>JAUPFT010000020.1:17492500-17807500 GCA_036936625.1 Parnassius smintheus behrii
CTATCATAAATATATATTTTTTGATTTTCTTTAACATGGTGTAAAATACCCTATTATGGCAAATATGACCTCTTGAGTTTGGTACTCGCAATTTTTTTTTCTTACGACCACCATGGTAAGATACAGAAGAAATTGATTCTCTTAAGCCGCCATTATACAGTTAATTAAACAGGTACAAAAATAATACATTAAACACTAATAAACATACATTTTGCATGTCGTACAGAATCGTATCAAAAACAGGCTCTATTTCGTGCCTGCTTTTAAAAATCAATGTTTTACGTCATTAATTACACTTGAATGTTTGAGCCTTAAAATTGTGAATGTAAATAGTGATATAAAAATGCGGATTGCCAAATTTGCTTCTTTACGTCGGACGTCAATCGTGTATCAATCGTCCTTCCTTATTTAAACTTATTTTTACTACATTACAATTATCGTTTTGTACTTTTGACAAAGTTAACAGAAGTCAAAGATATTTCAATTTTTCGAACTAAACTGGACCTTGTTTTAGAAGTTAACAAACTTACTTTTAGTCATGAATAAATCAATTCAATTCAAAGTCATGATGGGCGAATTCTCGTCTCTTTCTCTTTAGATATTTCGTCACAATTATTGTTTAGTATCTTTTACAACTGCAACAGGCAACTGAACAGACAGATTTCCATACGCATGCGGCGGGACTTACGCAATCTTAATACTGCTCGTGTTGAGGAAGGGATTGAGCGGAACCAGGACTCCAAAGTCATTGCCCGAGATTTTTCTGCCAGAAAGAGCCAACTGTCAAAGTTGAAGACAGAGTCTGGCAGCAGTGTTTGCGGGACATTTAAGATTCTGAGTGAGATTTAGAGTTTCTATGAGCTGCTGTACACATCATCGTTGGAGCCACACGGAAGTGTTTAAGTAATAGGTGTCATCGGGCTTAAAATCAGTTGGGTTTTCTATCAACAAATTCCCAGTAGCAGCCCGGAGTCGAGGGTTTAGCAGTGTTTCATACCTATGCCTCAGACAGCACGTAAAGTCGTTTCATCTGTATGTGATTTCACTATATTTTTTGTATTTTTTATATTTTGTATATAATGATCAATAGAGGCAGATTTTTGTAAAGTACTACAATGAGTATTATTCATAATTACCATAATTTCGTTTTACGGGTTTCCCCACCACCATGCAATTGAAAATAAATTTTTCGGCGCAAGCTATGTATCCTGTTAATTAACACTTTAAGGTGAGATATTAGAAAATGTAAAACAAAAACTAAATTTAAAATAAATCATTTATTTTAACTTTATATTAATAACTAACAAATTATAATTATATATGTTTGTTAGTTATTAATATAAAGTTAAAACAAATCATTTAGTAATTTTTTCTTATACTAATATGAAATCACTCCGTAAAAAAACATCCTTAAAACCTTATTTTACTATCTAAGGATTTTAATTGTTTAAGACTTCTTTCTTAGTGGACTACTTAATAAAAGGAAGTTAATGTTCCAATTTCACGCAGCTACGTCCAGCGGTTTTAGCTGTAGCGATATAGCTGTAGATTTTTCATACAAAATTTGAACCCCTGTTTTAAAAGCGTAAGAGGCAAATTTAATTATGTAATTACTTTAAAGCATTCAATGTTCTTTCTCTCTACAAATTGAACATTATCTACATTAAACAACACTTTTCCCTCGCCCGGTAAGAGGTTGTTTTAAGAAATACCAAATTATTTTATTTCCATACAAAATTGCATACCCTCTACCGTAACGGATTATTTTGAAATTGCAAAATACGTATTTATTTATTTTAAAAATACAGTACTCTCAGTAAGTATCGAGTTAATCACCCTGTAAAATATTATTTTTAATAAAATAATAAACTATAACACTATAACACCCTTATTTCACACTCTTAGAGATCTAATTTGCGAAAATGATTTCGCGGATTTTTACGTAATAAAATGTAGCTTCTTTAAACTGTTTAGGTATGACTACGTCAGTGTAATTCAGTATCTATGACTCAGTTTATAAAGAGTATATTAGTAGATACACAGTGAACAGTGACACCTGTCGATAAATGGCAAAACTAACTTTACGGCAAATTAAATTTTATTTTGTTCGTTTTAACTACCTATGTCCATATATAAATTAAAATTTATAAATGCTATTTTCAAACAAAATAAAAATAACTTCTAATATAAAATAATAATTTTGTCTTATTTTAAGTATCTATTAAATAAACAGATAAAAACATAAACTAATAATATGCACTTTATTACTAATTCCAAATTTTAACCTAAACAGAAGAAATGCGTCAGGACATTATGGACTACGGACTCTTCCCCGCTCCATGAAGTATTAGTATGCCTACAATGATATCCTTTTTTACATATACATATCATTAAGTGCATATACTCAGCCGTGGACCGTATTATATTGACTGTATATTATAATATAAAACCCGCTTCTTTGGTTCCTTGATCTGGTAAAGCGTGCGTGATCGATCGTGGTAAATATACCAAACATTGAGTTATATAAATCAGTGATGCCAAATACCAGATATGAGGCAATCAATGGAGAGGCCTATGTCCAGCAGTGATTTTTAAAATGCTGTAACTGTTATTAAATAAAATGAAGAAACACATTTGCTGGTCCAATACAAACATTGCGTTATAAGCAGCAAGCAAGTAATGATTTACATATTACGTGTCCTTCATAATATCTCGTTTATAATGAAACCTTATGGTGCTTGAAAATACTTATAGCGCCATCTATATAAAATTATAGTAGTTAATTTATTAGTACAGTAAAATAAAAATCATATCATATTTAGAAAAGAACGGGTAGGAATAATATAAAAGAAAACTAAAATCGGGTGGGGTAATTTTTCAATTTCACGACAATGTACATTTTAAAACTTTTGGTAGTGCAAATGGGTAGTTTTATGTTTACTGCTAAGCTTCTATATGATCGATCAGAACCTTATCGAATCAAAAAGAGTTGTTAAAAGCTCTTTCAAAATTTTATTTTCCTTGTTGTAGGTACTCGGCGGTTAAGAAAAAAATTAAAAAAGCACACTCTAAAATTTAATAAATAATTTTCAAAACACCATCTATCGATAACATAGGTAACCAAAGATATTAGGATTTATATACCCTTTATCAATATTTATTATTATATAGGTACTTTATTATTTTTGTTTACTGCGGTTAGGTACAATTATATCATTATAGAACACTATTTTACATTATTTAATTACAAAAATGTGAAACGAAGATATGTTTCTCAATTTTCTCAACGATTATTTTGATATAAATCAGTACTTTATACATGATACTGTTGCGCGCCTAAGTTGACGTCAGGTACATGGCACTAGCGCCATCTAGTGTCTGGAACCAGAGCGAGAAGCGTCCTAGAAAAAAGTGAATCTTGAACTTTCGACCAATAGCGCCATCTAGTATCGAACAGAAGAATTAAGCTTTCTAGAAGTCCCACACTCGAAATTTCTGCACATGGTCGATCAGGGCCCGTATTCGCTGGAATAATCTGGATGTTTCGGTGGGAGAGCCCTATTTAAGCCGTTATAGGCCGCGATCGGGGCAGTATTGAACTTGGCGACACAAGCGAAGCTTCGGAGCGAAATAAAGTGAATTAAAGCGATCAGTGCGATTAATTATTAGTGTGATTTGAGTGTAATAAAAGTGTAAATTTTGGTAATTCAATCGGCAGTTTTTATTGTCACGAACCTTAAGCTCGTGACAATTGGTGTCAAAAGTGGGATAAAATCATGCCAATTTTACCTAAGGATGAAATAGAGGGTGTCCGTACCCGAAGTCAACGCCAGCAGGAGACGGACCAGAGATTTGGTGGTGCAACGCCGCAGACGTCGGAGGGCCAACTGCCAGCCACGGAGGCTGGCCTGTCAGCAGCTCCTACACCTGCAGCACCTGACTTAGGTGTTCTCATGATGATGCAGGAGGAGGAGCAGGCTCGCCGACAGGAGGAAGGAACAGGCCCGTTAGTTGAAAGAACAGCAGAAGGCACAGGCCCGCCAGCAGGCAGTACAGGCCCGTCTATTGGAAGAGCAGATGCTCCTCATGAAGGACCTTCACGCTACCTTCAGGAAGGAGATGAAGGAGGTGAAGGGATAAGGTTGCTCAACAAGAAAACCGCCTCTCGGAAGCTGAAACTCGAATCGAGAAATCTGAAACCCGAATCGACCAAGTGAACAATCTGGTAGACAACGAGATGGCTGACGTGAAGAAAACGCTGGACGATTTCAAACTGGGGGATGGAGTCACAGCTCCCTTAGTAGCTACAACACCTTCGCTACGTGGGTTCAAAGTGCCGCCTTTGGACGGGACTTCTTCCTGGTCGGCTTACAAAATCCAGTTCGAAGCCGTTATGAAGGCGAACGGCTGGAATAAAAGTCAGGACATGACTGCTCTTACACTAAGCCTGCGAGACCAGGCCTTAACTGTTCTGAAAGCTCTCGGTGAGGAAGTCACTTATGAGCAGCTCTTTGAGGCATTGGAGGCGAGGTATGGCGACGCTCACCTGGAACACGTCTTCGTGGGCAGCTTAAAGATCGCGTGCAGCACATCAATGAAAACCTGCAGCAGTGGGCTCTAGAGGTGGACAAGCTGGTGCGAAAAAGCTTACTGGTCTGTACCTGCGCTCATTGAAGGTAACCTGGTGCAGACATTCATTGACGGCATCCGCGACCTTGAAGTCAGAGCTTCTGTGAGGCTCGGGCACCACGAGACGCTTAAGGACGCCTTGACCCATGCACTGAAGGTGGAAGCAGTGCGACAGGATCATCATTCCCATCGCATCAGGGAGGTCGCAGCAGCTAAAGTTCGCGACCGCAATAAAGGATACAGCCCTAGGTGCTATGGCTGTGGGGAAAGGGGCCATCTTCGATCTAGCTGCCCAAAGCGAACCCTATAAAGGGAAGGTGAACGATTTTAGGAGGGTAGTGCGTCCAACAGTACCGCCCAGCAACAGCAGGGAAACGAGTAAAAGCCAGAACTGCGGGGCGGGTGCTGGCTGATGTTAAAAGAGCCTCAAGGATCTCGATCTTACAAACCCATGATGGGAACAGTCTAATCATCACGAGCGAGGTCAAGGGAATGCCGTGTAAACTGACCATAGATACCGGAGCCTCTCGTACGGTTGTTAGTTCCCAGCTTATAAGTCAGTTCCGTGTGGACTCTGCATACAACCGAGAACGCATTAATTTAGTAACAGCCACCGGTCAGCGTATACCCGTCCGTGGAGAGAAGGAGATGGAGTTGAAACTAGGCAACTTGATCTACCTGCATAATGTCATCGTGGCTGATATAATGGACGACAGCATCTTGGGCCTAGACTTTATGAGGAATAATTGTTGTGAGATCGACGTTAAGCAAGGTGTTTTGAAATGTGGACAGGAGGAACTTTGTATCGAAGGTGCGTTACCAACGAACGTGTACAGCATTAAGATTATTCTTCCACCGAGATCGGAAACGATTGTACCGGTTAGTCTTCCTCGAAACCCTGGGCAAGCTCATCGTTGTGTACTTGTGGAAAGGGTAAACAATGACCTACCATGGAAAGTAACTCGAACCTTGGTCAGAACCACTGACATCTCGGGAGTACGTGTGCGGGCACACTGGTTGGTACTTGTGAGGAAGTGGATTGGTTACGTCGGTGCCGATATATATCGAGTGGGACCCCCAGCAAGGATGCACAAACAAGAGTGACTACACTTTTGGAGGACTGTCGCAGCGTTCTCTCCTTGAAAGAAATGGCAAGAATCAAGGCGAAAAAGTTGTTACTTAAGTATGCCGATTTATTCTCATCAAACGATGCTGACATGGGAAAGACTGGCTTAGTTCAACACAAAATAAACACAGGAGAAGAATTGCCTATCCGTCAGCGGCCAAGAAGATTGCCGGTAGCACGTGAAAAGGAAGTGGAAACCATGGTTGAAGGAATGGTGAAGGATGGTGATATTGAACCTTCATCTAGTCCATAGTGTTCACCCGTGGTGCTGGTAAAGAAGGACGGCAGCAGGCGGTGTATTGACTACCGCCGTCTGAACGTTACAAAGGACAGCTATCCCTTACCAAGAATTGATGACACGCTGGACATGCTTACAGGAGTAAAGTGGTTTAGTACGCTGGATCTAAAAAGAGGCTACTGGCAAGTTGAAATTGACCCTAAGGACAAGGAAGAAATTGCATTCTCGACGGGAATGGGTCTGGGGCAACTTAAAGTAATGTCTGGGTTGTGCAATGCTCCAGCAACGTTTGAAAGGCTGATGGAACTTGTACTTACCGGGCTAATTGGCGATGCCTCTCTGGTCTACTTGGATGACATCATCATCGTAGGCCGTACGTTTGAGGAACACCTTCAAAACCTGGAACGCGTGCTCATGAAGATTCAGAGTGCCAACCTCAAGTTGAATCCGAAGAAATGTTCACTATTCAAACGGCAAGTAAACTTTTTGGGGTATGTAGTATCGAAAGAAGGTATCCGCACGGATCTAGAGAAAATCGCCGCTGTCAAGGATTGGCCGGTTCCAAAAGACAAGACGCAGGTTAGAGCATTTTTGGGTTTGTGCTCCTATTACCGGCGATTCGTGAAAAACTTTGCAGATATAGCCAAAACTCTGCACAAGTTAACCGAGGAAAAGCAACATTCCTGCTGGGACGAAAGTTGCGATATCGCATTCCAGGAGCTCAAGAACCGTCTTTGCAAAACACCTATATCAGGGTACCATTATGCAGATGATTGTGATGGATTACTTCACTAAGTGGCCAGAAGTCTTCGCAATTCCAAATCAAGAAGCTTCAACACTTGCAGATAAGCTAGTTCATGAAGTCTTCTGTCGTTTTGGAGTACCTTTAGAGATTCACAGCGATCAAGGAAGGAATTTTGAGTCTCAAATATTCCAGGAAACTTGCCGAGTTATGGGTACTCATAAAACAAGAACGACTTCTTATCGCCCGCAATCTGATGAAATGGTAGAACTATTTAATCAGACATTGGAGAGCTACCTAGCTAAGTTGTAGACAATCGGCAACGAGATTGGGACAAGCACATACAACCGTTTTTGTTGTCATATCGAAGCGCTGTTCACGAAAGTACATCAGTGACATCAGCTTTCGCAAACTTTGGAAGATAATTACGGCTGCCTGCAGACCGTATCACAGGGATACCACCTGATGCCCCACGCAGTGTAAACGATGCAAATGACTTGCGGAACAAAATGAATGACTTTTATGAGCACATCAATCGGGCCAGCAAATTTCTGAAAAGATGAAAACCCGGTATGACCGCAAAATGAACAACAAAGGGTTCGACGAAGGTCCACTAGTGTGGTTGCACAATCCAGTCCGCAGTAAAGGGAAATCTCCATCACCTGGTGCGTTATTATGGGGCCGATAATGCTAGGGACGCGCATGTCTTAGGCGGGGGCAGTGTTGCGCGCCTAAGTTGAAGTCAGGTAAATGGCACTAGCGCCATCTAGTGTCTGGGACCAGAGCGAGGAGGGCGTCCTAGAAAATGTCAATCTTGAACTTTCTACCAACAGCGCCATCTAGTATCGAACCGAAAAATTAAGCTTTCTAGAAGCCACACACTCGAAATTTCTGCGCCTGGTCGATCGGGGCCCGTATTCGCTGGAATATTCTGGATGTTTCGGTGGAATAGCCCTATTTAAAGCCGTTGTAAGCCGCGATCGGGGCGGTATTGAAAGTGATCAGTGCGATTAATTATTATTAGTGTGATTTGAGTTTTAATTGGTGTTCAGTAATAAGTGTAAATTTTGGTAATTCAATCGGCAGTTTTTATTGTCACGAACCTTTAGCTCGTAACTACGTTAACCAGCAAACGGATAGACATACAATTCTAAAAATGGTATAGAAATGTATTCAGTTACTTATTTCATCTATCGATCATATATCAATCAATTTTGTTACAAAAATATAACATCTGCAATTTACGTTTTTGTTTTATATAAAGTTGTATATAGCTCCGACGCGTAAGTGGAATTTAATCCTAAAAAACGATCGTCTTAAAATATGTACGAGTATAATAGGAAAAAATAAGTTAATGGACACATATATTTCATTATATGGATTTGAATAAGTATATTACATAAACATATATGACTTATATTGCATTATTAATTTAATGTACAGTAACGTTTTTTTTAAAATACTTAAAACCATTAGTGAACAATTAACTAAAAATTTAATTTATATAGCAATATTTCAAGACCTAATGTTCGTCTTTTAATGAATATAGAGGGGATGTGAGGGTTTTCTTACAATTTCGTTTACAAATTAAAAAATCTTTCTATGTGTGGTGTACACAAATAAGAACGTATATTTACTAAGCAATCTAAAAATATTTTGGGTCCAAGGGGGATATACTAACAAGGAAAATAATTATGATATAAGTAAGTGTTTTCGTCTTACTTTTAATCCTCCCGATACAAATATCAAAGTTTTAGAGTCATGAGACAATTACAACACACCAGAAAATCAGAAATTTGAGTATTTGTACAAAGATTTACCTCGGCTGGCGTTCGAATATCCGTAAAGGATTTAAATAGTAAAAAGTACATGAATTAATTTAAAACTAAACATTACTAGTGACTATAGCGCATGTATCGAAATTATATTTAAAATACATTCCTCTTTCTAATTTAAAATAAAAAGCTTGTTAGTAACTTGCTTTTACTCTGAGCTGCATTTAGGCTGTACCTGGCCAACTTCATGTTCGTTGATCTAATTAAAAGGTTTACTTCAGGTTTTCTATGCTTTGCTTTGTACTTTCTGGCACCGTCGTGAATCACACCACATGTTTTATAAAACTTTACGTCTGTTTAATTTTAACGGAAAAAATGTCGTACCCTTTTAATACATTACTAAAAAAAATACTTTATTTCTTTATTATTAAAAAATACTTTATTTCCTATTTTTATTATCACAGGGTATCTGAGCTTCACGCTTAAAATTTTAAAATACTGTGCTTTCAATTTCAATATCCACGTTCGAATTAAATTCTGGAACGCTTACAATAATCTGTTGTAGTTTAATTGCTCATGAAATAAATTGTAAAATACCTGACAGCTAAAATATTCGACCATTATTTTTGAATTTATAAAAGTGTCTTTTTGTATTTTTGAAATGTTTTAAAAATAATACCTAATAATCTGTTTGTAAATAAATAAATAAATTTCAAATAAAATTAAAAATTAGCAAGACCAAAATGCTGCTCCGTGAAATATTCGCGAAGGTTCCATTACCGTCTCAGAGAATATTACTACTCAGTATTATTAGTACTCCGATAACAAGCTCTTATACACTTTAAATACGTTACGAGGTATTTTTATTAGTAAAATTTTTAAAACTTTTTAATTTTAGTTATAAATGAAACAAAATAAAATTATTTTAATAAAATTCAATTTATTCCCAAGCTCTACATTATAATCGCGTTGCTGCAAAATTTATAAACCCGATCGTTGGGCAGGTTTTGCTTTTCATTTATTTATGAATGATTAAAGACACGTTTTCGTGCATCAGTAAAGATAATATATATAATTCATTAAAAATAACTTATCAAAGTAAAAAAATAAACTTTTAAAAAGAAGAATGATTCTTTCAATCCGTTAAAATACCAATCATTAAAAACCTATGACCTAAAAATACTTCCTCAAAAAATTTTTTCACTGATGGTCGTATGAGGTAAACTGAAGTTAGTTAAATCGATGGAGAAAAGATGTTCGCCCGTGTGAATTTTTATGTAAAGCGCCTCTACGATTAGAGAGAAACGATGTGGGTAAAAAACAAAAATCTATGACACGTTGTCGTTATAAATGCGACACCTTGTAACTGCATTAATATTTTCATGCAAAAATGTCAGTAAATTTTGCCAATAACTAGTGTTAACTCTGAGGCATATTTCCCGTAAAAATTGACTGTTAGTAGCCTCTCGTAACTAACGTCGATAACACTATATGGTGTGACCTCGTAAATATTATTAATGACAACTTGTAAAATTTCTCGGAACTTTTTGTTATAGTGGGATCTCTTAACCGATTTTTGTGATGACTTGCATCCTACACATCTAGTGTGAACTCGTAATCGCACGATGCTTACATCCAAAATTTACATTAACAAGATTACTTTAATTTGCATAAGCAAGAAACCCCGGCATATTTGACAAGTAAGTAATATTTTACTATATTTCATGCAAATACAAAAGTTTTCATCATAATTACAGCCCCTGCTTGAGCGTACTCGTGCACGGTAGATGTACCCGGCGTCTCGCATCTTTCACTGATCTTCACTTTCTTTGATCGATGACAACGGTCTGGGTATTTAACGTCTGGCGTAAACAAGATGTTTATACCGCCATCGATCGAAAGATCTTTCTCATTTCCCATACCCGCCTCTTAAGACGCCTATGGGATGAAATGGGGTGCTGGATTGAGACAAACATCCGCAGACAGCAAGATTTTAGACTGTCCATTCCACAAACTACACTGAGGAAATATCTCCACTTTAATGAATATTGCTGGTTATCCAAAAGAATTCTAATTCATAGTTGCACTCTACTAAAACAATCTGATATCATGAAATTAATTACTAATACTTTTTAAACGTAGAAAGTACATAAATTGGTTTTCTTTTAAATAAATTGTCTTTAAATTTAAAATAATGTTACAATTCATTGAACTATACACTGAGAAATACATGGAATTGAATTTTATTGTACTGTTCATTAAATGGGACGTGTTTCAGAAACGACACGTTTCTATGTCTCCAATGTTATCAAATAAATGGAATCTATATTTAAAAATATCAGCGTTCTATTGAGAACATTGAAACTATCCATCCATCTATTTCAGACTATCAAAAGACCACTGCTAAACACTGTCCCCATAGATTAAGTCTTAATAACTACATGCATGGCATCCATGCTTTACGGATCGGTTTGAAAGAGTTTTTTTTAATTATTTTCAATGTTTATCAGTAAGATGCTACTGCCCATCTCCAGTTACATTTCAGATCGCCTCTTATCTCTTGACACCCATCGGACGACATGCGGTAGTTGAACCTCCTACGCCACCAGCACACGTCATTTTTATACAATATCGAGTTGTACTTATTTCTCACATCACTCATCACTATATATCACTCGATAACCAAAAGTAGATTTATCCCTTGACAACAAAGAATTTCATACCTTCCATGTCAATGATTTCAAAAGGAAAGATAGGCACATCTAAATACTTTACTCGTAACTTTTTCCTACAAGAAAAAGTAGCGCATCTGTCATAATACATACGTCATATCATAACATGACTTAACCAGGTTCGGATTTCGTAGTATAATTATTATCCTAATTGTACCATTATTTCATAGTTTATAGTATATAGTATCGTAATAATACTAAGCGAAAATACCATAATTTTACCTAAAGGTCAACTTGTATTATTATTGAGTCCTTTTACTTTTTAATATTAACCCTACAATATCGAGAATTTCTGCATCGTACATGAATACCGCGTTTTTTTTAATAAAATTAGAATTAGCTCCCTTTTTGGTCAATCGGTGCTCGATCGATGTATTTATGTTGCATTCTTGATAAAACTATAATGAGGGTCTACTATGATAAAAACTCTAAGCTCTAAGCAATCGGTTTGAAAACAGAATTTCAAAATATCTTATGAATCAGATTTTCAGATTCAATTCAGCAGATATGGTTTCTTTTGTACTCTTTTCATTTTACTCTTATTGAATATAAAATATATTAGGTACCAATATTAAAAAATTTAACTTACACTCAGATCTTTAGACAAAAATGAAACTGAAATAAAAAGAAAACCATCAAAAAACGTAACGTATAGATAAACTAGACGCGTGACGCCAAAATCCCGGCACATGGGAAAAACGAAACATAAAACGTCATACGTGATATAATTTTTTTTAAATAGTGTAATTTTTACAATATTTTTGAGGGTCTGCATCCAACCCTGGCCTAAACTTGTTAATGTAACTATACTATACTACTACTACAGTAGTACTTTATTATTTTTATTTTTTTACATACAGCTATCTATAGTCAACATGATATTGTGATTAGTTTAAGGGATATGATACCAAACGGCGACACTATTCATATTGGGTGACAAATAATCCTATATCCTTATAGGAGATGGCTCTCTATTTCTGTATATATTACTCTACGCTATGGTAGTACCACTTCTGACCACTTCTGACAAGCATTTCTTGTAGTAGGTAGGTATATCATGTCAAAATAAAAAACTAACTCAAGATAGGCGTTGGCTCATTTTGAAACAGCCAAACCGTCGATTATTGCGCTACGTTTCTGGATTGTATTGATAAAGCCTATATTCATCAACTGTAGATAATAACTGTAGATAAATACTGTTGTAAATACACATGGACAATCCTACCGAAATTTAGTAAACTTGTTGCAGCACCATTGCATTGCATGTGAGTTTGCAGTTATATTATTTTAGTATAGTAATACTAACTGTAAAATAAAACTTTAAAATGCGTTTATTGATATTTTAATATTAAAAAATGAATATAAGGTTATATTACCGATGATACGATATCCCATGTTCCTATTTAATCTTTGTATCGTAATTTTTGCACCCTTTTACCACACAACTAGACATATTTATGACAAGACAAATCTGTATTGCGCGCGCACCACTGACGATCGAGTCGCGTTGGCCCTAAACTGAAATTTTAGGGCCAGCGCACTAGTCCGTTTTCGTTGTTCGTTCGGCCCGGTCCGTACGCTAGTAATATATAAGTCAATGTTCCATGTGTAGGTTTTGTAACAATACTTTTTATGTAATGTGGTTCCATAAAACTAGTTTTCTCGGATTATATCGTATCTAGTTTGCTTATTGTAATAATCCCAATGTTTTGCCGCCCTCATGGTCAGCTGAGGGGTGACTGAGGTATTCAATGTCCTAATGTTCTGAATAATCACAGCTGCTTTCATCTTTAAAAAGTTCATTTTTAGTCCGTTTCTACACAGAAAGACTTATTGCTTGAAATCTTGCAGTGTGGTGGAGCGATGGCGTTCCTGGGTTCGAATCCGGAAACAATACAACAAATGAGAAGAGGTTAAGATAGGAGCGGGCACTTACTTGGGTGTCCTCGCGACCTCTTACTCCCAGGCCTCGAGGTTGGTGTCACTGCGTTGCAACTGCGATGAACTGTGCGCGATGATAAATGGATTGGGGTTCAACGAACGCCACGACGTATTGTTGACACTGGTGCGCGACGAATTGCACTGTGCGAAGCGGTCACTACGAAGTTGTTCTGTGGCTCAACTGCCACAAGAGTGCTATCCCATCTAAAATCGAGATTCAACTGCTCGGCGGCGGCGCACGTCGACAACTCTCTCCGCCAATCATCGTTGGTAGAAATCTGTACTCTTTTGCGAGGATTGTGGTCCATCAAATCTAAAGTAACGGTGTGGGTTCCAGGAAACGTTAACAGACCATAGACCTTTCGAAGAGTCGATTCAAATGGATCACTTCCGTAGATAATAAGCTACAACCTCACAAATACTAGCGTAAAATAGCAGCATAATACTGCACTATCGTTATTTAAGCCACAATAATCGTTTACTTTTTTACTGGTTGCAAGACATTCTACTTAAGTCCTCAGTGGAAAAATCATTCGTACTTTGGTTCTGAATCGACGAAAAATGTCATCTGGACCCCAGTTTTTACAGGACAAACAAAAAGCATTGAGCTAAACATACTAATTATATTTCCGCCTGCAAATACTGTAAAACAACTTGGTCAAAAAATTATTGCAGTTGCCACGGTATTGCAGTGCATGGAGGATCCGCGTGTACTATCGGTTTCCACGCGATAATTCGTAAAAAAATAGCATCTCTGCTGCAGCCGCACCGTAGGATCAGCCACAACAGTAATCTGAAAATGTTTATGACTGCTACTTTCAGACACACCGTATAACAGTTGTTAATGGAAAGCTTATATAAATTGTTTCCCAGTTATTTTAACAGTGATATTATATTTTATTTAAGAGTACCCGGTTGACCGAGCTTTGCTCGGTTTTTTTTAATTCGTGTGTTTTGGAAATTATATTTAGATACAAATTACATACTTATGAAATATGAATAATATTTTTTGATCTTAGCGACATAATATAAAAAACTGAAATGGTTATTTGAATAAAAAATCATGAGTGCAATTAGTTTAATTTAAATTTTCGTGTATTTAAAAAATACTAAAAAAAGGGCTAGAAAAAATAGATTTTCTCAAAAAAGAAAGGAACTTGAAAAAAAAATTAAAAAAGTCGGTCGGTCGGTCTGGGCTCGAACGGGGGTTTTACGATTCTGTGATCGCCCATTATACCATTAAGCTATTTATAATCAATGACAATCTGTCAAAATTTACCTTCTTTCTAACGATATTGTAGCAGTTTTTCATTGCCTAAAAACGCGGACAAAAAGACATTTTCTAAAAATAAATCCTAGCTAGATCGATTTTTTATCCCCGAAACTCTCTGGACACTAAATTTTAATAAAATCGTTGGAGCCGTTTCCGAGATCCCGATTATATATATATATATATATATATATATATATATATATATATATATATATATACAAGAATTGCTCGTTTATATTTTATTTAAGATTTACAATTAGTTTATTAAAAAAACTCTATAACTTACGTAGTTAAAGGTTTTTCGATGTAACTAACCCCTCTATGAATGTTAAAAAGGAAATTTAGATTATTTATTTATTATATTTAAACAATTTCACGTGGTAGAACAGTAGTATTTTTACGTGGTAGAGCCACGCTGCAGCTATATTGGGGTTTTAGCACGAATGGGTCGGCTCGACCGGGGTAGGACCACGCTCTCACAGAACACCAGCGTAAAATAGCAGCTTAAAGCTGCTGTGTTTCGTATGGTGAGTGTAAAGAACCGGAAATACTTTTACTGGAATCGAGGCATTCTATCTCAGTCCTCAAGACTGGCAAAGCATCTGCATTTTAATTGAAAATAGGTTCTTTTAATAGGTTTTTTTTTATAGAGAGGGAGTAAACGAGCATACGGCTTATCTGATGGTAAATGATGAATATTGCAACACCAGGGGAATTGCAGGTGGACTGTGTGCCCGTTTGTCACCCTTTTTTATAAAAAAGTTCAGTTAATGAAAAATCTAATAGTGAATTTTTTAAGTGAATGATTATTTAATCTTCTTTTAAATATGAAAAACAAATAAGCCCGTACGGCTTCACTCGCGTTAGATTCAGGTTTAATAATTCCTTTAATTTGTGATTCCGGTAAATGCAAAATTATTTCAATATAATTTTTTTTCAAATGTTATGAACGGATAAACAAAAAAAGTATGCCATTATTATACATTATGTTAGTAAATGTATTTTATAACAACTAAAGCTACTTTGCAAAATAATATTACTTCATTTAAAAATTGTTTAGTTACCGTACACCCTCAAAACAGCCAAATATACAGCCTCTTCTATAAACTACGTCATAATTAAAGAATTGACTAAGTAGTTGATACGCTATGCTACTATGGCAAATACGACTTCTTGAGTTTGGCACCTGCAATTTTTTATTCTGTTTCAGTTTCTCTCTTATGCTTCTTACGGCCACCATGGTATGATATAGATAGGGAACTTGATTCTCTTAAGCCACCACGGTACATCTAATAAAAAGAAAAACATTATCTTAAACACTAATATAATAAATAATAATAATACGCAACATATATGTCATTTTGCGTGTCACACAGAGAATCTTAACAAAAAGAGGCTCTATTTTATAACTGCTTTCATAAATGAATACTTAAGTCATTAATTTAGAAATCTGTCGATTCACACATGAATGCGTGAGCTTTAACTTAATTCCGGATGTACATAGAATTTGAAATGCCGAATTTGCTTCTTTACATTAGACGTCAAATGTGTATCAATTTTTAAGCAAATTTTTGTCTTTTTCTCTTTAAATATTTCATCACAATTAATGTAAATTTTTGACAAAGTTAACAGAAGATATAGTCATTTTAATTATATTTTGGACTGTACTGGACCCAGTTTTGGCCAAAAATATCTGCTATTCTTACTTTTAGCCATGAATAAATCTAGTAAATGTAACAAACCGCTATCGACTGCTAATTGTAGACTGCTTAAAACTTATTAAAATATTGATTTTTATTAAAACAAAATTATGTAGCCTGATAAAAAAAAATCGTCAGCTGGGTAATTATATTCAGCCTAACGCCCGCAGCTTTTCTAGATGATAGAATTGTAGTAGATGAATAAATTTTGTACCAAACTGTCCGTCTGAGTTATTACTGTTCTCTTACATATTATTGCCGCCAAGTGCTGTTCCAGTTTGAATTCTAGGAGATCGAATATTTCCGGTTCTTTGCCATCTCTAGTTCTTAGAGTTGACAACTCCTTCTTTTTTGTTGCCTGAAGTGGTTTACAGACGTCAATAGAATGACCCCGCTTATAATCATGTAAAATTTTAACTCTCATTTTACTATAATATTTTAAAAATTAAACGTAAACATTATATTTAATCCTCATAATCAATAAAACATATTAAAATTAGTAAAAAATGTAGTAAATCGAAAATTATTTCCTCACAATATCTTAGATGTGTACAACATTTTACATTGTCTTCTTTATTAATAAAAATAAAATATGTTTATGAAAATAAAACGTAATAAAATGGTTTATTTTTTATTTTCAGGTGACGGCGTGAGCGGATCAGGCGTGTCGGTATCCACTCAGGTAATTTCAATCAATTCTATTTCAATTATATAATATCGTTTTAGGGTAACATTTTAATTAGAATATTGCTTATAATAGACAATAGAATCTGATTTAGGAGCAACTTAACATTGTATGTATTCCATAAATTACGTAACTAGATAAATATTATAAGGGATTTCCCATTCCCAATGAAATAGTTTAGTGAGTTTGTACATTTCTAACTTTTATATATTATAGTAAAAGACCATACAAAAGTTTATATGCGTCCAACCGCTGTGACCAGCACATATCTAGAAGGGTATTAAGGCTACGAAAAATCCACCACGTTTTCTCAATGCTTGTTTGCAGACTTCACTTGTCTAAATTGTTGTTGTTTACCACACGTGCCGGTCTCCTCATGACACTTGACATAAAATTACCAAGTACATGGTAAATCATCTGTTACAACCGCAATTAATAATTTTCCATTTACGTTAGACGGAGGCTAAAATCAAGTTGTTGACTTATGAGTACTTTAAAACAAGGGCTTACCACTTTAGCTACCACGCTACGGCAGAACGAAAAAAAACTTACGTACCGCAAGGATATTATAGAACATATTTATATGCTATGTACTCGTAACATTAATAACATTTTATTAAGTTTACGATACATTGTCAGAAATTCAAAGAGTAGCTTTCACGTGGTTTTATGTTTAAACCACGTCCAAGCCTCTCTTTGAATTTAACCCTTCATATGACAGTAATGAAAAATGAAATGCCCTACCTGCTGTGATGCATGATATATTACTTGTATTGATTGATGCAAACTACATGCAGACGGGTGATTGACGATTTACTTAATTTTCATCCTTCAAGATGCTGAAATGCACGTTTAATCGTCTTCGGAACGTCATTAACAGTTATTTTTTTTCGATACAGCGTCAACGATGAACGCGTTCAACGCTTAGAAAAATTACCCCAATACAGTTACCACTTTTTAACTTCCCGCCAAGAAAATTGAAAATTTTCGAAAATCGGGAAGTTATTTCGCTTTTTTTACCAAAATAATAAGATGGCCACGAATTGTGGAACACAAAAATATACATGAATATAACAAAATTACTATTTTTATATTTAATGATTTATTCTCAATCCGCAACAGCTCTTTTTAAGTGTTCATGCTACGGTTTTGAACACCGTCTAGTTCTATGCACAACAGAAACAATATAGTAAGTACCAGAAAAAATGTATCTGTCTTTGATATTTTCAGTCAAGATTTCAAAGAATAATAATTTTGCAAGAGCTCAGGCAGACCTAAAATACAATAAATTAATTGATTGCATTGCTTGCGACATGATTAGCGCCATGCATAAGCTTTTTTATAGATTTTTGTACAATAAAATAGTTATAGAATATTATAATTATATTTCTACTAACTTGTATTCTAACTATATTGTGATTCTATTCCTACAAAATTCAAAAAGAGGGAGGTATTCGATTCGAACTTTTTTATGTGTGTTACCTCAAAACTTGTTCTGAGTAAACCGATTTTGATGATTTTTTTATTTGAAAGCTGGTGCTTTTCGTGTGGTTAAATATAAATTTGATCAAGATCTGACTAGTAGATTTTGAGCTACCCTCATATAGTGCGTATTTAGTTGACTTTGAATACATTGATGATGTTCTCATTTTATTTATATTGAAGTCGGTCGTGCAAAATTTTTAATTTTACCATTTGTTTACTTACTACTTACTTAAGAAATCGACTATATAAAGAAGCGATAATATATTATTTTATTTGACTTATCGAAGTTATAATAAAACTGAATGTCTTTCAAGAGTATATTTTCCAGGCAAATGAACGAAAGAAATGGCAAGAAAAAAGATAAAAGGCCTTAAGAAGTCCGGTAACTGTAAATGTTGTGGCCTACTCTGCCGCTACGAGCCTACGAGCGACCATTTAATAAAACAAATCCCTTTTAATGACTATCTGAAATAAAAAGAACTATAAAAGCCCTTTCAAGAACAGGTGCCCCTTCGCAGCAATTTAAATCACAAGTGACCAACTTCAGTATAAAAGTATTTTGTTTTTAATAAAACGTTTCTGTTTTTTATTAGAGGCCATTCATAATCTCCTCGTGGACATCCACAATTTATATAAGTATCACAGTTCCTGTAAGGGAATTTACGATGATACTCGGGTTTGATATTGTTTTAATTCTGAGAGTATTATCTCACCACAAGTTAATTTTTTTACTCAAAAGGTTTACAGTATTTTTTCTCTAATATTGTTTTACATTCATTTGAAATGACAGCCAAATAAATGTATTGTAATTGTTAAGAGTACTTTATTATTACATATATTTAATATATTATTATAACTTAATATAATTAAAATAGTTTTATTATTAGATTGGTGATTATTATGATTAAATTGACTGAATGGGGAGTAACTGACAGCCCATCGAATATCAGTAAGTTGATGTCGTCACATATCACAAAGAACCAACAACATGTAGGGAATAAGTGGCATCCTCGTGTCGACAAGCGGGCTGTAGTGCGACCCCCATTAGATGGAGTGACGATATGGTAAGAGATGCAGGAGGTCGACGGATGCAGTTGACGTTGTACCGTGTTATGAGGTCTTCCTTGTGAAGTCTGTGTCCGTGTGAAGTCCTTGTGAGGTATGATTTGTGAAGGAATGTAATGATTACACATATAATGAACCTATTATATTAGTGAGTTTAGAACGATGAAACGATTACATATTATTTAGTACAGCAACTAAACTATTGTAACATAATAGCTAATATAGTTCTACGTTCTGACGTGCAGTAAATCGAGTAACAAAATAACGCTTGTATCGGTTTTTATCTCAACATGTTTCGTTACCAATAAATTTTTTCACTTGTAAAAATGAACTTGTAACAATATAGGAATATCTCCTGCCCAAATAGGTGTGGAAACAAATGATTAATTACTATTTGATATTAATTATAAGTAGCTTTAAATTATCGTATTGCTTAAAGTTAATATTTTCAGGCACACTCACAAAGCAATCATTTTCACAAAGCAATAATTATTACTCTCCATTGTCTAAACAACTTCAAGTATTTCATTTAAATGGCCGGGGCTTATAACGTATTAAGTCGGAGATAAAAGAAAGTTGAAAAATATCTTCTATTGTTTAGGGTCTGCGTTTGTATATTAAATGAAAATATAACAATTATCAAGATTTATTTTTGTCTTTCTTGTTTTAATATCTCGAATTAACTGACATTTTTGCTTTCTTAAAATTTGAGTTGAAAATATTATAACAATATATTAAACATTAATTAAGAGTTAATTACCTACTTAGTGAAGATATATCACAAAAGGCAGTAAATTGAATTATTGAATATTCTTGTGAGAGAACTACATTTTAATTGATTTCTCTTCTTTTTACTTCAAAAAGCATAGCCCATCCCTTTATTTTTTATATATTCTGTGTTAATTTAAACATAAAATGGACGCAATTCTAGGAATGTATTTAGGTAAAGAGCTCACACCGTACTCCTTAAAAGCATCATTAACATCCTCACTTCCACACCGTTACTGAGGTCATCTACGTTAAACCTGTTGTATGTTTTTGTTAACATCTCAATATTTCTTTATTATTATAAGTATTTTGTAGCTTTCTTAATATTAAAATTAATACCAATTTGCATTTTTAAATCATCCATTAATTTATTACAGTGTAAATGTTCACAGCTGAACAAAGGCCTTGCAATTTGCCTCATAGGGCTAGGGACATTTTCCATAGTTGCCACGCTCGGCAAGCGGGTTGCTATCGCAAGTTTTTTTTTTAAATTCGCTATAAGAAAGACGCTTCAGCCCAGCTGCCTCCCTCTGTCACCTCTTACGATACCCACGGGATGATATCGGGTGGTGAATATTCTTATACCACCAGTAAACGATATTTTTAAATTTTGACCATCATATTTAAAATAACTAGGGGTTAAAAAAACATTTCTTGTACCTTTAGAAATCTTAGAAAGGCTTTACAAATTTATAAACACTTTATAGCTTTTTGACATATTTTCTTAACTGTCAAAGTCCAACTCAAATGGTGCTGTGGATTCTATCTCAAACAAGCGAAATATGTACGTAAATGTCCCACTTAACATTTAAATAAAAGTGATATAAGAGAAAAATCACTTAAATTATAATTTTACTTCTACTGCAATACTATTTTACAGCTCTATTTTGAAGATGTTTTTGCGTGATTCTTAAGTCTTCCCGCCACATGAGAAGCTCATGTTCTTCCCGCGCTCGCCCTGCTAGCAAAAACTAATTAGAATTATCTACATACTAAATAACGTACCTGCTAGCTACTTACTAGGGACGCTCGTACACTACACGCTAAAGGGGCATGCCCAGTCTTCATAGACACTTCGGCCATGAGTGCCCACATATAAAAGCATATAGATATGATAATATGCAATTAAAACAATGAAATGGTAAAGGAATTGCTTTAAAAAAAGTCGGGGTTTTGAAAATATTTGAAGTTTTTATTTTCACAAATGCAGTTTTTTTAACAACTATTTTTATCGATTTTATCGCGTTTTATTTCTTTGATTTTTAATTCCAGACATTTCGGGTGCTTTCCAGCACCCATGGTTACGGCAGACTGAGGTGACCGACGTCCCAATGTCAGTGTTAACCCGGAGTACCTTCAGATTTTTAATTTTTATTTATTGTCCGATCTACAGAATGAACTTACTGTGTCTAGAAGTCTTGCAGTGGTATGCTTGGGTTTTTAATTTCATTAATTACCAGGGTCCTAAGCAGGTGGTAGTAGCAAGCATCCTTCCTAAAAAAGAATTTATATATTAGATATTATATAGAATTTATATAATAAAATACACTTTACGACTAATAGTGATGACTTGCAATTCTAGCCCTAAGTAAAGATCAGCTAGGGCTTAACTTTATTCCTTCCATAATGCTGCTCCTCTGGTTATTACAGAGTTCTATCCGGTAGCAACCATTAAATCTTATATGCTCACCATAATAGTAGCGAGCTTGCTTTAATTGGTATGTGACACAAGCAATTAATATTAAGTCGCTGTAAGTTAAAACAGGAAATTCCCTAACATTTTAAAGTCTACATTTATATTTCTAAAGTCTGCCTGCCCTAGCTCTATTTAGATTGTTTTCCCTAGCATACTCAGAAAAATCATTATTTGTCTCCATATTTTGATGAACTATTTCAAGTATTTGAGCCGCATCATCCCTGTCCCTTATTTTTGTGTGGAATTTATTAACTATAGCAGAAGCCACAGCAGTCTATCATCAAATGTGTAGAAGCCCTGTTAAAGTAATTTTGATGAAATATTTTAAATTCAGTTTTAAAAATGCCATTCACCACCTCTACTACCCATATCGACACATAGTCACGGCTCTGGATTTATTAGCATATCTTGTCATTAACTGAAATTCACCATCTGCTGGAGACATTTCTGCGACCCTTAGACATCCACATCTATCCTCGATTACAAATCAAAATGCAGATGCGTTGTCACCCGTGAGGACTAAATCATTTTCTCGTTTCCAGTAAAAAGGGTCTCCGGTTCTCTACACTCACCATACAAAACACAGCAGCATTAAGCTACTATTTCACGCTGGTATTCTGTGAGAGGGTGCTCCTTCCCCGGTCGAGCCGACCCATTCATGCTACAACTATACTTCTAATATAACTGCAGCATGGCTCTACCAAGTATAACACACATACATAGTACTTGTCACTATGTATGTTTGTTATCGCAAAATGTAGTTAATCACAAAAGAGACATACTTGCAATGCTGATGGAACTGTTACAACATGGTAAAAAACATTGTGCTTTTATATAATTAGTTAGCAGTACACTGTGTGATGTATGATCTAAGCTTTGTTGTTCTGGGTGCAATACATTACTCACTTCAGATTGCAACGAGGATGGACTAGATGATTCAGATGGTTCCCGTTCTGCAGTTGAACATGATGCTGTTCTATCAGTTCATTGCCAGCAATTATGATATACACGGCATGACAACTGAAATAATGTAAAATACAAAAAATGAAGTCAAAGTGAAAAAATAAAAATAAAATAGATTTATTTCAAACTCAAATATAAATAAAATATTTATCAAGTTAAATGTTACTGCACAAGGACGGATTTAATGCCCTATATTATTTAATAATTAAGGACTGACAGACTACCAGCAGTCCAAAAACAATGAAAAATCAACTGTCTCCTTTCTTGGTAGTTGATAAAACTGGTTAATCTCATAAATAAGCTAGTATGTTTGTCAGATACAGCTAGGGCAGATGTGAAAAAATAAAACAAGTTCTTGAGTTGATATACAATCAGTGTAAAAACATGTATAATTATCAGATATATGGATCACATTTAATAAATTGAAATGTTAAACATGTTAAACACTTACCTCACGTAGCGCAAATAATTCCTCACGTGGAAAATCGAAGACAAACAATGTGTGTGATCTTATTCTCATAAGTGTCAGTGCCACAGCTGATGTATAGATGTTCAAGACGAACTATTGGTGCATTTTGCGAGTGCCACACTACACGTTCACTGTACTCGAAACTTGTACCTAATAAAGAAGCTACAATTATTATATTGATATTATTCAAGTAAACTCAGTTATAAAGCATTTCTTAGAGGAAGACATACCACATCGTGATATGTACCAACTATTTACCTGCTGTGTTCGAACCAATTGTTGAGAGATCAACAATTGCATTTTACTTTTATAACAAAACAATAACATGATAACAACACGTAATTTAATTCTTGTGACATAACAGTGACAGCGGCCTACCTGTCGGATACGATGTTGCCACTTAACGGTCATAAAATCTATGGAATGATATCGATTTTTATTCGATTAATAATATCATAAAAAGAATAATCTTTGACGCGTTTTAAGTTCTGCACGCTTTTTAAAATATAATTTCCTTTATTTATTGAAACTCTATTTCAAATGTATTTTTAAGAACAGT
This sequence comes from Parnassius smintheus behrii, assembly GCA_036936625.1. Classification (NCBI taxonomy): domain Eukaryota; kingdom Metazoa; phylum Arthropoda; class Insecta; order Lepidoptera; family Papilionidae; genus Parnassius; species Parnassius smintheus. The sequence continues at coordinate 17,516,347 of JAUPFT010000020.1, forward strand.
TAGCTTGTGCTGTATTGTTTTGTTATGCTTTAGAGAATTCGTGGTAAATCAGCTGGAAATTAACTTCTTGAATTATCATAACATGATTCCATTTTAAATGTTATGTTAAAAACAGATAAGAATAACAGTTAACTTGTGCAGTAGCGTTTTGTTATACTCTAAAGAATTCTTGGTAAATCAGCTAGTAATTCGCTTGTTTAATTATCATAACTATAAATGTGAAGGTTGTCAATGAATTCAACCGAGCCTATAACAACGGTTGTTTTAGTTTTTAATGGTTGACTGCCGCTTTTGATGACTTGAAATTAATAAAAACCTATTTTGCGCAATAAGTTTTTTCTCTTTGGTAATGAATAAACCACAGAAACCCCTTTAATGTATAATAGTCCTTTTTTTGATACAAGTAGCACATTTTAAGGAACCGCAAAAACAACTTTGTTATTTATACAAACACTATGAAAAACAAAATAATTTGTTGCTGGCGATAATGACAGTGGTATTTTGACTCGATTTAAAATATATGCTTGTTACTACTGAACTCTTCATGGGCCTGCGAGTCCGACTCGCACTGAACCACTTTTTTTCAACATTTAGTTTTATTCTAATAAATAGTTTTTTCGTTTAAGCGGAGCTCTTTTACTTTAGGTTTATTACCTCTTTATCTACAATAATCAATCTGAGTAAGTACAGTGTGTAAATACGATTCTTAAATTGTAAAAATAATAATTGGATTTGAACATCTTAGGTAGGTTTTTAGTTTTATTTATTTAGAAAATATTAATCTCGCAATTATTTATTGTAATAATATAATTTATCACACAGCTAACGCCCTCATTAGCAATGTAATGGTGAAAGAATTTTCAAAATCGGTCTAGTAATTTTTGAGATTAGCCAAAAAACGTATTCATTGAAAGTAGCGCCCTCAATAATAAAATTAACCCTATATTAGATATCTAAAATTATACATAACAATCTAGTGGTGAAAGAATTCTTAAAGTTGGTCAAGTACTTTACGAGTTAAGCGAATAAAATATTCTTTGATAGTAGCTCCCTCAATAATAAAATGCATCCTACGTTTTAAGCACCATAGCAAAAAACGATTCAACATAGCCTAATCCGCACACACAGTAAAAACATAACCATCCTTTTTCGTCTGTAGTCGGTAAACATTTGGTTAATAACGGTTGCGTATCGACTGCTTTGGATAAATATCCATTGTCAACGGTTATTTTAAACCTATATCATAACATCGTAATAATTATCGAAAGATCATATAAGCATTGTAATAATGACACCATAAGTAATCGATTGAAAAGGGGAATCGATTTTTTAATGATTTTTGTGATTGGCAACATTTTTTATTTTATTCACTGACTAATGAATTACGTATTTACCTAATTTTATTTTTATCTTTTCGGTACTTTTAATTTGTGCAAAAATATTCCCATTGTTTTAGGATAAATGAATACCGCGATTAATAACCATAAATAAAGATATATTTTTTTAACAAATGCACATTGTTGGGCGTTCGATGGCCTAATATGGGCATCCCCCTTTACCGCCTGGAATAACATATCATTAAGAATAAAGACGTACGTTTATGCAACACACGTATTTTTTGTATCCGTAATGTTATATCGCAGGCTCAGTGTTACCAGCTAGATATCATATTTTGGGCAAAATTGAATTTAAAAACCGGCCAAGTGCGTATCGGGCTACGCACAATGTGGAGGTAAGGTACCGTAGCTACGCATACTCATATATGCATATTGAGTTCGCAGGTTGTCTGGTATAACGAATAAAATTGGGCCCAAATAAGACTATAAACTTCGCGTTAATCACATTCCCCTAAACTATCTTGAGGGTCGCTCGCGTCAAAGAATATATACACTACGCGAAAAGAAACGACACTTAAGCATGTGTGCACGTAAAATCTCTTGCGGCTATGTATGGGTGTCAGGATGTGTGCGGGGGCCTTGAGAGGCGCGCGGGGCGTGGAACGGGCAGTCGCCGACTGCCCTGGCCGAGGGCTAGTAGTAATACCGATATTTGTCAGTATTAGTTAATATGAATATATTCGTCAAGTTTTTATAGCCGTGTATACTAGGATTATGTGCTTTGATAAATATTAATGTTGTTATTAAATAAATTATATTATAGTATACGTATAAGTATTACTGAAAGTGATTTTAAGTGATTAGAATTAAAATAAATTCCACTGCACACAAACAAGGGCCCTTGTTTTGTTAGTTTAATTTTTAATAATGTTTTATGATACCTTAAAATATGTGAACTCATTTTAATGAAAGTCGATATGATTTTAACAAGAATTATTCGGAAAAACCATGACAATAATACTAATATATCGCCAATAATTTTATTATATTACATTATTCAGTTAATGTTGTGTATGTAATGTTAATATACACTATTAAAAATACCACTAGAAAGTCAAGAAATTTTTGATATCTATAAAGAGTTTTTGTATTTGTTCATTATTGTATTTATGGATTATTTAATTAGAAATAGAAATGACTTATCTCCTCAACACATAGGGAACAATTTGTTGGCCGCCATGTCCCAGGAAACCTGCATATCTTTGGATTTTTTAAAAAAATATGTATGCTACGAATTTTTGCAACTGTTAGAAATAATAACGAAAATTAAAAAATTTATCGAAAAATTCAAAAATATATAAGAGTAAATTATTTTTAAAGGATAGTAGGTAATACTGATTATTGCGTACTGAAAAACTAAGTGTTGGTTAATAATTTAAGATTATCATTAACTGTCGTGCATATTTGGTTTTGTCAAAAGTTTTAATATTCCTCATTTAATAAAAGTTGATTTAAACATGAACGTATCTTTCACTACCCAAATACATAAGTTTACATAATATATAATATATACCTACTATGTATCTTCTTTGGTACAAGTCTATAATATTCCAATTCGGTTCGATATCAACCCTAGCGTTACACGCTTCGACTCAAGGTCACCGGCGCTTAAGCTCTCACGTACAGGGAGTGTCACCGCTGTGCTCGCGTTAAGCCCACTCAACTGTAATGACTTTCCTTTTAACTTTGTTATATATACTACTATTGTGTATACATATCATATCTTCAAAAATGACGGTTTAGTTTGTGGAAGTAAACGAACCTCAAAATTGCAAAAATGTTATATACCCCCAATATTTTTGTAAGACCTATCCAGCGAAACCTACAGGATGGAACAGATAGGCAGAAAAATCATTTGTATGGGAGGTACCCAAATTAAAAATGTTTTCAAGATTTTATTTAAAATATTTAATAGATTGACTAGGGCAATTGCATGAAAACACAATGTATCTCACAAGTAATACATATTATATTAAATTCAATTGCTTAGTGCGATTACCAATTCATTCCATTTATTTAAAACATAAAAGATTTTTAATATTGATATGGTCACAATAAGATGTTGTTCTAATTACGTAATAACTTAGACAGAAGGACCCTTAAGTAGGGACTGAATAAATTAACCGACTTGGTATTACATGGATCTCACAACTTTTTACGATAGAAGAACTGAGTTGCGAGACTTGGGTTTTTTACAGGTTATGTTTTTGATGGCATCTCATTTCATTTTGCAGATAGTCCTACTTTTTTCCTTCCGGTACCTTCTACTTCTTGATTACCAACAAAGTACCTATCTACATCTTTTATTCATACATATATGTATATATGGTATAAATATATACCTGACATCGATTCATTCACTGCAAATGTAACTTTGTAATCCTATATATTTATATGGGATTACAAAGTTATTTATGCAGTTATTGTATCCAGAAAACTGGACGGAAAATGAAAAATATTTTAGTTTTTCCTTGATTTATACACTAAACAATAATTTTTTTCTAAGTCTGAAGCTTCTATGTCTGCTAGAAGTGCCTTAGAGTTTTGATGATCGGTCAGTCAGTGAGTGACAAAATTAAGAAACTTTGACTAATTGTAATTCCTAAACTACTAGTTCAAATTGAATTAAATTTGAAATATACCGTGTCTATATAAAATCTGCTTGTTTTCTGAAAATTCAGGTTTCTAGTATTATCCACAACGAAGTTATAGGGGGCCGAAAATGGCCTCAATTGCTTCGAAAAAGTGTAGTACGGCCGTGCCGCTTTTTTGCTCGACTTGGCGGGGGACTGCCGTGCCCACAGATATAATGAATAAAGGTTGATTTTTCAATATATAGATAGATCACTTATAAAATACAGAACTCGATATATTCGTTAATCACAAAATACCTGGATAAATAATATATGCTTATTGTAAGTAATCAGCCTAAAATTTTGAAGCACCGACACGTCTAAACACTGACTTTTGGTCCCATTTCATCATAAATTGACGATTTAAAATAAGAACGCATTGTATTCAAAAGTCAACTATTTCCACCTTTTCTAATATTATAACTGAGAGCATTGTTATGTTTCTCTCTGAAATTCTCAGGAGACGCACTATTGCAGTAGTTAACTAAGCTTCCTAGAACAGTGTGACAGTCGTTAGTTTTACTTGAAAGTGAGATAAAGTTGTGATATATAATAAGCGTAACATTTTAAAAATATGGTAGTATTCTCATTTAATACAAAGTTTTCTTGAAATATTCAAAATAATAATAAGCTGCCTAGACGATCAGATAAGAGATACAAATTACTGAATCTGGATAAGAAGGAGTACTTTGTTACCTCTTATTATTTGAGTTTCAAGATTTTATAGAACGTAGACTCTTGAAAATCTTTTTAAAATGGAAAAATCGGAAGCTCTCAAATTGCTGGTTTTGAAAACCTTTTGTTCAGTACATCATCATCATTCGCGTTTTCTTTCCACTTTTCTTCACAGGCTGGTCTTCTACACTTGATGTTCTCTTGGTAGAGAATTTTATCCCAAAGTACACTGCCAGGAGAGCAGCAAGTTATCCCGAAGCCATCAAATATTACTTTAAGGTTTAGGGTATTCTCAGAAAAGCTATTGTTCTCTCCACCTCATCATCCACTCAAAAGCGAGTCCAAAGGAGAGTCATAGGTCGTGCTACCCCCAGGTATAAGCGACGGCTACTATATCGGTTTTACTAAGTACCTGTTGTGTGTACCTGGTCGTAGTAGACACTTTAAAATAGCGATGAAGTGAGAGCAAGTGGATTGTGTGAATTAAATTTGCTAACTACTTAATTTGATCTTTAGAATTACATTCGATATTTAGACCAGCGTGAAGTAGAAGCTTTGCTGGAGGTCCAAGGGGGAGGCGTTGGCCGTTAGTTTGAACATATCGAAGGCCTTCGATCGGGTTTGATACAAAGCACTTCTTACGAAACTTTCTTCCTACGGGCTTCCCGAGAAATTGTGCAATTGGATCACCAGTTTTCTTGTTGGTCGGAGTATCAAGGTGTTAGTAGATGGTGCATGCTTCGATTACAAGCCCATTAACGCTGACGTTCCACAAGACTGCGTGCTATTACCAACGCTGTTTCTTTTGCATATCGATGACATGTTGCAAAACCGGTAACATACATTGCTATGCAGACAACAGCACTGGTGATGCTTTATATACCAGTCGTGCAAATATTTCTCGGGAAAACGTCTCCGAGTACCGGGATAAACTTGTGTCTGAAGTCGAGTCTTCGCTGAACAGAGGCACGGATTGGGGTGACTGAATCTAGTTTAACCCTCAGACGACACAAGATTGCGCGGTAACCGCTAAAAAGAACCCCTTTATCGTATCTCCTCAGTTTCAAGGCACCTTGTTGCCTCAGCCGGTATCGGAATCCTCTGCGTCGACATATCGAGTGAGGTGCAGTTTTGTGGTCACTTGGAAGAGAATGCCAAATTGGCCTCTAAAAAGCTTGGCATGCTCAATAAAGCGGGATTCATGCCGGCTCACCGCCTGCAACTTTACAAGGAGCAGGTTCGGCCTCACATGGAATACCGTTCCCATCTCTGGGCTGGGGTTCCCTAGTGCCAGCTCTTTCCATTTGATCGCATCCAGCGCAGAGTAGTTCAAATCATCGGCGACCGAGCTCTTTTCGATCGGCGTGACTCACTGGCACAGTGAAGAGATGTTGCATATCTTTGCGCATTTTATCACATCTGCCACGGGGAGTGCTCTGAGGAATTGTTCGGACTGATTCCAGCCGCACAATTTCACCAACGCACATTGCGACAAAACTCGTGACACCACCCATACCATCTTAATGACTGGCGGTCCACCACTGTGCGATTTAAAAGAAGTTTTCTTCCTCGCACAAATTCCTTGTGGAATCAACTACCACCAGAGATTTTCCCGGACCGATACGACTTAGGGACCTTAAAGAAAATAGCATATTTCTTTTTAAAAGGCCAACAACGCATCTGCAATTCCTTTGGTGTTGCAGTTGTTCATGGGCGGCGGTAATCACTCACCATGAGGAGAGCCGTATGCTCGTTTGCCCCTTCTATAAAAATAAAATTAAACTGACTGCGATGATTTGACTAACTCTACGCTAAGGACGGTTCTATCGAAAAAATATTACACAAGGAAACAATTAATTACTATTTATAACAATGACTTACGGCAGTTACTAATTAAAACTAAACTATACAACGCGGAGTTTTAGTGAGATTTCTTTCTTCCTGTGTTTTCTTCTTGTATTCTGTAGGTCTTCTCCGCCACGAATGAATTTTTTTCGCCGCCGGTTTTTTTGCGACCAGCAGCAAAGTAACGGTAAAAAAGGCTACCCTCCGGGAAGCGGCGGAGGGAGGTGGTAAATGCTCTTAGCATACCACGCAGCCGGCTGCGTGGTTATGTGGGTCTCATTATGGGAACCTAAGTGCCTACCCACTAAACAACACCTGTGACTGGCTTTGGCCTGGAGGGCCTTTCTATCGTATCGGAAGCGACCCATCTTGGGGAAAAGGGGACGCAGAAATTTCGCTGGCCGGATGCCCTATCTATATTCTCGCGGCGGGGGTCGCGCAAGTGATCGGTTCCCACGTGAGCTTACAATCGCGCTGATTGGTCACGCGTGCTGTGTTATTAAGTCGCGATTCGAGGTGTGCGGGGCGTGCGGGGTGAAATGACGGCGGCTTCTTTCACCGTTCCTAACAAAGCTTATCTCAACCATTTTATCTGGAAGTAGCGGACTTATTATTTATAGAAAAAATACACGTTTTCGACACGTATTTGGCTTAAGTCTCAAGCCGTTTAGGCTATACTTCCGAGACATTTCATGGCCATTGTAAAACCGTCTTCGAAAAAAATTATGATTTACCCATAATAGCTTCTGAAATCAGTGCCAGATAAGACGTAATACAAGATAAAGTTAAATTTACAGCCTGTATACGTCCCACTCATAGGCACAGGCCTCCGCTCATTTCTGAGAGGGTTTTAGGGCAAAGAATTGTCCACCGCGTTGCCCCAATGCGTGTTGGCGAACTTCACATGTCGTCGAAATATTTTTTGTTATTTCTCAGCCATGCAGTTTACCTCACGATGTTTTCCATCACCGCCGATCACGTGGTAAATCAGCAATTAAAATTACAATTAACAATTTTGTTGGTGGCGGCGGAGATCGAACCCGATTCTCTTGCGTACTGTGAAATTTACAGCAAGCGCTAACCATCTGAGTATATAAAATATACATAGTAGGACATAGTATATAAAAAATAAAATTAATTAAACTAAAATGTTTATCCGCTATTATCTCACCTAGAACGGTTTATTTTGCGGAAGTATGTATAACCTATTTGATAAAAGAAAAATCATTTAAATCGGTTGTCGTTTAAAAAAAATAATAAACATACATTAATAAACACACACGTCGAATTTAGAACCTTCTAGTTTTATTGAACTTAGTAAATTATCGGGGAACTCCAAATGAACCGAACTTAGAGCAGTGTAGTAATAGATACGATCCTGAACTTAAGAATCTCATTAGGTTCTTACTTTTTAATTCACAGTGACATATTAATTATCCTAATTGTCAGAGGCCTAATAGGTTTTTTCTTTATATAGTAAATATAAATACAGTCAGGGGGTTTTCATGCTGGTCTACCTTTCCGGTGATCCTGTTATGGAATACGGGTACGCGACCCCGGCTCCCCGAGCTACTGTTATTCTCATACCTTTCCTGCCGAGATAACAGTATCCTTACACCTACGCTCCTACCCCCAACCTTCTTTTTCCTTTTCCCAAAATGGTAGCTTCCTCTACCAACAATAGCATACCCAAATAGGGTTGGTGTCAGGCAGGCGGCCGACTGTAAAACTTTTGCCAAATCCCATGCAGTAAACTTATGAATATTACGAGTTGTGGGATATATGACAGGGCTAGGGCGTACCCCGCAGGCGACGCGCAGGGGCAGCACCCGGCTCCTGTGGGAAGTGGGCAAGGGTTGTCGCACCTTACGGAGCGGGTGCGACGTAAGAGGCGAGCCCGGAGAGAGAAGAATGTCAGAGTGAGGTTTGCGAGCTGGAATGTAGGTACGATGACTGGAAGAGGAAGAGAGTTAGCAGATGTTTTGAAACGACGAAGAGTGAATGTTGCCTGTTTGCAGGAAACAAAATGGAAGGGTAATAAAGCAAGAGAGATTGGGGAAGGATACAAGTTTTATTACTGTGGAAGTGACGGGAAGCGAAATGGAGTAGGAGTTGTGTTAGATAGTGGAATGAAAGAACGAGTGATAGATGTGAAAAGAGTAAATGACAGAGTGATAGTTGTTAAATTAATGATTGAAAACAAAGTAGTGAATGTTGTAAGTGTGTATGTTCCGCAAACAGGCTGTGAAGAGAGTGTGAAAGAGAAGTTTTGGGAGGAATTTGATTGTATGATGATGGGAATACCTGAGAGTGAGGATGTTTATATGGGAGGAGATTTTAATGGACATGTAGGGAGAGTGAATGACGGGTATGAAAGAGTACACGGTGGATGGGGGTACGGAGTGCGCAACCGTGAGGGGGAAGTTCTTCTGCAAGCAGCATGTGCTTTCGATCTGGCTGTAGTAAACACGTGGTTCCAAAAACGAGATCAGCATCTTGTTACTTATAAAAGTGGCCACCACGCGACACAGATCGACTATCTTCTGTTAAGACGGAACCAAATCAAGAGTGTAAAAAACTGCAAAGTGCTTCCAGGTGAAGACTTAGTATCCCAGCACCGAATTCTGCTGGCTGACATCTGCTTAACTGTTCGCCTCAACAAACATAAGGATCGTCCCCCACCCAAAATAAAGTGGCATTTGTTGCATAAGGAGGAGTATGCAAGTGAATTTAGAGAGCTAGTTGTAAACAAGATGATAGAGATGGGTTATATGGAAGGAATGAGTGTGAATGAGTGCTGGAAGGAAATGGCTGATTGTATCCGAATTGTGGCAAGAAAGGTGTTAGGAGAAACAAAAGGGAAGCGTATGATAGATAAGGATGGGTGGTGGTGGAGTGAAAGTATTAGAGAAGTTTTGAGAGAAAAGAAAAATGCCTTTAAAGAATAGCAGAGCGTAGAAGACCAGAATGAATCCATAAAAAAGTAAGAGAGGGGCGTATAAAGAATGTAAGAAGAGAGCGAAGAAGGAAGTTGCTATTTGTAGAGCAGAGGCGCAAGATAAATTATATCGGTCCCTTGAAAGCCCCGAAGGTCAAAAACGACTTTTTCAAATTGCAAGAGCGAGAGAAAGGAATGGAAGAGATGTTTCACATGTAAAATGTATAAAAGATGATTCTGGAAGGATTTTGACTGACGATGAAAGTATAAAGAAGCGATGGAAGGAGTATTTTGAGAAATTGATGAATGAGGAGAATGAATGGAATGGTATGCTTGAAAACCCACCAGTGAATATGGGCTTAGTGAGAGAAATTAGTGTGGAAGAAGTAAAAATGGCTGTTAGGAATATGAAGAATGGGAAGGCAGTCGGCCCAGATGGAATTCCAGTAGAAGTGTGGAAGTTGCTGAGTGCGGATGGATGGAAGTGGTTGAGTTTATTTTTCGGTAAATTGTTGCAGGAAGAACAAATACCTGAGGAATGGTGCAGTAGTATACTGGTCCCCATTTTTAAAAACAAAGGAGACGTTCAAAACTGCAGCAGTTACCGGGGAATAAAACTCATGTCACATACGATGAAAGTCTGGGAAAGAATAATAGAGAGAAGAATGAGAGAAGAGTGTGAGATAACACAAAACCAGTTCGGATTCATGCCTGGTCGAGGTACTACAGATGCCATTTTCGCATTACGCCAATTGTGCGAAAAGTACAAGCGCTTGCATAAAAATCTGCACATGGTTTTTGTCGACCTTGAAAAGGCGTACGATCGGGTTCCCCGTGAGGTTTTGTGGTGGGCGTTAAAGATGAAAGGTATGCCTGGGAAGTATGTGAGGTTAGTCCGTGCTATGTACAGAGCATCCCGTACATGTGTACGATCTGCCGCGGGAACTACGGGCAGTATCGATGTGGCGGTAGGGCTGCACCAAGGGTCGGAATTGAGCCCTTACCTCTTCTTACTGATTATGGACGCTTTGATGTCGGACCTGCAGGATGAGGCACCCTGGTGCATGCTCTTTGCCGATGACATCGTGCTTGTCGGGGAAGAAGGCATCGAGGTACAGAGCAGACTGACGGGGTGGCAACAGAGGCTGGAAAGAGTTGGCTTGAAGATCAGCAGATCCAAAACCGAATATCTGTGCTGTGATTTCGGCGGTCTTTCCAGTCCTGTACCCATGTCGTTGGATGGCGCTATACTGCCTACCTGCTCAGATTTCAAGTACCTCGGTTCCCTAATTCAAGGCGACGGCGGAATAGATAGAGCTGTGCAGCATAGGATTAACGCAGGGTGGATGAAATGGCGACAGGTCACAGCCACAACGTGCGATCCCCGAATGCCAATAAGGCTGAAGGGGAAAATTTACAAATCGGTCATCCGACCTGTCGTCATGTATGGAAGTGAATGCTGGGCCGTCAAGAAGAAGGATGAAAATAGACTGTATGCGAATGAAATGAGAATGTTACGATGGATGTGTGGTGTGACAAGGATGGATAAGATAAGGAATGAGTATATAAGAGGAAGCCTGAAAGTAGCGCCAGTGGTAGAAAAGGTGAGAGGAAGCAGATTGGCATGGTTTGGGCATGTGATGCGGAGGAATGAAAGTCATGTCACAAAACGAGTGTTGAATATGAATGTGGAGGGACACACGGGCAGAGGAAGGCCGAATAAAAGATGAATCGATTGTGTGAAGAGTGATATGAGAATGAAAGGAGTAAGTATGGAAATGATGGCTGATAGAGAGGAATGGAACAAGAAGGTTTACTGCGCCGACCCCAGATAATGGGAAATGGTTTAGAGAATGATGATGAGTAAATATAAATAAAAACCTATTAGTTGGTTGGTTGGTTTTGATTTTTACACCTCTGTATCTAAATGGGACGATGAATACATTTTTAACGCCATCACATGCAAGAGTTTCAGTCAGATAAGGGTGAAAAACGAGACACAGTCCACCTGATGTATATTTCACCTCAAGATTCAAAATGTAGATGCGTTGTCACCCTTGACGACTAAGATAAAATTCCTCGATTCCAGTAAAACGGCTCTTCTAACCTGTTTTTTAAATGAATGATAAATTACCTCAAATCGTTTATTAGGAACGATGTTTAAGTTCAATTCGGAAACGCGTAGGTAGATTTTATAAGATTACGTGATACTCGTACAGATATCTGGCATGCCGTATATCTAATCCTTACACCTCGGAAATATCTGAAAATCTTAATATAAAACACAGGATTACTTTATCGAATTGCCAATTGCAAACAATAACAAGTACCCTACATAGAGAATGATTTGTATATTAAAGAAATCATTTGAGTCGAATATATTTATAATCATTTATTATGGACCTAAGGCTTATGGTAGAGTGCATATGATATAAGTTTACATTTTGCCTTTTCAAAAGTTGGCATTCCTATAAATAACATAATAAGAATATATTTATTAATTTACACTTTCGTGCACAAAGTAGTACATATGGCGGACTAAAGTCCATAGGGCATTTTCTCCCAGACAACCATTAAGCTAAACAGAGATAGACATTTAGGAAAAATTATTAAATATACAAAAATAGAAGTTTGATGAAATCATTAATAATGTTACTTTTAAATTTTCTAATACAGAACAACTAAATTAAATAAACTACTGTTACTTCACAATGATTAATGATAAAAAAGATAAAAAATAATGAGAACAATTCTGAGGGGAAAGACCAATACGCAGTTTTCATGATTTTTCCAAAAAAAAATTAATATTAATAAAACCAATGCCACACTACTATAAAAAAAACTCTGAAGTCTGGTGTGCTGTCACTAAGCTTTTTAACGGACTTCACATTTGAAAAAAAAAAGTATTTTCAGATTTCTTTCTGATACTCTCCTTTACTGACAAATATGGGCTTAATCGACCCTTAAAGTTTCGATTAACAAATTCAGGGGCAGCGAGATTGATCACAGTTTACTCGCATACTATGAAATTTAAGGCACGTTGGCATGGCCCATGATGAAATATGGATCTGAGACGAAGTCCATCATTGAGGGCCGTATGAGAAAGCTCAAAGTCGCAGGCTATGGAGGGAGCTGTGCTTAGAGTATCTTTACGTGCTAGACTTCGTAATAAGGATATCTGCAGTAGAGCCAAAGTAACCGATATACCCCAACTACACTAGCTTGAGTCACCAACAACTGATGGGATAATATATTCTGAAATGGGGAATTCTCATATCGGTAATCGATGTGTATGGCAACCCTCCAGATCGAGTGACGAGCTGGTTAGTGAAGTAGGAAGTTTAAACTGCATTAAAATATTATATATGTGTAGGGATAAAAATTATTAATAGTTATAGTTAGTATAGTAGTTATATATAATTAGTATAATAGTTACATATATATAATAATTAATAGTTTTTTGTTTTTTGTTTTAACAGGCAGACATAGCACATTCGGCCAAAGGGTACGAGTCGGAGGATGAAAACGCGGGCAGAAAGCGGCAGAGGGCCAACGACGACCGGCCAGCCAGCAAGACTACCATGTACTCCAAGCAGGTAATTATATTATTACACATATCTCGTATCATAAAAGGTACCAAAATCTTTGTTAATATATTTTTTAATTATTATTACTTTGTTATAAATAATATATTTTAGGTTCGTGTAAATGGACGATAATTATTCATGAAGAAAATCTAACGTAAAAAACACTCCCAATACAAATTTGTAAACAAATCCTCACGATTGAAATAAAGTATTTATTCCAATCGTGAGGAGACCTTTTTAAGTAATTTAATATTGGCTATATTAAACAATTACATTGGCTAAATAATTAAGGATGCGGACACCGTAACACAAAAGTCGTGAGTTCAATCAACTCAAGCGCAGTTGAAGTAGAAAACTGAAGTATTAGTACATTTAATAGCACCGTTTTTTTTTGTTCTTTTTTTTAAATAGAAGAGGGGGCAAACGAGGCTCACCTGATGTTAAGTGACTACCGCCGCCCATGATCAACCGCAACACCAGGGGAATTGCAGGTGCGTTGCCGGCCCTTTAGAAAGGAGTAAGCTCTTTTCTTGAAGGTCCCCAGGTCGTATCGGTCCGGAAAAATCGCTGGTGGTAAACTATTCCACAGAGAGGTTGTACGCGGAAGAAAACTCCTCTTGTAACGTACAGTGGTGGACCGCCAAGCATCCAGATGGTGTTAATGGTATCGGGACGTTTGCCGCGTAGTGCGTTCACGAAATTTGGCAGCTGGGATTAATCCGAACAATTCCTCAGAGCACTCTCCATGGTATATGCGAAAGAAAATGCAAAGAGATGCAACATTTTTTCGCAGTGCCAGTGAATCGAGCCGATCGGAAAGCACTCGGTCGTCGACGATTCGAGCCGCTCTGCGCTGGATGCGGTCAAGTGGAAGGAGCTGGTACTGGGGAGCCCCAGCCCGGAGATGGGAACAGCATTCCATGTGCGGCCGAACCTGCGCCTTGTACAGTTGCAGGCGGTGTGCCGGCATGAAATACTGTCCCGCTCTGCTGATCACTGCTATCTTGAATTAAAAATAAAGTGTATCATTGTTCCGTAGAGCCATGGTAGCTCCGCATTCGATACTCGCCGGCAACAATGAAATTGTTAACTGCAATTTTAAGGGCTAATTTACCACGTGCTCGGCGGTGAAGGAAAATATCGTGTAGAGACCTGCGTTTCTGAGAAATATGAAAAAAATATATTTGTAAGACATGTGAAGCTCGCTAAAACGTTGGGACAGCGCGGCGGACATATCCTTGCCCTAAAAGTCTCTCAGAAATTAGATGAGGCCTGTATTCAGCTAGTGAGACGTATATAGTCTGTAACTTTTACCATTATCCCATATATAGAAATAAAGGCAGGAAGTCGTAGCACAAATATTAAAAACATTTGATTCACTCTGCTTAAATGACCTTTACAACATCCACATAGCATGAAAACAAAATTATTGAAAATAAATGTAGTTATCTAGCTTGACGCGTGTAAATATGACATATCTCAAAAGAATACATAAAGGAATCGGCACAATATTATATTATAGTTCTGAGAATTTCATAGATTATAGAGAACCATCGTCAGTACCGTTTTCTTTAGCTGAATAAGCGTTTTTAAAAAGAAAATAAATATATTGATATAATAAACAGTCTTCTAAAAAACTGCTTTCACCTACGATAGTAGCACAAATATAACTGGAACGACAATATTAAATATTACGTGTTTTTGACACTTTACATTGGCAGTATAAACGTAGCAATAAATGTTTTATTTTATTTTGTTGGATTTATTTGTAAACACAAATTTTATTTTAGGAATGCATTCTTCTTCATATAAACTTTAAGTTTGCCTAATACCACAAAGCTTCGTGCCCGCAGTATGCATAAAATAAGATTTATATATACAGGCTGTTAGTGTAAACACCGTTGTCCTTGAAACCAGTGGTTTGGTTTCACTTATAGAACGTGAATTCAATGAATTTAAAAAATAAACGCTATTTTCTTTCATAAAATTTAAAAAGTTTCTGTCCGACACCGTCCGTAAATTCATGGATACCCTATGCGCCCGAGTTACGTAATCACTGTAAAGATCACCACCCGCACTAGCTACCTACATAACATTCAACAAAAAAAAATTGAGGAATTAAGATTTTACTAAAAAAAAAGTTGTTATTTTTCATTGAATTTACGTTCTATAAGTGAAACCAAACCACTGGTTTCAAGGACAGCGGTGTTTACACTTACACCCTGTATATATACATTACAAATAAATCCAACAAATATATAAACTATATATATATATATATATATATATATATATATATATATACATATATATATATTATATGTGTGTGTATGTATAGATTACTACGTCAATTTTCGGAACTCTCTTCTGAAATTTCATATTACCTACAAGTTCCATTTTTAAAACAGAAAAGTGTTGCCGTCACATAAACCGTTACCCGTTGGCCTCCCCCATATATTGCCTCATAGAGAGGACATTTGACGTAATTTCCACGCTTGTTTAAATAACGCTGGGTGACTGCAGTTTTTTTTTTTTGGTGTTACTCGCATTCGAAAGACGGTGTTGCCCATTTCCTTCAAAATTACATCATATGAACATATAATCGTTTATATTTCTGTTGTTTCTAAAACGTATATTGTTTAATAACATTGTTTGCTTCGTCCTATAATTCAGTTATGTAGATATATATTTTACACACTCGATTATATTTTCAATTAGAGCAAAACACCTCTAAAGTTTAAAAAGTATTCCATCATGTGAGCAGCTGAATTTAATTTTAGCAATTTTTTAAGCCTGATACCATCGCTTTTGATAGTTCACCCAATTTTTTAAGTTAATCAAGCCTTCGAGATGAGAATAAAATATTCTACAGTTGTGATATTTCAAATCCGTGTGGTCCTAAGAATCAAATCAAACTTAAAAATTAAAAATATGAAGTAGAGTAATCTAATATATAAAAATTAATGTTTGCTTGTTCGTATTTTATGTACTGCGATACTTTTCATGAGATTACAATAAAACTTCTCAACTTATTACTTGCACATGCGCGACGGTCATAGGCATATTTCAATTAAGTTATGTACAGTAGGTGACAAAAACTGATTTATCATTTAACTTTAATTATTAAATAATCATTCCTAACTGAACAATATAACTCTTTAAAATTTAAAACGATATCTCAATTTTTTAGACCACCTAGTGGTCTAAAAAATTTTCACTATTAGACGAATCTCTTTTTGTTATCAAAAGGATTAAGTGTAAAAAGAGTCCACAACTTGCTTGAATTTCGCCTCTTACCACACCTAAGAGGTTGTTACATCCTCTAAAATAACTCTAACATAGCTATATTATAATTATTTTAATATTAATTTGTTTTAATGTTAGTCCAAAAACGATGCTTTTAAATTTCCGTTACACTAAACGTGGCATTGTGGAAAAATCTGTAAAAGCTTAAGGAAATAATAAGATACCTTTTTGAGCTTCTTTTTATTAAAACAGAGTATTTTTTTCCAAAAATCAATAAAATTATTTGAATTTTACATTAGTAAGTATTATTTAGTTCTTCCAGATCGTAAATTGTATGATATTATTTTATAATTTATTTTTAGGAGTTCCGGGAACAATACTGTATCAACAACAAACAACTGGATCTGTTGGAGTTGGAAAAGTCAAAAAAGGACAGATTCCTCGGCTGCCTCTCACAGTACCACATCGAGAGTCCATGCTCGCGAGCCAACAGGTTTGTGTCATCGCAATTACTATGAAATTGAAATAAATGTAATAGTTAAAGAGAATATAACCATTACGTTTAAGAGGCGGGAAATTCTTAATAAAAGCACAGAAATAGTTGTAAACGTATGAAAGGGCGCCAAGCAACTCTACCAACTTAAAGACATGACATCTTTGATAAACAGCGCTGACAACATAGGTGAATCATAATAGTGCTGTAAATGTCTATCGATACATTGTTTATCTAAAATTTTACCACCACACACCACACACCACACGACACACACCACACACCACACACATACGCACGCACACACGCACGCACACACGCACACACGCACGCGCACACACACACACGCGCTCACGCGCACACGCGCACACGCACGCACGCACGCGCACACGCATACACGCACGCACGCGCACACGCCCCCACGCACGCACCCAGGCACGCACGCACGCACGCACGCACGCACTCACGCACGCACGCACGCGCACCCACGCATGCACGCACGCGTTTCTTTAATAGTTTATATCTTACGGATTGAGTTGATCACTATCTGTATTATGGCTATGGAAGAGCGGGATCTTCTGGCACAGGTGTTTTTACACTTAAAAGAAGATTTCCACAATCTCAAGATCATTGTTAAAATTTTTCGTTAATCAATAAAGATTTATTATTATAATTATATATAATGAATGATTTATGGGAAAAGACGTATTTACATTAGTTTTAGTTTAAGTCAAATTACCAATGAGGATAAGAAAACAAAGTATTTTACACACAGCAATTTATTAAAGCATTAAAAAATAAAGTAAGCACCGCACAATTATACTAGTAAAATTATACTTACACACATCAATTTATTAAAGCATTAAAAATAAAGTAAGCACCGCACAATTATACTAGTAAAATTATAATAGTGTTGCGCGCCTAAGTACACGTCTGGTACCTGGCACTAGCGCCATCTAGTGTTGGGGACCAGAGCAAGGAGGGCTTCCTAAAGAATGTCAATCTTGAACTTTCCACCAACAGCGCCATCTAGTATCGAACAGAAAAATTAAGCTATCTAGTAGCCCCACACTCGAAATTTTGGTAATTCAATCGGCAGTTTTTATTGTCACGAACCTCAAGCTCGTAACACTAGTAACTGACACGACTGTTTCAAAATTTCAGTCGCTTTCAAAATTTTTGCTCATTATTGCTCATAGTTGTATTTGTGTCTATGAAAAACAGTCAATATTTATAATCAGTTAATTATAAGCAACAACATTTAAGTATGTAGTTAGTATATATATATATATATATATATATATATATATATATATATATATATATATATATATATATATATATATATATTTATGTCCACTGACGGAATAACAGTTCGTTTTAGTTGGATTTAAGTCTTCAGATTTGCAATGTTTGCCACAAATATGTTTTAGCATGTGAAGCTTTTCAGCTGGTACATCAGCCAGATCTTCTCCTAATGCTTTCATCTAAAAAAATAATATAAATAAAATCGTATTTGTATTGAAAAAATGGATTTAATTAGTCACAATTGATAATATTGTTTCTATAATTCGTTTTGGATTGACATCCATCGAACTGTCAGTGTTAGGAAAATAGTACACTGTAAAAACCTATGTAGCTAGTCTTTGTTGATACTGGCGTCCGTGATCGGAGTTCAGTTTTGAGGATATTACTACAAGTTAAGGTCCAAAAATGTATTGGCATTAAATATCATATTACAATTAAAGCTAAAATCACCTTTCCTCATCTAAGGGAAGTATTGCTATGCATAGTTTTTCTTGTTATTAATTTCTTGACTACTTACACCATCTAATTGGCAAGTTTTATAATGCATATTTGAGACCCGTACGCTCGGCAATGGTACACATATGCCTTAAAGCAACGCGCGACGCTCGCTCGTCTTAGCGACACATATGCATACTATGAATTTATAAGGGCTAATCCGACAAAAAAAAGATTGTCATTAAAAACTATAACAAAGTTATATTGAAATGTATAATACAGACCAGGGATGTTGCGAATGTCGATTTTTTCACATCCGGATGTGAATGCGGATGTTTAAGATCTTATATAAAAATAGTATATGAAGGAAGAATTAAAACAATGATAAAGTAATTATTAACATTTTTGTTAATGAAAATTAGTATTAAGTATAATTCTCCAATTTTTATTTAAGTATTTCACTTACCACTTACTTACTTATCTTCACGCACAATCCCTAACGGGGTAGCCATAAAGAACAGATCGCCAAGTGTCACGATCCTTACATACCTCTTTCGCTTCTTTCAGGTTCATTAACTTCTTTATGCACATAAATGCACGTCTAGGTATCCGAGTACTCTTGATCCTCCCCTCTTCGAGCAATTTGCTCACATGGTCTTCGAAAGTTAGTCTCGGTCTACCTCGACACCTTTTAATATTTACTTTCGCTCTATATATTTTCTTCACCATTCGGTCTTCACTCATTCGTTCAACGTGCCCAAACCATTGGAGTACGCCCCTATCAATTTTTGTGATAAGGTCATCTTTCAATCCTGCCATATTGCGAATCTCTTCGTTTCGCTTTCGGTCGGCTATGCTAACGCCACACATTTTACGAAGAGATCGCATCTCCACTGCATTCAACTTGCTTTTATGCTTCTTCTGGCATACCCAGGTTTCGCTGCCATATAACAAAGTCGGTACCAGCACTGCGTTATGTATTGCAAGGCGTGCACTCTTCACCACGCCTTGCCTTTTTACTAATGCATTCAGGGCACCATTGACTTTCTTTCCGGCAGCGACGCGCCTATCCACATCTAAATCACATCTTCCATCCCGGCTGAAAGCACTCCCCAAGTATACAGTGATATCTTAATTCCTCTCGATGAACACTCCACCACTTAAGAGGATTTTCTTCTACATTGAGTCTTTTTTTAGCGAGGTATGAAAGTAATTCCTTTTTGAGTAAAGCTTCAGTGCTACCATTTCCTGGTACTTCTTCACTTGACGAATCTAAATCTAAATGAAAACAAATCGTAAAAGAGTTCTTTTGAATCCGCTTTTACAATTTAAACCTATTATGATTATTATCATAGTAAAATGTGATTATTTGTCACAAATATAAAAATTTATGTAAAATATAAAACTTTTTAGTGTCTTAGTCATAATTAATAAGTATAAAATTTAAATTAAGACAAAAATAAAACAAATAACTGACAGATATTTACAAAGAAACTAAAAAGCGAAAAGAACAAGTATTTCTTAATTTGGTCGGATTATACAAGCCAGGTTTGTTTATTTACATTCTATTTTTTTTTCATAAAATGAGAAGGATTAAGTATCAAGACAGCTACGACTAAAGAAATGTTAAAAAAAGACATCACTACCTATTTAAATAATGATATTATTAATATATATAATTTCCAGACTAAACATTTGCTAAAAAAGCGAAGATTTTATCTTCTGTAATTGATTTTCTCTTATGATCTCATATTTGGAAAATTCTTCTGGGTGCATCGACCTTAGATGATTTTTAAAGACGAGGTGGTTCGGTTCGGCCCTTGCGAGAGTAGCTTTTATTGAATATTTTACAATCAGTCTTATCAAGGTCCTCTTTATTTTGTTCAAAATAATTGCATATATTACTTTGTGTCGGTGGTGACACTATTAATTAACTTGTTAGATAATTTAACAATAACGGGAACCTCACTAGATAAATAAAGAAAATTGTTTTAAAATGATAAACTTTACCTACAGTAAAACGTATTACCGGTGTACACGTTACATAATGGCATTTACCTGACGATTTCCCAATAAACAATTATTTAAGGATACACATGATCCACACAACAAGTAATCCACAGCGCAAACAAACACGTTATGATTTATTTACAATAAACAAACAATGCACCACAAGAAACGCGTCGGATCTTGTCCACCGATGTTTTCGCTCCCATTGGTATTTATCACGTGCAAACGGCACGCGCTATTGCTGGACCCGCTCATTTCTTTCTTGTCACAACTTGTATTACATTCGCCTCCGCATGAAAATCCGCATTGATTATTGCGGATGCGGATGCGGATGCAGAAGTCCAAATCTATGCGGAAGCTCCGCATTTGCGGATGCGGATGCGAATATTCGCAACATCCCTAATACAGACATAGACAAAGACATACGCTTTAATTTGGTACCATAATCTGTCAATGCCAAGCTAAAAATATACATAAAACTGGGTTTTTACACCAGTGGTGTACGTGGTAGTGTGCGGCTAGTGCTTAGAGATTTCTTCGTTTTTATGTGTGTTTTTGGAATAAAAATGTGAGTTTTATACTTTTGTGTATTCCTTGTAATATAACAAACACGTAAATATATAATTTGTAGCATAAAAAGTGAAAAGTATGTGCCAAAATACTTCGAAATCGAGAAGGCCCATTTTAGCGGTTGGGTCAAAAATATGTTATTTTTCCAATTTTTGTTTATTTTTAGTGTAAAATGTAAATATAAATAGTTTTATAACATATTTCAAATAACTTGACGTTGTATTTATTTCAAATTCACACAAAAATATATTTGAAATATTGTTTGAAAATTTATACAAATAGCAATAAATTTCAGATTTCTTTTTTAATTTTTATTTTTTAATATTTTAGTATGATTAACGAATTTAGATTTTCATATAGATTTTTTCGAACATTTTCATATAGATTTCTCAAAAAACAAACTTGTAGAATTCAAATTATTAACAATTTTGTGACTAAAAGTGAATCCACTACTACTATGCTACTCCTATTTAAAGGGTAATTTATGAATTTTATAACAATTTCTAGCAACTAAATATATTTTATTCGATCGATTATATATTCAACAAGAATTCCTGTAAGTTTTATCCATAAATATTGTATCAAAGTGAAAATATAATAAAATTTGCAAGTTAGCAAAAAATTTGCAATTCCCGCCATTTTAAGGTCGCGAGCAAACAGGAGTATCAATTGACGTGACCTTGCGAGGTAACAGGTCTGTAAATGGACAACGGTTCCTATAGCAAGATTAAAAGCAATTTAAATAATTAAAATAAATATAGTTGTAACCGTTTGGTTTGACGTTTCAATATATTTAATTTGACAATATCATAAATAGACATATTACGAAAAATGTAAAAGGAAGAGATAACTACTATTAAAATTTGCTCCCGTTTAGTGCATATAATTTCTTCTTTGGATGTTGCTAGAGCCGTGGTAGCTCAGATGGTTAACGCTCGCTGTAATATAACAGAACGCGAGTAACCCGGGTTCGATCCCCGCCGGCACCAATGAAATTGTTAATTGCAATTTTAAGTGCTGATTTACCACGTGCTCGGCGGTGAAGGAAAACATCGTGAGGAAACCTGCATGTCTGAGGAATAAGATAAAAAAAAATATTTCTAACACATGTGAAGTTCGCCAACACGCATTGGGGCAGCGCGGCGGACACTTCCCCGCCCTAAAAACCCTCTCATAAATGAGGGGAGGCCTGTGCTCAGGAGTGGGACGTATATAGGCTGTAACTTTTGGATGTTGCACCAGCGTGATAATAGTTTTTTTTAAAACGTCAGCTATGGCTGAACCCGATAGATGGCGCTGTTGTCAAAATCCAGAAAACACTAATGTGAAGCCGGATATTCTGTGGGAGCGTGGTCGTTCGCCGCTCGAGCCGACACATACATGTTACAATTGTAATATAGCTGCAGTTTGGCACTTAGAAAGAAATTGCTGTAAAAACATATCTTACTATAAATGTACAAGTTACTAAAGCAGTATATAAAATTTTGAAATTGAAATCACCACGTATTTTCCATAAGAATACTAGATACGGATTATTATCCATACATTTTGAATTGATATAATATAAATATAATATAAAATCACTTAGATTTATCTTGCTTAATAAATTCTCAAACACTGATCTGATATTTATTAAATATTCAAGAAATGTAAGAAACGAGCAACGTTCATTTTAGGACCTCTTACATTGTAAAATATGATATATAAATCTCAGTTAATTGAATACATTGTACCTACGTATGTTTTGTCTTTATATATATATATATATATATATATATATATATATATATATATATATATATATATATATATATATATATATATATATATATATATATATATATATTCGTTCATTTATTACAGCTCTTTACAAGTCCACAGCTGAACATAGGCCTCCCCAAAGGAATGCACACAGCACGGTCCTGAGCCTCCTGCATCCATCGACTTCCTGCATGTCTTACCAGGTCATTACTCCATCTATTGGGGGGACGCCCCAATAGATGGAGTAATGACACACTACACTTCGTCTACCGGTACGAGACTGCTAGTCGAGAACCTTTTTTCCCCATCTGTTGTCGGTTCTTCGAGCTCGCTGAGCTGACTAGCAGTGAAGGACCACGTCTCATTTCTATAAGTCATCACTGGCGACACGCACTGGTTGAAGAGTCTCGTTTTCAGGTTTTGAAGCATAGCTGACTAGAATATGTGTCGTTATTTCCCGAATCCTGCCCAGCCGAGTTGAATTTGTCGATTGATTTCTCGGCAGAAATTGGACTCACCTAGTTGGACTACACAAGATCTTTGTTTTGTCTATGTTAACCTTAACACCTATCCAATGGGAGGCACTATTGAGATCATTGAACTTAGGTCCTCCAGCAATTCTGCCACAAAGACCATTCTGCCATAATCGTCTACAAATCGAAGGTGAGTGATTTACTCGCAATTTTTGTTAATACCGTATCCTTTTCAGTCCAGTAGCTTGAAAACGTCTTCCAATGCTCTCTGCAGGTGGATAGGTTTCGTACTCTGGTTCTGTACTCGGAAAGCCATCCTAGACCTACTGTACAAATACTTCAGCACTTCAATATACCGACAGTCATGTTGGCACCGCTAAAGAGACTTCAGCACCGCCCAAATATTGAGGGAATCGAAGGCTTTTTTATAGTCCACATACCCCATTTTTCCCATCATATAGTCCACATACCCCATAGATCCCATTTTTTGGTTGACGTGCCTGGTGCAATAAGTCTGACAGCTGTCAAAATGTATTTCTTAGATTTGGTTGACTATAAGTGTTGTTTGAGACTATTCGGATAACAGAATGTCACTTTAAAATTGTGAAATTACTTAGACCACTTAACTTTTAATAACAACAGACTTAAAACTTAATAATAAATCCACACAATAGATTATGAAGTAAGGTATTTAATTCTTCAAGGCACTACTTTTTTAATTTTAAGGTCGGTTTGCACTTTTATTTAGAGTTATTACTTTTTAAGTACAATATTTCACCCAAAACTTTAGAGCTGTTTCTGAGAAACTAATAACATATATTACACAAGAATAGCTTGCTTGAAGTATTAAGATAAATTCTCTTATAAGTCAAGAACTCAAATAAAAAAGGAACATTGGATTAGTGATAACATTTACGAATGAAACTTATCCATGGAAATTTGAACCTGTTATTACTTACAAAGAATAAGATCGTTCTCTCGGGCGCTATCTATTTCTTATTCTTGCATAATATAGAAGTTCTTTACGTAGTCAGTTTTCCAAAATGTACGTACGTGGAAATTATTACTTCCCGGAGATTGATAGCGAATCCCTTTATATAATATTGAGTTTTTTTTTTTTATAGAAGAGGGGGCAAATGAGCATGCGGCTCACCTGATGTTAAGTGACTACCGCCGCCCATGATCAACCGCAACACCAGGAGAATTGTGGGTGCGTTGCCGGCCCTTTAGAAAGGAGTAAGCTCTTTTCTTGAAGGTCCCCAGGTCGTATCGGTCCGGAAAAATCGCCGGTGGTAAACTATTCCACAGAGAGGTTGTACGTGGAAGAAAACTCCTTGTGAAACGTACAGTGGTGGACCGCCAAGCATCCAGATGGTGTGGATGGTATCGGGACGTTTGCCGTGTAGTGCGTTCACGAAATTTGGCGGCTGGGATTAATCCGAACAATTCCTCAGAGCACTCCCCGTGATAGATGCGATAAAATACGCAAAGAGATGCAACATCTCTTCGCAGCGCCAGTGAATCGAGCCGATCGGAAAGCACTCGGTCGTCGACGATTCGAGCCGCTCTGCGCTGGATGCGGTCAAGTGGAAGGCGCTGGTACTGGGGAGCCCCAGCCCAGAGATGGGAACAGTATTCTATGTGCGGCCGAACCTGCGCCTTGTAAAGTTGCAGGCGGTGTGCCGGCATGAAATACTGTCCCGCTCTGCTGAGCACGCCAAGCTTTTTAGAGGCCAATTTGGCCTTCCCTTCCAAGTGACCACGAAACTGCACGTCACTCGATATGTCGACGCCGAGGATTCCGATACTGGCTGAGGCAACAAGGGGAGTACCTTGAAACTGAGGGGATACGACAAAGGGGTTCTTTTTAGCGGTTAACGCGCAAACTTGTGTCTTCTGGGGGTTAAACTGGACTAGATTTAGTCGTCCCTAATCCGAGACTCTGTTCAGCAAAGACTCGACTTCAGACACAAGTTTGTCCCGGCACTCGGAGACGTTTTCCCGAGAAATATTGGCTCGGCCGGTGTAAAGAGCATCACCAGTGCTGTCATCCGCATAGCAATGAATGTTACGGGTATGCAACATATCATTGATATGCAGAAGAAACAGCGTTGGCGATAGCATGCAGCCCTGTGGAACACCAGCATTAATAGGCTTGCAATCGGAGCTTGCACCGTCTACAACGACCTTGATGCTCCGATCTGCAAGAAAGCTGGTGATCCAATCGCACAATTTCTCGGGAAGCCCATAAGAAGGGAGCTTTGAAAGAAGCGCTTTGTGCCAAACCCGATCGAAGGCCTTCGCAATGTCCAAACTAACGGCCAATGCCTCCCCCTTGAACTCTACTGCCTCCGCCCATCTGTGAGTGAGGTAGACCAGAAGATCACCAGCTGACCGACCACGGCGAAGACCGTATTGGCGGTCACTAATCAGCTGGTGATCCTCAAGGTACCTCATGAGCTGGCAGTTTACAATGGACTCCATTGTTTTGGAGAACAAGGAGGTGATGGCGATTGGCCGGTAGTTGGACGGGTCTGAGCAGTCGCCTTTTTTAGGGATCGGGTGGACGAAAGCCGTCTTCCATGATTTTAGGACTACGCCTAGGGAGTAGGAGTACCGGAAAAGACGCGTTAAAACCGGTGCCAACTCTGGAGCACACGTCCTCAGCACAATTGGGGGGATTCCGTCAGGCCCACTCGACTTGTGGATGTCCAGGGAGAGGAGTGCTTTGCGAACCGAGCGCTGTGTGAACTGCACTTCCGGCATGGAGCACTCACACCGCGGGATGGTCGGCGGCGTACTCCCCCCGTCATCGAGAGTCGAGATAGACGCAAAGAAAGAGCCTAGAAGATCGGCTTTCTCCTTTGCAGTATGGGCCAGTGAGTCGTCCTCCCTGTGCAGAGATGGAAGAGATGGCTGACAGAAATTCCCCTGGACAGCCTTGGCGAGAGACCAGAATGCACGGGTTCCAGAAGGAAGGCGAACTAGTTTCTCGCCAATTCTGCCTATGTGCTCTGACTTTGCCTTGGCAATGACTCTTTTGAAGGACCTAGAGGCGGAATTATACTTCTTTATTAGAGCGCTGGTGTTTACATCCCGGGACGCTGGTGCATCAACCCAGGCTTGGTAGCACTCCTGCTTATAGCATGATGCTATTTTACAGGAGCGACCAAACCATGGCTGAGATTTGCCTCCAATGGGCACCACAGAGGAAGGAATAAAAAGTTCCATACCCTGAAGTACCACATCAGTAACAGAATCCGCAACAACGTTGGGATCATCCGGCGAGAAGCAAACCCGCCCCCAAGGGTAGGATGCAAAGAAAGACCGCATCCCACCCCAATCGGCTGACCTATAGTGCCAAACACGGCGGCAGCCTGCAGAATGCAACCGCGATTTCAGCGTGAGTGGCACAACACTCCGGACCAGACAATGGTCCGAGGAGCCTAAAGGGGCGTCGACGGAAATCTGATATCCGTCCGGGTGAGAGGTCAGCAGAAGGTCCAACAGGGAAGGTGCATGATCCTCCACATCTGGAATCCGCGTAGGCGAAGTAACCAGTTGTGTCAGACCATATGCCAAGGCAAAATCATGAACAGATCTCCCCGCATGATCGGTTAAACGTGAACCAAGCCATTCGGCGGGATTGGTAACGTTAAAGTCGTCGAGGATCACGATCTCTGTGGAGGGGATCTGCTGTAGCAACGAATCTGCAGCCATTTGGACGTGGTCGAAGAGTCGGTCTGTTTCGGAATTACCGCTATGGGACCTATAGAGGCACCCGTAGACGCGCGGATGGTCGTCGCTGTCTACGCGTAGCCAAAGGATGGACAGGTCCGAACCTTCAAGTCTGCCGAGGCGTCGAGAACAGATGTCCTCTCTGACGTAAACGCAAACTCCAGCCCGAGGCACAAAGGAGTGTTCCAGTTTGTACCCCGGGTAGGAGAGATACGAGACATCAGCCGGAGAGGACACCTGCGTCTCGGTCAGAAAGAGCAGAGCCGGCCTCGCCATCTCGAGATGGTAGTGGACGGCGTTTAGGTTAGAGTGAAGTCCCCTGATATTGCAGAAATTCACGGACAGCGTGGCAGGGGTCGCCTTGGTTTTGTCTGCCCCCCAGAATACGCGGAGCAGCCTGAGCACCCACGCTCAGAAGTGGAGAAACATGGTCGTGGATGCTCAGCGAGGGATTCTCCAGGGGTGCTGGTACCCTCCTGGGGTAGTCTATCATTATTTAATTTTGCTACCATGTTGATGGGGGGGGGGGGATTTGGGCCTCCGGCCACCTGCACTCACCAGACGAAACGCGGAAGCAGAGCTTCCACTTCACGCCGGTATTCTGTGAGGTCGTGGTACCACCCCGGTTTGAGCCGGCTCATACGTGCAACAGCAAAGCTGCCGCGTGGCTCTACCACTGTCAAAAAGTGAGTTTAATTATAAAATTATCCTATAAGTCGATTATTTTCGATTTGTTATAATAACTTCTTATACTGATGTATGTTCGCTGAAGTATGTCATCTACCCATCCATTACAGCCTATAAAAGTCCACTGCTGATCATAGGCCTTACTCATAGATTACCTCATAAAAGGATTCTGTCATAGTTGCCACGCTAAAATATGTAACTGTAGATTTTTTGGAATAAGCTGCTATGGGAAATGCCACAGAAATTTAATATATTCTGATTGTGGTAAAACACACCTCAACCATTCATTATTTTTAATACTGGTATCGAAACAGGTGTTTCTTGATTTAATGAAGCGTAGTTAAGTAATACCTTCATTTAAATCTGGTAGTACATTAGACCCCGCTTATTTTAGATCTATTTCTGTAGTACTGCCGAAACTTAAAAAAATATTCTTGATCAGATGTTAATTTTTTTTAAATGTAGATAATGTACTTTATAAAAATCAATTAAGTTTCACAAGTGGTCGCTTGACATCTGATGCTGTTGTTGAGCTGATTAAATATATCTTCAATGCATGGGAGAATTCACAGAATGCTTTGGGTATACTCTGTGACCTATCAGAAACCTTCGATTTTTTTCACAATGAAACATTAATCAGGAAACTTCAACACTACGGTGTAAGAAGTGATGCTCTTAAATTAATTATTTGATATTTAAGTAACTGAATGCAAAAATTTTTCATTAATAGTATGTGCCGATAGTGCAAATAGGTGAGCCTCAGGGCTTCATTCTTGGCCCCTTTCTGTTTTTTGTACACATTAATGACTTTATTTCCATAGCAGGGGATAACCATGATATATTCTTATTTGCTTAGGATACTTCATTAAATTTCAAATTGAAACGACAGTTACTAAATTATGAGGAAGTATATAAAGCTGTATCTAAGTTAGTAAATTAGTTTAATATTAAAAAATAGAAATGGCACTAACACTAAATGTAAAAAATTCATAACTCCAAAAGTAAAAAATGTTAATACTAATTTAATTTTAAATGGGAAGGAGCTGAGTCTTGTTGATACCACAATTTGTCTTGAAATCACACTAGATGAAAAGCGTCAATTAGGCCCCCATATATCCAAGCTAGCAAGCAGATTTATTTCTGCAGCATATGCTGTAAAAAAGATGAGAAGTCTTACCAGTGTTGAAATAGCAAGACTACATAATTTACTTAAGCTATTTCCATAGCAAAATTTCGTATGGTATTTTGCTATGGGGATACGCAATTGACACTGAAATTATATTTGTTTTACAGGAGAAGGCCATTAGAGCAATGTATGATTTAAAAACTAAACAGTCGCTTACACAAAAAAATAAGGAAAATTAATATATTAACCTTGGACTCTCAATACATTTATGAAAATGCGATATATGTACACAAAAATCAATGTAGTTTTACAAAAATAACTGATATTTATTCTGTAAATACTAGGAACAGACACAAGCTAGTAGTATCAGATACTCGATTCCACCGAGACAGTAATTCATTTTTGAAGCGATTTATACGCTTTTATAACAAAATCCCAGAAAATATACAAAATTTGACATACACAAAGTTCAAAAAGTTTATTAAACTAAGTTTGTATAAAAAAGGTTATATAATATTAAGTAATTTATGGATGATAATAACCCCTGGGGAGGGTGATCGCTACCAAGCTATTTCTAATGTGTTTTGTATTGTTAATTATTGTAACATTTAACAGTGTTGTGGACATCCACAAGTCGAGTGGGCCCGACGGAATCCCTCCAATTGTGCTGAGGACGTGTGCTCCAGAGTTGGCACCGGTTTTAACGCGTCTTTTCCGGTACTCCTACTCCCTAGGCGTAGTCCCAAACTCATGGAAGACGGCTTTCGTCCTCCCGATCCCTAAAACAGGTGACCACTCAGACCCATCCAAGTACCAGCCTATCGTCATAACCTCCTTGTTTCTCCAAAACAATGGAGTCTATTGTTAACTGCCAGCTCGTGAGATATCTTGAGGATCACCAGCTGATTAGTGACCGCCAATACGGTTTTCGCCGTGGTCGATCAATTGGTGATCTTCCGGTCTACCTAACTCATAGATGGGCGGAGGCAGTAGAGTCCAAGGAGGAGTCATTGGCCGTTAGTTTGGACATTGTGAAAGCCTTCGATCGGGTTAAGCACAAAGCGCTTCTTTCGAAGCTCCCTTCCTATGGGCTTCCCGAGAAATTGTGCAATTGGATCTCTAGCTTTCGGCATCAAGGTCGTTGTAGATGGTGCAAGCTCCGATTACAAGCCTATTAATGCTGGTGTTCCACAAGGAGTTGCACAAGGCTGCGTTCTATCGCCAACGCTGTTTCTTCTGCATATCAATGATATGTTGCAAACCCGTAACGTTCATTGCTATGCAGATGACAGCACTGGTGATGCTTTGTTACACAGGCCGTGCCAATATTTCTCGGAAAAACGTCTCCGAGTACTGGGACAAACTTGGGTCTGAAGTCGAGTCTTTGCTGAACAGAGTCTTGGATTGGGGGCGACTAAATCTAGTCTAGTTTAACCCCCAGAAGACACAAGTTTGCGCGTTAACCGCTAAAAAGAACCCCTTTGCCGTATCTCCCCAGTTTCAAGGCACTCCCCTTGTTGCCTCAGCCATTATCGGTATCCTCGGCGTCGACATATCGAGTGACGTGCAGTTTCTAGGTCATTTGGAAGATAAGGCCAAATTGGCCTCTAAAAAGCTTGGCGTGCTCAGCAGAGCGGGACAGTATTTCATGCCGGCACACCGCCTGCAACTTTACAAGGCGCAGGTTTGGCCACACATGTAATACTGTTCCCATATCTGGGCTGGGACTCCCCAGTACCAGCTCCTTCCACTTGACCGCAACCAGCGCAGAGCAGCTCGAATCGTTGATGACCGAATGCTTTCCGATCGGCTCTATTCACTGGCGCTGCGAAGAGATGTTGCATCTCTTTGCATTTTCTTTCGCATGTACCATGGGAGTGCTCTGAGGAATGGTTCGGATTAATCTCAGCCCCCAAATTTCGTGAACGCACTACGCGACAAACGTCCCGACATCATCCACACCATCTGGATGCTTGGCGGTCCACCACTGTACGTTTCACAAGTGGATTTCGTTCGCGTACGACCTCTCTGTGGAATAGTTTACCACCGGCGATTTTTCCGGCCCGTTACGACCTGGGGACCTTCAAGAAAAGAGTTTACTTCTTTCTAAAAGGCCGGCAACGCACCTGCAATTCCTCTGGTGTTGTGGTTGATCATGAGCCGCGGTAGTCATTTAACATAAGGTGAGTCGCATGCTCGTTTGCCCCCTCTTCTATATATAAAAAAAAACATACGACTGTAAGCTCTTTTCTCGCGCTCTCGTCCCGCTTGTTTTCTGCTGGTTCTTCCCAGCACAGAGGTATTTACTAAATGTAAATCTATTAGATCCACTAAAAACATGCCATTTCATATTGTGGCGGTGCTGTCGTCGTGCCGCAAGCGAAATACACCGAAGCATAAATCACGCTATCAACATTCCGAATCATAAACAGTATATATAGATTATCTCCGAACTATCACACGGAGTATTGGCCGCTCCCCGGGCAGAGCACCTTGCCCGGCGGGAGATCTCCCCTGTTCCTTCCATGGCCATAGTGGTGACCACCCGACGTGATCTGAACACGCAATCAACAACCATCTGAAACTTCAAGCTTTATCATCGTCATAGAATACCCCACCCATTCGCTCGCGAGCAGATATCGTCTGCAGTCTTCATATACTGCAAGCCATCTAGCTTCACAAGGTTCATCGCAGCACTGGAATAATAATGCTTCCTGTTCCTTCAAGCTACTCTCTGCGCTGTACAGTGTTCGGCACGGCTCTGAGCCCTACTGCTCGCCTCTGCTTCATGGCACTCTCGCAGATTACTTGCCTTCTTCTCGACTCACCGCAGACTACAAGGTAATATCCTGGCACTTGCACATTCGTCGACAACGAGACTGCACTATCGACCTCCGGTCTGAGCAGGGGGGTGATGTGGCGGCGCTGTCGTCGCGCCGCAAGCGAAACACACCGAAGCCTAAATCACGCTATCAACATTCCGAATCATAAACAGTATATATAGAACATCTCCGAACTATCACACGGAGTGTTGGCCGCTCCCCGGGCTCTCTTTGTAACACTCCCTTGGAAAAAGTTTCCATAATAAAAGACCTGGGAATACTATTTGACTCGAAGCTACATTTTGAAGCTCGTATCGGTCACATAACGGCTAAAGCCTTCCAGCTTATGCTTTCGTAAGAAGGACCTGTAATCTGTTCAAAATGCTTGCAACATATTTATTAGGATACAAGTCAATTATTACTTCACAACTCAAATACGCTACTTGTGTTTGGAATCCAGATTATGAAAATATAGTGATCAGTTGGAATTGGTATAACGTAAATATAATCGGATATAAACTTTAGATGAATTGTCAATTTCCACTCTAAAAATGAGAAGATTATGTTTTGATCTTATTCTTATACAAAATCTGTCATATAAATTAGATTGCGATCAACTTATTAATTAAATATATTTACGCATATCTATTTGGTCCCCAATGCATTCGTCATAGTTTATTCGGCCCTAATATGTGCCGAACAAACACGGGAGAGCAAGCTTCATTACGGCGAATCACGAAATCATATAATGATAACTTTATTGATCTTGACATTTTTGTATTATCATTTGTAATGTTTATAAAGTGTATTTAAAATAATGTACTATTAAAAGTATTGCCCCATAGTTTTAACAGATTATTATAGACGTAACTGTTGTTTTTCCGGATAAGTTTTAGGTAGCATAGCCAATATAGTGGTTGTGTTGGCTGGGATTTGTTCGGGGAAATCTTGAATGATTTATCTATTTTGTGATAAAATTACAACATGTTTTTATGCAACATATTATTACACTTATTGTGGTATTAATTTGTGAATAACGATGCTGGTTGTGTAATTACTTGGTTTTCCTTTTTATATGAACTGTATTATGTTATTACACAATTATATGGCCTGAAGGAAATAAAATAAAATAAAATGGAGTTCAATAACGCATCTGTGTTTTTGTAGTAGTTTTTTATTACTATTGTAAGCTAGTGCTTGATAACTATTCCACGTGATGGTAAATGGTTGTAGGTGTCTATGGGTTGTATTAGCGACTAAGGTGGACTATCAGCGAGATTGTCACTTATTATGAAGAATCAAGTAATTTATAGATACCTCTATAGTCACATGTCTCAAATGATGCAAAGAAAAAAAAGATGAAGACTACGATTTTTGTAGTTAATTACTAAAAGTAAGTTATTTTTATTAAGCGTCGTCATTGAATTTAATTTAAATGTACATAAAAGAAATCAATTGGTTATTTAAATTAAGAAAATTTATTGGATCGGTTTTTGTTTATTTTCTTTCACATTCAATTTCTTTTCCGTTTTTACTAATAAAACGTGAACCTCTTACGAAGGGTAAAGTAAAGAATTGAGCATTTTATTATTCCACGCCTACTGAATATCATTAAGTACATATAAAAGAGGGGAGCAAAAGAATATCTCTCAAAAGCATGTAAATTAACTCAATACCTGTTAGGTATTTACCTCATTTATTCGACCTCAAAGCTTATTCTAAAATATTTTTATAAAACTGAAGTGACAAATGAAGGACTATCAACCCAATGTTAAGTGACAACTGCGAACGAAAGTCCGTTGAAGTTGGCCGGACCTTCATGTAAAGAAGGCTACAGATGCGTTGTTACCTCTGAGGACTAAGATGGAATGCCTCACAGCCTGTATTTAACTGGCTGTTCCTTCAGACCGGAACACTGCCATTTGGCGGAATTGATATGTAAGAGATTGTTCCGTACCCAGACGGATTGCTAGGCAGAAAACAGTCCTACCACGTAGAGATTCACCAGCTTTATTGGTGTCGTTAGAAGTAAATAAAAACGGAGCGTATAAACTTAGATACTTACTTTCACCAACATAATTACATTACTCAAATTCTTAAATTACGAGAAAGGTAAGCACTAAGCATCAAAATTGCTTAACTGAAATTTAGTTCGGATTAATAGGCAAGCTTAACTGTTTGGCGGAAATAAAAAAAATTCTTGCAAACATCGGTCTACGGCAGGGGCGATGCTCCAAATGCAAATGTAAGTTTGTAATCGCGATAAATATTTTATTTATTAGATTGACTCGTGCTGATGAAAACTTGCTTGTTGTCAAATTTCGTTGTTATATGTCAAATGGAACTACCCAATAGATTTTAGTTTCAAAATATGTTGTCTTTTGATTGCCTTGACTTACATAGTTGAATTTTACTAGCTCTGTAAGCCTTAGCAATTGACATTAATTTAACACAGGCGGACAGCCGGCTAATAACATAATACCGTTTTATTTTATTCAGACACGGAATCTTAAAAATAAGCTAATGATTTTTAAAAGTTTTTCTGTAGTCTATTTTTTTTAAAATTGAATAAGGGTGACGAATGAGCACACAGTCCATCTGATGGTAAGTGTATACTGTGACCCATAGACATCTACATTTATTCTCGATTAAGAATGAAAATGCAGATTGTCACCCCTGAGGACTAAGATGAAATGCCTCGTTACCAGTAAAAAGGGTGTCCGGTCCTCTACACTCACCATACGGAATACACTAGCTTTAAGCTACTATTTTACGCTAGTATTCTGTGAGAGCGTGGTCCTACCCCGGTCGAGCCGACCCATTCATGCTACATTTATAAAGGCAATGTAAGGATTTTGCTTAACTTTCTTTTACAGAGCATCATTTTTATCCGTGTGCGTCCGCCGTCGAGTGCCCTCGGATGAGAACCTCAACACAGATTATGCGCCCATACAGCGATATCCCAGGTACAACTTTTAATAATAGTAGGTAGTTAGTAATCTACATACCAACATTGATTTAAATAAACACCGAATTAATAAAGCATTGCCGCGGGGAATTAAAAATATGTGTATTATGTATTATTGTAATCAATGCCCGTGTAGTGGCCGGTAATAATATCCACTACCACTTTTCAACCCGTGGGTGTCGTAAGAGGCGGCAGAGATGGGCAGTAGCGTCTTCATATTAACGAGACCCTTTTTACTTCAAACGACGCTTTCCATCTTAGTCCTCACGGGTGACAACGCATCTGCCGTTTGATTTTTAATCGAGTATAGATGTAGATGTCTATGTGCCGCAGTAACCACTTACCATCAGGTGGACTGTGTGCTCGTTTGTCACCCTATCCTATAAAAATACGAATAAAAATAAAACACTGTGGTTGCCAACCCGCTTGACAAGCGTATCGACTATAGCAAATATTGCCCGTATGAGGAAATCTATGGGGAAGGCCTTTGTTCTATTATATTAAGCAAATTGTATTTCACTTTCGTTTGCACATCATAATACAAATATCTATTGATAATTCTAAATAAATTCTAAATATTTCTTGGTAATATTTTTAAATTCTTTAGTGATAATCTTTACTCTGTGCGACTGTTTAATCATAGACTTTTATGTGTTTGACATTGACAGCATTAACGTAAACAATGATTATTTTATTTTATTTATTTGTAAGACATATTACATACACATTTTGCTCTTTGCTCGATATATAGAGATATATAGAAATCTCGCACTGTCCATACGTACAATATTCTTAAAAAGGGGTACAAGGCTTTTTCTTCACATATAGTATATAGATAAGAAATAAAGTTCATGTATTTTTGCATTAGGTTTGGGCAACCCACACCAGCGCCACCAGAGCTATGCGCCTATGATGCCGACCTGGAATGTTCCTACTTTCGTCGAAGGCCACGCTCCGTGTGTAGTCAACCCGATCCGAAGAGATATACCTGGATGCCTGAGGATGAAGACTTCACCCGGATGGAGTGGCCACAGTAAGAATTTGTGCCACTCTTTTAGCCGTTGTAGTAATATGGCCAAATACACGCTTTTACATGAGATTTTATTAATGAAGGGTTTTTTTTATTGCTACCTATAGTCCCAAATTATCCAGCGAATTGATTATATACATTAAACAATAGAAGAAATATTATGAAAGATCACATACATCGTATAAGGCCTACAGCCTTCATTCGTCATTACAGCTCATCATAAACCCACTGCTGAACATAGTCCTTCCCCCAAGCAATGCCACAAAGCAAGATCCTGGGCAACCTGCATCCATTGAACTCTTACCAGGTCGTCACTCCATCTAGTGGGCGGCCGCCATACACTTCGCTTACCGGTACGAGTTTGCCTTTCGAGAAGCTTTTTCCACCTATATATTATAGCCTTGATACAATTTATTTCAGTTATATTTTATGTCTCATTGTAACAGTAAAGCTACGACAAAAGCGTTTTCCAATTAAGCGATACCCAGTATAAATACGTATAAAACATTAAGACCACTTCTCTTGAGATCCAAACGTTCCTATATTCTATTAGGGGACAGAACGTTAAAAGGTACTAAACGAAGTCTGTGATATTGAAAATCATTCCCGTTTGCGAAATCCGTAATAAAATATTGCCCCTATTTCGGTCAGCCAACATTTAAGTGCTCTTAAGTACTTTTTAAATGAGTGTTGAAAAGATGATATATAATCATAATATTTTTGTATTAAACTGTTAAGTCACAAACTAGTCTTTCAACCTCTCACACTTCTTTCCATTCCCCCTGCTTAATCACTAGAGCAGCGCGGCGAATTAATAGCTTCATAACGCTTTCAGAAACGAAAAGCCTGTGCCCAACGTGAGTATATAGACTGTATACTTAACTTTTTTAAGGTAATTTTCTCAAAAATTTTGTCCGTTTAAAAATGCTTTACATTGGTCTTGTTGCTAGTAAAATATTTCATTAGTTACTACTATCATAACTCCTTAAAGAATTCAAAACAAGCTAAAATCAAATTTCTAGGTACAATAGTATTGGCGTCAATATACCGTCGTCAACGCAGTGCAATGTTGTTTATCATGTAGATTTTTATTTTTATACAATAAGGGTGACAAACCAGCGCACAGTTCACCTGATGGTAAGTGATTGTTGTAGCCCATAGACATCTACATTTATCCTCGATTAAGAATCAAAACGCAGATGCGTTGTCACCCCTGAGGACTAAAATGGAATGCCTCATTTCCGATAAAAAAGGGCCTGGGGATCTCTACACTCACCATACGAAACACAACAGTATTAAGCTCCTATTTTAGAGTGCAGATTCGTTATTGTTTTACGTTTCTTTGTTTCTGTTGTGCTTTTGCCAGTGTCATGTATTATGAAATTATCCTTTATCGTACTTTTAGTTGTAAGTGTGTTATGGGTTACATTGCTAAGTGCTTGGGAGATCTTAATGGTAGTTTGAAATACGACGATAGTAACTTAAGGCATTTAAGCAAACACAATAACTAGAGGTTCACATCTCCATCGAAGCACTTTTCATGTTTCCGCTAATAGTTCACATGCGCAGATATTTAATATAAACAATTGCTACTTTTACGTGACGAAATATACTTCAGAAATTTATTAAAAAAATAATACAGGAGCAACAGTCAGGCAGCAGTAACCGTCCATTTTGAATACTAATGCTCGGTAATAAAGTTAGGAGCAACATATATGGAATATAATCTCCAAGATGCACAACAACATCCCAGCCAAAGTATCGGCGGTAATATTGCTAAACTATAGCTCTCAGCACCGTATTTTTTATAGGACGAGTGTGACATGAGAGCACACAGCCCACCTGATCGTAAGTGGATGCCTATTATATATCATCGATTAAGAATCAAAAGATGTGGGCATTACCCTGAGAACTAAGATGGAATGCCTTGTTTCCAGTAAAAATGGTATCCGATTCTCTACACTCACCCTATGAAACACAGCAGCATTGAGCTGCTATTTTACGCTGGTATTCTATTGGAGCATTGTCCTTCCCCGGTCGAGCCGAAGTATTCGTGCTACAACCATAATATAACTGCAACATGTCTCTACCACGTATAAAAAAGTATGGTCACTGCGTCAGAATACCTATCTATCCATTGCGTCTTGTGAGTGTCTTAAGGTGTGACTATGGTAGCTGTAAATATCTTTTGCTACTAATAGATGGCGGTATAACCATTTCATTAGCGCCAGACATAGAATCTGAGACCAAGGGAGCAGCGGTAGCAGGAGCAGCAGACGTCTGCTACTGCGATTGCCAATCCGCTCGCCAAGCGTGGCGATTAAAGCAAACCCTGCCCAACGGGAGAATATCCAAGTGTGAACTTTACGAGCTGATGAAGAAGAAGTTCTCGGCGAGATACAATTTTACAGTCCTTTTAATGTTACATTATTTACTTTTAACAGCATAAGAATATATTTAACTAGTATATTGTTTTTATTCCACTGTAAGTAATACCAACTTAAATGTAGTGACGTAATGATTGCGCTTGGCAAATGAAACATTTGCGGTAATCGACGATTCTGTTGTAAAGTTGGCTGTGATAGAAAATTTTCCAGCTTGAATGCCAAAATGGCCAGCTGTGTACTCTTCTAAAAAAGTGATCAATAAATTCAAAATGTAAAAAAAATCTTCTTTTATAACTTTATTGTATTTTTCCATATTAGAATCAACTCTCTCTACGATTAAAACTTATTTTACGGATTTTATCGCGTTTATTTATGTTATTTTTAACACCCGACGTTTGGGGTGCTTTCCAGCACCCACGGTAACGGGGGACTGAGGTGACTGATGTCCCGATGTCAAAGTTAACCCGGAGTACCTTCAGCTTTTTAATTATTGTCTTTCGTCAACGACACATACACAAGACAATAATTAAAAAGCTGAAGGTACACCGGGTTAATTTTGACATCGAGACGTCAGTCACCTCAGTCCCCCGTTACCGTGGGTGCTGCAAAGCACCCCAAACGTCGGGTGTTAAAAATAACATAAATAAACGCGATAAAATCCATATAATTAGTTTTAATCAATGTGTAGTGCTCGCGTAAATGTAAGAAATCAACTCTCTCTTTGTTACAGATCGGTAATAGAAGATAACGCGGGTTGGCCGCAGAACTATAATGTCGACCAAATCGCGTCAATGAGCCGGGGGGGATCTCTCCCAAGACCACCTTCAATAATACCGTATGTATCAAACTAAACTTTAATTATTATAATATAAAAATTAAACAAAAGCGATCTTTGAGTGATAAATATTGTTCATCTAAAAGTTACAAACAATTTCTTTGGGTCAACTTTCGAAAATAATTTTAAAGTACGTGATAAAAAATAGAGTCTTCGTGCTCTCAACTTCTTTAATTCATTTTGTTTTTCCACATTGTTCTTCTAGTTGAGCATTACATGTATTACATTATACGATGTAATGAGCATTAAATTTGGAGGCAGCGTCACGATACATCCTTTAAATGTAATGCTCAATGGATCTAAAGAAGTTTTACTTCAAAAATGTCTCACGCGATATATATATTTACTTATATTATAAGGGTGACAAACGAGCACACAGTCCATCCGGTGGTACGTGGTAGCCGTCGCCCATAGACATCTACATCCATACTCGATTACAAATCAAAACGCAGATCCGCTGCCACCCGTGAGGACTAAGATGGAATGCCTCGTTTCAAAAATCGTTCGTAAAATGGGTCTCGTACGAAACATAGCAGTGTTGAGCTATTTTACGCTGGTATTCTGTGAGAGCATAGTCCTTTCCCGGTTGAGCCGACTCATTCACGCTACAACTATACTGCTAGCACAGCTGCTGCATACTACCACGTAAATTCATATAGTGAGCTATTTTGTCAGCGTAGTGGAAAAATTAACATGTGCGCGATAGCGAAATTCGCAGACTGACCAATTTTATACACCAAACACACAAGTGTTTTAAAAATATTTATTTAAGTTATGTTTATTAATTGCCCTTACGTTTTAAATATTTATATAAACCTAACCACCCACACCTAGATCTTTAAGATAAAAATAGTTTTTACGTAAATTATAAGCCGACGTTAGGTCAGTCTATACAAGAAATATAGACCGTAAAATTCAGCACTAAATTCAGAAAATCTTATATTATTTTATTCCTTCTAGTTTCTTGAAGTCAGCTTTTACTTTTAATCAGAGGCTAAATTTTTCACCCTTATAAGTGGACGACTAATATCACTATAGTATGTGCCAGATCGATTGAGAAAAACGGACAATGACCTTTCGGTAGTTTAACCAGGAGCTACAAACCTTCAATATACAGGCACTTTTTATATGTAGTACTTTCTTTATTTATAATGATTTTTTTTTAATATTTTTATAATGATTGATTTAATATATATTTATTAACTATTAATAAATAGTTATGTAAAAGATCGCTGTAGAAGAAAAACCATCTATTGTTATAAAGTACTAAATTGAGATTTTGTAAGTTACGCCTTTTGACACTCGGCTCATATCTGAGGTCATTGTCCGTTTTTCTCAATCGATTTGGCACGTACTATAGCACAACTAGAATTTCGTCTAAATGAAAAAAGAACTTCATCACCTATTTTACTCATCACCGCCCTTAGGGTTGGTATTTTTACCCTAATTTATGTGGAATCACACCTATTTAATAAAAAATAATCACCGAAATTAGTTCATAATATAAACATGGGAAAAAAACCTTGAAAATATACATACACTAAAAAGAAACATATAATAGAAGTGTGAACCCCCTCCTTTTTCTAAGTTGGCTGAAAATTAAGCACCACTACACCATTCGGCGTAAAATATGTTAAGTCACTATAATTGAAAACATATTGTTGTTTTCAGTTGCCCTGCACATACTCCCATACCGCCACCGCCTCCACCACCACCCCTCACTATACCTCCACACAGGTAAAGTATAGAACTTAGACTCAATATATTATTATTTTAGTCAATACTGCTTATACAAAATAATATGTTTGCTATTCATATTTTTACGTGCAGGTGAGTAAAAATGACGTTTAGGATGTAAATTTTTAAATTTTTACACACACAGCAAGCTTATAATTACGTTGTCCAAAATCGCTATGCTTCTTCGGTGAGGTCCTCCATAATCGCAGGTGTAGGTTGCATTCTCGTAGTTGCTTCCCAGAGTAGAGTTCACTTTCGCATTTCCGAAATAATTAAGTAACTCTCCGATTGCTGGCACACGCTTTTATAGTCGATTAAAGAAATGTAGAACTTTCTAGGCCAATCTGAGTCATTGCACTCTTTTAACCAGAAAGTACTAGAACACTCGAAATAACATAGCGATAACAATATCCAAAGGAGAGTAGGCTTTAACATTATAAACTTAACGCGATAAAATCCGTAAATAATAGTTTTATTCAACGTGTGGTGTTCGCGTAAATTTAAGAAATCATTAACATAAGGTTGATTTAAGCTTGCGTTAGTAATATCGGCGTTATCTATTTTTTGGTCCTTTATCGCCGGGAACTTTCTCGTACAATGTGACGTACATAATACGCAACTGGCTGTAGCAACAATATTTTAACGTCGCATGTGCAAGACACATTTTTCTACAATATCAGCATTTTGTAAAAGCTATAATAAACTGACAAAAGATGGTTCACGGAAAATGGTTTGTTCTTTTGATAATACTCGTGTATTACTTTTTAGAAGTGTTGTTAAGAAATTAATAAATCAAAATGTATTACCTTTTTAATAAAAAGCTGTATTTTAGCAATTGAAATAAAAATCTCTACAAAAACGTTGACTTAATATGCTCATGATTCTACTCCTTATCACCAGTCTGTGGTATATAAATTGACCAACTTAGAATGGGGCACCTACGTTTTTCACCCTCTGGAGCCTCATTTAGAATTTGGTTTAAATATTGGCAAAATTGTTAAATCCCAAAACACATCCACATTGTATTCTACTGAAGTTTAATCCACACTGGGTTATTATTATTATTTCAAAGTGTTATAATTAATATATTTTGATACTTAAAAGTGTTAATTTTAAATTTATTTGCTTGATTTAGAACAAAACACGTGTCATTTGCTCGATCTCACACTCTGACCACCTTTGATGATTCCGTGATGCCAGCTGCTGTTGGTGGTCGATATAAACGCGACTGTGAACGTTTAATCGACGGAAGATCTGTCAAGGTAATTGTTTTTGATTTCTGATAATATTTTAACGTTAGTAAGAACAGTTATTACATTAATATTGATTTTAATGAATTAAATTATCGTCATTATAATAGTATCGTCATTAGTAGTAATAGTAGGTCTGATAAAGTCCTGTTCTAAAGTTAACTAACAAAAGAGTTTACCATCTTAATACATCAGGCTGTTTTAACAATTTATTTGGGAAAAAGATTGAACAAAACGCTATACAATTTTGTTTCATCACGCTTTACAATTTCATTTCTAAATTTTTTAATACTTTCACTAGTTATTATCTACAAATTTAGAAGAATTAGGTGTAAAATTTATCCATAAGGCATTTACAGTGTACTTAGATTTCTGACACTGGAATTCATAGTCAATGTCTAAAAGGCAATTCAGACGCTGTGTGTCAAATTCAACCTTCAAGAATTTCATATATTCTCCAATTAAAATGTGTAAAATGTTGATTGCTGACTGCCCGAATTTTGATAACCAAACGATCCCATAGCTTTTTTCTTTATATGTCAAAAAAACCATAACGTCTAATCAGCTTTAAAATTGATAGTTTATCAAGGATACTGTGTGCGTAACTGCTTCTTCTTCAATAACATTTTAATTTTTGCTGCCCCAAATGATTCTTACAACTAGCACCCTTGATTTATTAAAGTTTTTAAACACTTTAACTTTTACCTATTTTAAGAGAAATCAATGGACGTATAATATTATCTTTTTTTTAGTTTTTACTAACTGAAACATCATTTAAATTATAGACAATATTAAATATAATTCTATTCATTTAGGAGATTCTTCGGTGATTGTTTATGATAGACAAAAAATATTGATTCATAATGCAACCTCTAGGTAAATACTGAATAATGAATATCGTGGGACTTGTCAACTACGACCATGAATTGCAGTATGAAACCTCTGACTCTAATAACAATATATGCAAATTTTTATAGTATTTTTCCATACTTGACTTTTAATTGCGCTTATAGAATAACACAGATTCTTTCCCCATTATATTGCGTACTTAATGTCGCATAATAGGATTATTAGTTTAACATTTTACTTTTTCACGCAGCCGGAACCAAAACCGTACTCAACGTTGCCGGTGATTTTTCAACCATTTGCACCATATCCACAATACATAGCAGCCCCAAATGCACCAGCACCAGTTCACTATCCGCCTCCAATCGCTCCGCTACCTACGCATCCTGTGTCGACTGCTCAAAGACCTCAACAACCTGATCAACCAAAAGTGGTTGTTTTAGGTAAATACTTTGAAACCTATACCAAAATTGTAATTTTATTTGAAATTACACTTCAGAAAGTAATGTCTATTCATTTATTTTTAGATTCAATTAAAAAAGGCGTTATGCGAACACAGGCAACACAAACTGAAGTTTGCCTAGGAAGGAAACCATTACCTCCAAATTATTTGTCACTAAGTCCACGAACAATTAAAAGGGTAAGATTTAGATATTTTAATTTAGAGATTGTGGGAAAAAATTATTTTATTTATATATAAGGGCATTCGAGTTAGAAGTTTTGTTAATTTCATTAAAACATTTCCAAAGCATCACCATTGAAAAGTTTTGATATTATTAGGTTAAGATGGTTGCAGCAGGAGTTCAAACTAACGGTTATAATGTAGGAGCTCGAAGACTTACAAAATCTTTTTCCGAAGTTGGAGGAGACCGTTTAGCAGGACGTGAAGTGCAAAATAATGTCAGTGCTACAATAGAAAGGTACTTATTTTTTTAACTATCATTAAGATGTATTTTAATTGAAAAGGTTTTATGATGTTTAAAATTATTTTTAGCTTTATAAACCATGACCACGAAAAATTGCACAGAACTCAATCCGAAGAGCCGCCAAGATCACCTCGATCTCCTTCGACAGCTATACCATCATCACCATTTATGCAAAGAGGAGACTCAGACGATGTTACTTCTTCCTCTATAAAGTCTGTAGCTTCTTCATCACAAGTAGATAAATCATCGGAACTAAGTGCATTACAAAGACAGGCTCAAGAATATTTTCAACAAAATTTCCAATTTATTCACGAAAGTGATCGTGATGATACTATTGATGATGATATTGAGAATATAGAAAAAAGTATGGCGTTAAACCGTCGTAATTTAGAATATTTACAACAAGAAATAGCAAAGCAGACTAAATGTGAACGAGCATTGAAATCTATTTTATCCAAAAGTACTAGTGAAGCTTCTCAAAAAACAATCAATTCTTCGCATCCTCTATCTAAAACTTCAACATTTCAATCAGAACCATCCACTGAAACATCGGTAACAACCACTGATGATAGTGAAAAAAATGAAAAGGAAATAATTATTGATTTCGAACCGCGACCTGATGATGAGGCTATACCCTTTACAACATTACGTAGAAAAAATAAAAGGATGCTACAGAAAACTATGTCTGAGGGAGAAATTTTGCTAGATGTGTAAGTTATGTAATTGTTATTTATATACAATATTTTAATTTCAATTCACTCGTTTTAATTATCTCATTATTTTATTGCAGAAGAAAAAGTGAAATTAGTTCTAGTGGTGAAGGAATTAAAGATGCACCAATAGTTATGTCTACGAGTCAAGAAAACATGACCAGAGAAGATAGAGAAAGGGATGCTATGTATATACAATACATTGGACAGAACTATAACCAAACTCCCATTAAGGACGAGGGCATTTTTGGTTTTGAACCAGATGGTTCCTTTAGGTAAATGCAAGTGTTTATATTTTTTCAATATTTATACACAAGTCACGTAGTAATGTTTTTGCACATTTACACCACTTTCCAACTGACTAGTATATGACACTGACTCGCAATGCAAGTGCATAATCATTCTGGCATAGTTTCTCAGTACGACGTATGTAGCTGCATTTAAAATCAAGACTGCAAGTGCTTTTTTCACCCATT
Source organism: Parnassius smintheus behrii (assembly GCA_036936625.1). NCBI lineage: Eukaryota > Metazoa > Arthropoda > Insecta > Lepidoptera > Papilionidae > Parnassius > Parnassius smintheus. Next base: position 17,561,256 of record JAUPFT010000020.1, read on the forward strand.
CTCATGCATAAAATTCTCTTCATAGTTCTTCGGACGGAAATGCACCATACGAAGATTTTCATGAAAAGTATATTAGTTACAAGCATGAACCATTTAGAGCTCGAAGTATTAGTTTCGAAGAACAAACAGATACCATCACCAAGGATAAAATGCCTTTACTCAGGTATGCACGCAAGCTATACAAGGGCAGATTCATGCAAAGTGCTATTTAGATGATTTGTTCGAAGTAATCGGATTTTTCATGAAATAATTACCTAAGTTTTAGTTTATTTCTGTAAAATATCATAATAATTGAGACCCTTTGTATTTTGATGTATTGGTTTCTTCAATGAAGTTAAGCACCAACTATTTATATTTTGGTAAATTGTTATAAATGAACTAAATTGAATGTGATAGTTTTATAGCATATTATATAATGATAAATTAAAAAATATTTTTAAAATTATATTTTTTTTAACTATTTCAGCACGGCTAAGTCTAGCCCAGGTTCACCTGATCCGATACTTTTAGGGAACGAAAAAGAACCTAAATCAAAAAGAGCTGTAATTTCAAACAATGTCACAACGATTCTTGCACCGTTAGAAAAGACGTCACCGTGTGCGTCTAACGAGTCGCTCACTATTGATCACAGCAGGTATGACGAGGAGATTATTTTTACCTTATCTTATTATATAGAAAATATACAGATGTAGATGACACAACACATTGCCTATCCTCGTCTTTCAAATATCCCGCCCCCGCCCCCCTCCATCAATACGGTAGCGGAATTAAATGAAACACTAACCCAGGTGGATACCGTCATCCCTGTAATGAAGAATCCTTCGCTGAGCATCGACAACCAAGCTACACCACTCCACTTAGCGTGGGTACTCAGGCTACCCTAGGCCTATTCTAGGGACGGCAAAATTCCGCTTAACACAAAAACTGCTCGGGGAAAACTGAACAACAAGACCAAGGCGACCTCTACCACTATATCCTTGAATTTCTTCAACATCAGGGGACTTCATTCGAACTTCAACGCTCTCCACTACCATCTGGAGATATCTAAGCTGACATTGCTCTTTCTGACCAAGATGCATGTGCCCTCTCCGGCTGATACTTCGTATCTCTCCTACCCGGGGTACAAAATGGAATGCCTGTGTCTTGAGCTGGAGTTTGCGTATACGTCAGAGAGAACATCTGTTCTCGACGCCTCGGCGGTCTTGAGGGTTCGGACCTGTCTATCCTATGGCTACGCGTTGATAGCGACGCGCATCTACTAGTGCCCGTATAGGTCCCATAACAGTAATCCCGAGGATCTGATCTGCCACCGATGGGCACCACAGAAGAAGGAATAAAAAGTTCCATGTGAATTATTTCATGAGGTACTTTGAAGGTCATCAGCTGATTAGTGACCGCCAATACGGTTTTCGTCGGGGTTGATCAACTGGTAATCTTCTAGTCTACCTGATTAATAGATGGGCGGAGACATTAGAGTCCAAAAGTGAGGAATTGCCGTTAGTTTGAATATAGCGAAGGGTTTGGCACAAAGCGCTTCTTTTGAAGCTTGAACCTCCTATGAGCTTCCTGAAAAATTGTGCATTTGGATCACCAGTTTATTTACTGATCGGAGTATCAAGGGCGTGCTCTGATTACGGGGCTGCGTGCTGTGATATGATTTGGTGCAAACTGAATGATTTCTTATATTTACGCGAACACTACACATGATTAAAACTACTTTTACGGATTTTATCGCGTTTATTTTTTTTTTACTTCTTATTTTTAATTCCCGACGTTTCGGGCGCTTTCCAGCACCCATGGTCACGGTGGACTGAGATGACTGACGTCCCGATGTCATTGTTAAACCCGGGGTAACTTCAGCTCTTTTAATTATTGTTTATGGTCCGATCTATGCAAAATGAACTGACTATGTCTTGAGGTCTTGCAGTGGTATGCTTGGGTTTAGTTTTAATTTTATTGATTATAGGATCCCAAGCAGGTGGTAGTACCCAGCCTCCTTCTCTATTGAAATTAGGATGTTTTTTAATTTCAATAGCCTCACGTATCATCCTTGGTAGGAATCGGTGTTCTTTCGCGAGGATTTGTGGTCTATCAAATCTGATGTAATGGTTGGGAACGTTGATGCTTCACATCAGCTATATGTTCTTTAACGCGGGTCCTAATTGATCTTTTGGTTTGTCCTATATAAGAGAGACCACATTCACAATCAAGCTTGTACACTCCTGCATCCTGTAGAGGAATATGACACTTGACGGATGGTAGGAACTGACTGATCTTCTTCGGCGGCTTGTAGAATGTTCTAATAGAAGCTCGCTTCAAGATATAGCCAATCTTGTCTGTGACACCTCTGACATATGGTAGTACAGCAGGCACACGCTCGACTGTGGCCGGCTTCACTCGGTCACTGTGACGTAGACCCGAAGCTTGTTGTCGTGCAGAACTTACTTGACGTGCTGAAGCTCGGCGGCCAGATGTTTGCTGTCACAGATCCCTCGTGCTCTCTGTAACAAAGATTTTCCCACGGTAGCTAACTGTGAAGGATGGTGGTGAGATTCACCGTTTAAATATCGGTTTGTATGGGTCTTTTTCCTGTACACAGTGTGAGCAATGGTGTTATTAGGATTTCGGATGACTAACACATCTAGGAAAGGTAAGGAATTATTTGCCTCTAACTCCATAGTAAATTGAATTTTAGAGTTTATGGAATTAAGATGTTCTAAAAATGCAGTTACTTTGTCTGATGGTAAAATTGTGAAAGTATCGTCTACGTACCGCTTGTAGATCCTTGGTGTAACAGGTGCAGTAAGGAGGGCTTTCTCCTCAAAGTCTCCCATGAATATATCGGCGAAAAATACCGTATGAGGACATTGTCTGTAGTGTTGAGGACTGTCTGTATAAAAATAATATTGGTAATGAAGATTTAGAGGCCATACGTCAAGACATCTCGTCTATGTTACGTCGAAGTTCAGCGCCGAAATTAAATCTTCCCAAAAATGAATTTAACGCATTGAAAAACTTACGCAACAGACTAGAGCTTAAGATTCTCCGCGCAGATAAAGGTAATTCTACGGTTATAATGGATACGTCAGATTACAATTCTAAAATACAACAACTTTGGTCGGATGAAACTACTTATCGAAAGGTCAAAACAGACCCTACAACTAAAACGCTTAAAACAACTAGCGATCTAATTAAGAAATACTCCGAAAAATTAAATCTGGACGTTAATTCGATAATACCTTCATGTGCCAAACCACCGAAGTTGTATGGGTTACCAAAGATACACAAACCGAATGCTCCATTACGTCCAATAGTGAGTCAGATTGATTCGCCAACTTACAGATTGGATCAATACTTAGCTAAAATATTATCACCACTCAGAGGACATACAAGAGCACACACTAAGGATTCATACCAATTTGTCAGTGAGATAAAAGACCTACATCTTACTGACAATGAAATCATGGTCAGTTTTGATGTTCAGTCTCTATTTACATGCCTACCTGTTGAAGACTGCATCTCAATTATAACTAGGAAACTAGAGGAAAATAACATGCCAGCAGAATATGCAGTATTAATAAGACATTGCCTTACATCTAGCTATCTATTGTGGAAGGAAGAGTTTTACAAGCAAGTAGATGGTGTGGCGATGGGCTCACCTGTATCTCCCATTGTCGCCGATATATTCACGGAAGACTTTGAGGAGAAAGCCCTCCTTACTGCACCTGTTACACCAAGGATCTACAAGCGGTACGTAGACGATACTTTCACAATTTTACCATCAGACAAAGTAACTGCATTTTTAGAACATCTTAATTCCATAAACTCTAAAATTCAATTTACTATGGAGTTAGAGGCAAATAATTCTTTACCTTTCCTAGATGTGTTAGTCATCCGAAATCCTAATAACACCATTGCTCACACTGTGTATAGGAAAAAGACCCATACAAACCGATATTTAAACGGTGAATCTCACCACCATCCTTCACAGTTAGCTACCGTGGGAAAATCTTTGTTACAGAGAGCACGAGGGATCCGTGACAGCAAACATCTGGCCGCCGAGCTTCAGCACGTCAAGCAAGTTCTGCACGACAACAAGCTTCGGGTCCCGCGCCTACGTCACAGTGACCGAGTGAAGTCGGCCACAGTCGAGCGTTTGCTTGCTGTACTACCATATGTCAGAGGTGTCACAGACAAGATTGGCTATATCTTGAAGCGAGCTTCTATTAGAACATTCTACAAGCCGCCGAAGAAGATCAGTCAGTTCCTACCATCCGTCAAGTGTCATATTCCTCTACAAGATGCAGGAGTGTACAAGCTTGATTGTGAATGTGGTCTCTCTTATATAGGACAAACCAAAAGATCAGTTAGGACCCGCGTTAAAGAACATATAGCTGATGTGAAGCATCAACGTTCCGGGAAGTCTGCAGTTTGTGATCATATCCTAGAGGGCCCCAACCATTACATCAGATTTGATAGACCACAAATCCTCGCGAAAGAACACCGATTCCTACCAAGGATGATACGTGAGGCTATTGAAATTAAAAAACATCCTAATTTCAATAGAGAAGGAGGCTGGGTACTACCACCTGCTTGGGATCCTATAATCAATAAAATTAAAACTAAACCCAAGCATACCACTGCAAGACCTCAAGACATAGTCAGTTCATTTTGCATAGATCGGACCATAAACAATAATTAAAAAAGCTGAAGGTACTCCGGGTTTAACAATGACATCGGGAGGTCAGTCATCTCAGTCCACCGTGACCATGGGTGCTGGAAAGCGCCCGAAACGTCGGGAATTAAAAATAAGAAGTAAAAAAAATAAACGCGATAAAATCCGTAAAAGTAGTTTTAATCTTGGTGCAAACTGGTTAAATCCATTTGCTATCGGACGACAGCACTAGTGATGCTTTATATACCTTCCGTGCCAATATTTCTCGGGATAAAGCCGCTGAGCACTGGAACAAATTTGTGTCCGAAGTCAAGACTTTGTAGTACAAATAATCGGATATGGGGCGACTAAATCTAATCCATTGCAATCGAGTTGGCCCAGAAAACAAAATTGCAAGTGAAACGCTAAAATAACCCCTTTTACGTATCCCCTCAGTTTCAAGGCACTCACTTGCTGCCTGAGCTAGCATTGGAATCCTCGGCATCAACATATCAAATAAAGTGCAGTTTCGTGGTCAGTTGTAAGGAAAGGTCAAATTGGCCTCTAGGTAGCTTGGCGTGCTCAGAAAAGTGGGACAGTATTTCATGCCGGCACACCGCTTGCAACTTTACAAGGCGGAAGTTCGGCCTCACATGGAATAGTGTTCCCATCTCTGGGCCGAGGCAGTCTAGTGCCAGCTCCTTCCACTTGACCGCAACCAGCACAGAGCTATTCGAATTGCTGACGACTGAGTTCTTTCTGATTGGCTCGATTCACTGGCGCCGCAAAGGGATGCACACTTTGCATTTTCTATAACATCTACAACGTGAAGTGCTCTGAGGAATTGTCCAGATTAATTCCAATCGTCAAATTTCGCGAACGCATTTCGCGTGAAAACACACGATACCATCTTCACCATCGAGATGCTTCGCTTGTTTACCATCGACGATTTTTTCGGACATATACGACTTTGGGACCTTCAAGAAAAGAGCTTACTCCTTTCTAAAAGGCCGTCAACGCACCTTCAATACCCTGGTAATGCAGTTGTTCATGGGCGGCGGTACCCACTTACTATCAAGTGAACCGCATGTTCGTTTGCCGCCATCTTCTATAAAAGAGCCAATAATGCTGATCGATTCGTTGATTTAATTCTTACTTAGGTTTTAATTAATTAAATCAATTCCAGTTTCATCCACCTTTAAATATTCTTTTTTACATTACAAATTACAGAGATCATTCTGATGGCATGTGGAATGAATCACAAGCTACTGTGCTTCAAGTGGACTCCGGCACAGATAATGGAACTGTAATTAGGTATATATAGATTAGTAAAAATTATGTTTATCTTTCGTAAATTAAATAATTAACATTAATCGAATTTACTTTTAGTTCCTCTGATCTAAGTTCCCTTGCTGCATCACCGGGTGCTCTTGCGCTATTAACACCAACATCGCGTAGAAAACAACTTTTATTATTACAACACCAACAACGATCATCTTTAGATACTGATGCTTTAGATGAAGAACTTGACGCTTCGCAGGTATCAATCCTTTTTAATATTTTGTCTGCTAAACATTAATACTGCATTTCAAAACATGTTGTAGGAGCAATATAATCATTTAATATATATTTAAATAACCCAAAAAGGCTACTGGATGTATCGTTATAGGTGCTAAACACTTGTATGACGATGATCATTGTAACAGGTCTTTCCACAACATAAAAGATCCATATCTATTCTGTTAGCTATTCCAGACTAGTAAGAAATAAAAAGAAAATATTGTATTTGCTATTTTTAATTCCTTAAAAAAATCTATTCTATAATATGTTTTCTGCGCAGAGTCAGTCGCCAACTTCACCTCGAACAAAATTAGATACATCAAGTGCAAGTTCGAGTCACCAAGTGAGAGCATCACTATCACCACCTGCAGTTGTTCCTAGTGTTACTTTACCCATAACAAAACAGCCACTAATATCTACAACACCATCTCCAACAGGACCACTTAAATCCAATCATACTCCAGCAATTGCTATCACACATCCTAGTCTTGATTTAACGGACGTCCCATTTAAAAGAACCCCGAGCTTTATTAATAAGAAGAGAGAAAGAGCATTAAGTCCATCAAGGCGAAGAGACCTGCAAAAAAAGGCTTTACAGAAAGAACCCAATGGATCTGTTCCGAACCAAATAACACAAACTCCATCTGAACCTACATTAACAAAGACAGCAAGTAGCGAAACTAGCTTGGCTCGAACAGATTCAGGTAAAATCAATACAACTGATGTGTCTGAAAGCACAACGACTACTGAAGATTACGTGACAGCAAATTCTGACAGCTCTAAGAAAAGTAGCAGTAAAAATCAAAATAGTCGTAAGTTTAAACATTAATAGTGATTGATATTACTTTTATAAAAAAAAATTTTATACTTTATGTACAATTTCCAGATCCAGAAAATAACAAAACGCAAGAAGGTTCGTCCTTTGAGAGTGCATCTAGCTTATATTCCTCAACAAAAACAGATAATATTGCAGAGGATTTAATTGTGCCAAGTTTTTCACCGCCATTACAGATAAGTGATGACTTTATAGTTCCCGACCTGTCATCTCCCCCGATGACTTTAACAGATAGAATTTCTAAGCCTTGTGTAGAAAGATTTGAGGTAAAAGCCGACATAAATCACACGATTGATCACATTAGGAGAGATAAGACTGAATTAATTAAATCTAAAGATGAAGTTACAAAGAAGGTGAGATTATATATACATTTCTTTTAACTTTATAACACTTTCTAATACCTTTACTAAAAGTCTTCACTCCTAAATTTATCTTCTTTTAAGAGCGCCACTACACGAGACACAATAAGCGGTAAGAGTAGTTCTAGTGGTAGCTACAGTATAGGGGGCTCCAATCCAAACGTCACTGAAAGTGTGGAAGATAAATCTATTGACGAAAGATCAAACCAAATACCGGATAAATTATCGCCTCAAGTGAAAACAGATTTGAAAAATGATACAGAACAAAAGGAGCAACTTGTACCAAAGATAATGGTAAGTATTTTTTAATTTATTGAAAGGAAAACACACTTGAAATACCTATCTTTTTGCGTATTCTTTTCACAGGGTTCTTTATCAGACGATGAAAGAAGCGTCCATTATTCTTCTTCCGGATATTACGAAAGTCCAGTGGATGATGAAGATGACGGAGGACTAAGTACGAAATTATGTATTATTGATATCTATCAATTTATTATTAAAGTATATTCAATATAAGCTAATATTATAATATTACTTATTCCAGCATATAAATACTCCCAAAAGTATAAATCCACAAGTAGACAAAAGTCTTGGTTAGCTGAAGACAAAAAAAGGAAAAAGAGAGCTTTTACATTAGAATTTTCGAAATCTTATGATGATTCAATATCAACTTCACAAGATGATTGGGGTAAAAAAGAAAACGACACTGATCTCAAAGCTCGAGCTGATCGCAGTATATTTAAGCCTAGTAGTATAAAGTCACCCATAGAAGACAAAACATCTGAAGCAAAGAAAAAGAAGACGCACTTTATAGAAAAAACCAGAAGTGTTCAATCATCGCCCAGAGAATCAACAGAAATTGAGAAATCTTTAAAAGAAAAAATATTTAAAGAAAAAGAATCAGAAAATAAGCGACCTCTGGAAAGGGAGAGACATGTTAAAAGAACAAAGTTAAAAGCCAAAAGTCCAACACAAAGTAAAAATTCTGAGGGGACTCACGGTTACAGGCCCCAGCATTTCGATAGACGTGATGGGCTAGGGTCTAATATGAAGCTTCATCTTAATATTCCAACCTCCGATGATTCTAGTGAGCAATACAGGAAAGAAAGTATAGGCAATGGAAACGTATCACCTCGAAAACACAGACGACTGCGTGACAGCCCAAGAAGAAAAACTAGTGGTAATGCAATGTTTGCGAAATCACCCACTGCTGGAAACAGTCATTGTTACAGGTAGTATGCAAATTTAAATTGTTTTTATTTTCCTTTTTCTGCCAACTAAAACTTATGGTTTGATAGTAGGCCTCGAAGAAAAAGTGGTTCAAATGAAAGTATATCACTTCCCGGCAGTTTACCTAGAAGGAAACAATCAATACCTACAGTACCTTGCATGAGTTCACTTGAAGCAGAGGACATTGAAACTACTCGGACTCTTACCAGTGCAGGATCAAGATTAACACCCTTACGTTATGTTAAAAGTCCAACAACATCCCCCCGTCATCACCGCAAACAAGATAGAGGTAAATAATTATTAAACTGTTTTATGTAAATGAGCTATTATAAAAATATAAATGCATACAGCAAATGATAAAATGTTAATCATTATTAAAGCCTGTTAAAAGTCCACTCATGAACATAGGCCTCCTCCGTAGATTGCCTCGTAGGGGTATTTTTTCCATAATTGCCCTGTAAAAGTGTAATAATTGGCTAACGCGTTGGTATACATAGTCTTTTTTAATATTTTGAGTTATTATCAGTAAGATGCTGCTGCTCATCTCCCATTTCATTTCTCTCTGTCGCCTCTTATGACAATTTCGTTATGATTAGAGTACTGGATTATCTTACGCCACCACTAAATAATATATACCAAGCAATGATATTTTTAGCAAGCACGAATTGTTTACTACGCTATAATCATGTATAGTAGAAAAAACAAAGGCACTTAATGGTTTTTACCTCCCCGTATGCGTCGTAATAATAATAATATTCCACAACTATCACACAACGCCATCTAGTCCCAAGCTAAGCAGAGCTTGTGTTATGGGTACTAGACAACTGATGAAACATACTTATATATTTCTAAATACATAAATATTATAGATAAATTACACCCAGACACAGAACAAATAATCGTGCTCATCACACAAACATTTGTCCTGGGTGGGAATCGAACCCACGACCTCCGGCATTGCAGTCAGTGACCCTGACTAGACCAACAGGCCAGTTTCTATAGGAAGGGAAAAATGATAGTATAAAAAATAAATTAGGCGATAACATAGATACAGAAATAATACTTTATAATTTCAAGCCTTTTCTTCTTATTAATTCCTTTAAAATTGTTTTATAACAAGAACTAGAACAATGATTCTGTTTGTGTATTAATGTAAAACAAGGATTTTTTATTGTTTTATTTACATTCACAGTACGTAAATTGAAAGATAGCTTAGTTACTTTTGAATTAATAGCGACTATATTAAATTACCGCATTGTTCATCTTGAAAATGAGCATTTTTGATTCTATGAGATCACATTTTAACAACTTTAATGTTATAAAAATATAAGTTACTGCGCAACCTTCCGCCAACTAAATACAATGATGTGTCTTACCTGAATTGAAGAACACCTCCTTGCATGCACTAACTCCGTTACCACTAGTCCCAGCACCACTACTCCCAACACCACTACTCCCGGCACTACTACTTCCAACACCACTATTCCAGGTAAGACACACCATCGACGATAATACGACACGTGTTTCTACACGAGGCATCCTCAGGTGATGTAGACTCTACGGCGGCTGACCGCTAAGTCGGTTGCTCTTCAATCCAGGTAAGACACATCATTGTATTTAGTTGGCGGAAGGTTGCGAAGTAATTTATATTTTTATTATAATGGATTTCCGCAAAGTAACACCTGATTCTATCAATTAACTTTAATATTTATTTTAACTTTTTTAAAACACCACGATACACAGCGCATATAATTTGTAACAGATGGAAAATTTGCAAAAGCAGCTTCAGCAGAATCTCTCCGATCAGTGTCACCCGGTTCCGATTCCGTTTTTTATTCAGAACAAACTGAACATAGCAATGCCGGTGCAGAGTGTGAAGCCAAAGCGCATTGCTTACACTGCGGAAAAGAAGTCCATATAGTAACAGCGACTCACGAACATGACAGTCGTACTTCGAGAACCTCCCATACCGATGTAAGAAAAAAAATACCTTTGATATACCACGAATGTAAAGATTTTACATGATTTTAACTTTCTTTATTCATTGTAAGGAATCGTACGCTGATGCTACTCCCGACATTGTTCCCGCACCAGCTGGTTTCGCTGACTCCCCATCCTGTGTTCCAACTAAAAAGCCTACAAGTGGAGCCAGACTATATAAAAAGCTTGAAAAAAGATATCGATCAGAAGAAAAATCAAGACATCATTATCGCCACAGACAGGACGTCAGAGCAAAGGTGAAATTAAATAACTAACTTTTATTATAGTCTACAATATTCTTCATAAGTAGTTGAAACATTTTCCTATTTTATTCTTTCTCCACACTAGAAATTTCACCTGTATCATCGAGGAGTTTTATTTATATTGTAAATTGGACAAACAGCTAAACCGGATTAATTGCACATTTTTATGATAATCGTTCCTTGCGGGAATCAACTTGCGACCCGCAGCGCCGTAGCCAAATCCTTAGCCATTGCGCTTCAGAGCCATCAAGATGCAAAAATACAATTTTTTTAATGTGCAATGTATTTTTTTACTATTCTATTTATTTGTAACACATACAAATAAATAGAATAGTACACATCACGCTTACACACGTACGCACAGCACGCAACAATAAGCTTTACAATAATGCTTTTAGTACTAGGGAAATTTGCCTTTATTTATCATGCTGAGAGGGCGTGTCAGCGGGCGTAGAGATGACGAAACTCACGCAAATGAAATACTGTTACCTATAATTTTCCCATTCTGAGTTTAGTGTTTTCGGATAAATTTTTCGTCATTCGTCAAAAATGTCCATCATTAAACTGGTGCACCCCATATGAAGTTGGCATTTATTGTAAAAAGTTATCATACTCGTCGTTACACCTCTGACTTCTTACATTTTAGTAAAACTAATTGAATTTGTAATTTCTTCCGTGTATTAACTAAAACTATATTATTGTCGAAAATATAAATCCTATAAAAAAGGTTATACCTACTTAATTAATAGAACAATTTAAAAATTACAGGTAATTTTTTTGGTATTTTTATTATTTAATTCTGATTGTTATTGTTAACCTTAATGTTATTTAAAAATTGAGGGTCTATCTAAGCATGTAGGAGATTACAAAATTATGTTAGTGGGTATTAAACTTTAGTTAATATTACTGTTCTTACAAACAAAAATAATTTCACGCCTGTAATAGCCGAGGAGGGTACTTAATAAACTGAAACTGTGTTCTGTACATGAACTCTGTACATCATATGAAACATGTTTAGCGAAAAAATAGGTATGAAAATAATATCCCGTTAGCCACTTTTTATGGCATGCTAGTCAAGTAACACGGTTGGCACAGCTTTTTGTCTTAAGCTCCATTATATCGATCTTGTATATGCAATATATTAATGGCTCATATGCCTTGAATACGTTAGTGAGTAATTGGCAACAAATATTGTTTTAACTATGTTTATTAATTAATGTTATAATATTTCAAATATTTAAATCTGAAACCAGTTGAACGTTTGATTACATCCATATTTTTCCACTCTTAGTCTGAAGAAAGAGGCAAAGAAGAATATGCCACAGAAAAAACTCAAGATACGCGTATTGCCCGTTCAGCTGGTAATAGTCTTGATAAGCTAGGGGGATCCAATGCAAGTGTTGACCCAGACGGTAAGTAGATGGCTTTTTAATTTGCTTTAAAATTTGCTAAAAACTATTATCAATATTATATCGAACGAAACCCAGAGAAAAGAAGTCACTCAGTATAATTATATAATGTAAGGAATTCCATCATAGTACTCAGAAGTGACTTGTTTGTTTAACCCTCGTGCTTTGGAAAGCACATAAAGCCGTTGGTCTTACTAGACGTAAGACCAACGGCTTTATGTGCCTTCTTACCTCCAGTCGTGTAGGATCAAGGATCATAATAATAGGGTTTAATGAATATGAGAATTAATGTTTTATATTATATGTAGTTGTAATGATGTGTGAAAATTTATTATATTCTGAATTTAATATCTAATTGAATTTATTCTCCTGTACTTTGCTAACAGTTGCGTTACACTCATTAACATTAACGAACACGAATGCCCGAACTGTGATCGTGCAAGGATCATAATTCAAAAAACTAATCGCTGTTCGGAAGCTATAGAATTAAACATAGAATACTATAATACATAATAGAATGTCTGTCAACCTTATTTTGTACGAGGATACGCGTCGCCGGGAGCACACATACAAGCAACTACGTAGTATTATCACTACTACTAACCCGATTCGCTGTGTTGACAGACAGATTTTAATACGTATTGATTTTTAAATAGCGTGCAATTTGGCATTTTCTAAATAATTTGCACGCGAAATTTGGATTACGATTGTAACGTCAAAATACATCTCGTGTTGACATTTATACGTGTGAATTGACGTGTTAGTGACATTTTCTCCGCCCACTCCCCCGTTCTATTATGTATGTAATTATAGTATTCTATGAAATTAAATGTCATATCTGATGACGTAACTGTCACGTGACTTAACGGTGATTCCATTCATTTTTAGGGTTCCGTAGTCAACAGGGAACCCTTATAGGTTCGCCATGTCTGTCTGTCCGTCTGTCCGTCCTCGCTTAATCTCTGTGACCGTTAGCACTAGAAAGCTGAAATTTGGTACCAATATGTGTATCAATCACGCCAACAAAGTGGTAAAATAAAAATTGGAAAAAATGTTTTATTAGGGTAGCCCCCCTATATGTAAAGTGGGAAGTGATTTTTTTTAATTTCAACCCTAACGTGTGATATATTGTTGGTAAGGTATTTAAAAATGAATAGGGGTTTACTAATATCATTTCTGATAATGTCAATAATTTCGGAAATAATCGTTCCAAAAGTAAAAAACAATGTTGCCCCCCCCCCCCTCTAACTTTTGAACCATGCTTAGAAAATATGAAAAAAATCTGAAAAGTAGAACTTTATAAGGACTTTCTAGGAAAATCTTTAAACTCATAAGTGGGAACACTTATTGTGACGGACGGGATGCTACGGAACCCTACACTGAGCGTGGCCCGACACGCTCTTGGCCGGTTTTTTTTATAAGTTTCTATGAGCGTTAACGATTGTAGAAGTCAACTTGACTAACTCCGCTAATCTTATCGCATAAGCGTTTGATAAATGACTTACATTATAATATTTCCTGCGTACTTTATAACTTCTCATTATTTGAAAATTGTCTTCTTAATAATTATTATTAAAGTAAATAAATCTCTTCTTTTAATTCAATGAATAACTTATGGACACTGCAATTTTATTTAAAACAACTCTAATAAACTATTAATTTGGAACTGGACATTCATTTATTTGCGAAAATATACAATGTATACATGCTAATCATACATATCGTTGTCCCATTTGTTTCGCAAAAGTTGATTAAGGAAAATACCTGGGAGATCTTTATCCCTCAATTCTTTTTGGTATAATTGTCTCTTATATTATTTAAAAATACCAAGACTTGTGACAGGAGAAGAGAATTAGTTGCGGGACTTCTTGTATTGCAATTGCCAGGAGCGTCAATTTTGGGAAACCCTAACTTGTATAACAAAAGATGAGAAAAGAAGTGCTGATCACGAACTGGTGAAAAAACTTTTCTTCGTGGCAGATATTCAAATTATCTGTTTACATTGTTTAATATATTGAAAACAATAAATCACAGAGCACGAAGAATGTTCCGGAAGCTCTGAAGGTGCTGAAAATGGACGCGAAGAACGGGGAGTATATGCAGCACCGTGGTGGTGCGGTAACTGGATTTTACTATCCGAAAATGATGACCATTGGACTAGAATTCCACCAGGTATTTTTTTCTATTTCAGTATTTCACAAAAAACGCGTGGTATCAAAAGTCAAAATATGTAAACATAAATATATCACTAACAATATTGTATATAATGTAAGTCGTACCAAATTCAATAACACCACAAAGTTTGAAAATAAAAAGAAAGATTAAATTTACTCTTCTAACGTATTATTTCTATACAATATTTTACAGATTTAATTGATATAGCAGACTCTACTCATGATGATCCTACCGAATCAGAAGTTGAATTCAACAAGAGATACGTCGCATTGATACATAGGCTTGTACATCGACGAGCTTGTATCGAGCTGAATAGAAGGCAAGCTGACAATACTTTTGGTAAGTATGTATGTAAGTATGTATTGTATGTATCGATGTATTTACTATTTTTATGTATTTACTTTCTAAAAGCAGCTCTCCTAAAACGAAAAAATTCTACCATAAATAAATACCTTTTATATTTTGATCAAAATGTATAATTGCGTTTATAGGCGGCGAATGAGATCCCGCTGAACAACGTCATTCCATGGGTGTCTGAAGAGGCGACAGACGGAAATTAATCAGAATATGGTTAGCAGCCCATCTTTAACCACCTTCTTGATAACATCTCAAAATAATAAAAAATAATTAAACAACTACGGTTGCCCACCAGACAAGTTTGGCAACTATGTCAAATACCCCCCTATGTGTATCAGATATGGAGGAGCCCTATGTTCAGCCGTGGGATTTGATAGACTATAATGATTGTTTAATATATGTAGTTTTAAAGATATGCGATAGTACATTCTGAAATTAATAACCATCTACATAAATGAATTTATTCATCGGTAGTTAGCTAACAGTTGCGTCACACTCGTTAACGTAATGCACGAACTAACGTGTTACTTTTAAACAGTGACGTACGAAACTATTTTCGGCGTTCTCACCACTTTAATAGCAGCATCAATTATTTTAGAACTCTCCACGAAATTCTTTCGATTTTTTTTTGTGTATAGGCTGTAAAATTTTTCAACAACTATTTAATTATTCGATATCGCGCCATTTATAATTTTATTTCAGGGATAAAATAATATTATAGGAAGAATATATAAAAAGGCTAAAAACAAACATTATACCAGACCTTGACAAAAAGATTTTCATTTAAGTGTAATTTTTGTAAGACTGATTCATTTCAGTAAATTTAGATACAGAGAAAATCTATAGGTGAGCAAATTGATTCTCTGCTATTACTGACCGAACTCAAGCGAACTAAATTTAATTCTATAAGCTCTTGAACGTCAGCTCTCAGTTGATGCAGGCACGCGACTGCGACTAGACGATATCTATACGTTGAATTCTGTATTTTCTTTATTTTCTATCGATTTGACATCACGAAATTGTTGAATGACGTCACCCTTGTAACGGTGCATGCGCGTAAAGTACAAAAGTGACAAATCAGGGTCAAGATCTTTAATTCGGATATTTTTTCACCAGAATGAAGCATTCATGTAAGTATATCGTAAATTTTTCTACCGAAATAATCAGTACAATTCTTATTTAGATTGAAATTTTTTGATCGTTACTTACCTTTTCTGATTGTAGTTTTTATTTTTATTTTAGTTAGAGATGTGCTTAGTAGTTCCAGCGGCAGCTTACGGCAGAAATTGGAGGAAGTTTTTAAATTGATGCTGGTATTATGGTGTAGACAATCACAAGTTAATAGACTCGTTGCGGCAGATCCTTGTGGTAAAATTTGGAATATATTTTAATACATAAGTAATTTATTAGAGCTATTATATGCTAATATACCATATGGTGGCAGTGTAAGTAAATCCATCTACCCATTTCGTTTCGAACGTCTCATAAGTGGTGACTATTGGAAATTCCAGAAATATGTTATAGTTTCCGATAGATAGCGATATAATATCTTTGTATGCTAGGTGTAATATACTCAAATACCCAGACTGGTGATGGAGAACCGCGTTAAAGATATGAGACGTCTGGTCAATTCTCCTGTCAAACGTGATGGGCAAAACTTTTGGAACGAGAGAGATTCATGTCCAGCTGTAGACATTTACGGGCCGATGATGAAGAAGCGTAAGAATATGCTTAACATAATAGTTATAGTTTATATATAGGCTTGATATTGATATTTTCATAAATTCAATCAAATCAATATCCAAAAACTGGTGGGAAAAAGTGACTCTGCTTTTCTCCACTCATCCTTTCTTGGTGGGACAGATTACACTGTCATATGGAAGAAGTAAGATCTCAAGTTTTTTTATAGCATTAGGTGACAAACGAGCACACAGTCCACCTGATGGTAAGTGGATGCTGTGGCCCATAGACATCCACATATCTTCAATTAAGAATTAAAATGCAAATGCGTTGTCGCCCCTGAGGACTAAGATGGAATGTCTCGATTCCAGTAAAAAGGGTCTCCGGTTCTTTACACTCACCATACGAAACACAGCAGAAGCGTGGTTCTGGCACGTATAAATAAAAAAATTTAAACTGTTTTAAATTTCAATTACAACAATTTGACATTTTTAATATATACGTGCTAGACCCTAGAGTTTAATAAGACATGATTTAACTCAACTCTATTAAATAATTTTTTTTTTATTTTCACATTCGTTTCGCTATCATTAATAGCAAATTTAAAAGTGTGCTTGGTATACCTCGTACAGCTATTCCCTAGCTGTATTTGCCGAATGCACTTCCAGGGACATTTCACTGTAGTTGCTGACCTTTGCTACATATCTCTAGGTCTTTTAGGTCTAGTACAAGTATGTTTAGTAATTCCGCTATGTTAAAACACAAAACTTATTCAAAATATATTTATCTTAAAGCCAATACGACAGAACAAATTGGTAATTCTTTAATTCTTGTTCATCGTTATTATAGACGAATTATTAATTTATTTGTTATATTTATTTCATGGCTTAATTTCAAGCAACTTTTAAAATCTATTACCATTTAAATAATACACGTACTTTCAACGTTTTTATGAAATACTTACACAATGTATTCTTCTAATAAGAACGTGAAGTGTCAGTTACTCTTGTTCTCCTGCGGGTTCCAGGCATAAATATTTCCATCGAACGCTGAGTGACTTTGAGTGTCCTCATGCGGCTGGCAATGAAGAACTATCTGTTAAAACGCACTGGTTATATTAACATAATAATTTATATAATATGATGAAATTACTAAAATGTTTATAACCAAATTAATATATTTTGGCTATTTTTAATATATCGCGGCGGTGTAAGTATATTCTTCACCCCTTGGGTGATTAATCGCTTGGGTGATTCCAATCAGTGATTGCATAAGGAAGGGAGACTGGAACAAAGAGGGGCAGTAGCATCTTCCTTGATAATAACTCAAAATAATAAAAATCAGAGGAAGTGAACTTGCTTGCCAATCGTGATGACTATGGCAATATCCATCCACTTGGAGTCCCTGTGAGGCAATCTATAGTGAAGGAGTATGTTCAGCAGTCGAAGTTTATAGGCTGCAATGGATGGATGGATAGGATGGCAGCTTAATGCTGCTGTGTTTCGTATGGCGAGTGTAGAAAACTGGAGACCCTTTTTACTGTAAACGAGGCAATCCATCTCTGCCCTCTGGGCTGACAATGCATCCGCATTTTGATTTTTAGTTGAAGATAAATGTAATCCACTTAACACCAGGAGGACTGTGTGCTCGGTTGTCACCCTTAATCTATAAAAAATGGCTTTTTTATTTATTTCAAGCTGTATTTGAAGCCATGGTAACTCAGGGGTTTCAAGGTTCGATCTCCGCCGGCCCTACCAAAATTGTAATTCCAATTTTAAGTATTGTGTACTAGGTGATCAGCGGAGATGGAAAAAATCGTAAGAAAACCTTAATGTCTCACAAACAAAATACTTCAGCTAATGGTATGCTAATAACAATAATATAATAACTTATTTCTCCTACATTTTACGTAGTTACATTTCTTTCACAAATAGTTTAAGCATTTTAGTTGTTGTGGGAGACAGGCGTCCAAACTAGTGGCTCCCCCTCCTGGTTTTATTACAACTCGATTATTATCTAAACATAAAGTGAGCCTTGCATGTAAAGATGAATATAAGGTTTCTCAATTGTAAATAACACTAAAAACCACATTGAATATAATATGTGGCATATAATATGTTTAAAATTAAAGTATATAATCAAAATAATATATTTATATATATATATATATATATATATATATATATATATATATATATATATATATATAATATGGTAATATGGTGTTATCTTGGACGGTAAATCGCAATAGCTTGAACATTAAATGAAAATACCTCATTCTAGAGACACCTATTTTTGTAAATAACAAATTAAAATAACTTCAATTTTAGTTTTCATGAAATTATCTATATTTATGAATAAAAATCTGTGTAATATCCAAAAAAAAACTGCTTTATATCGAGCTCAGACGGTTAATTTCATGGCGTTTAGGGGAAATATAACCTCAAATGGCTTAGCAAGATCCTCCGTTATGCCGAAAATATTGCAGCATTAATTTTGAAATAAATATATGGTAAAGTTGAGTATTGATGTTAAGGACTATGTTAGATGAAAACACGATTCCGGAAAATTTTCTCGATAGAAAAAACTCCAAAGTTACCTCCAAAATAAACAATAAACCGCTGTTATTCATAAAATACTTTAAATAAGATCATGAAACTTTGCATACTAACTGAACTAACTATAAAGCAGTGCTTATGTTATTTACTTTTTTTTTAAATAAAACTATTTTTACTGTAAAAACAATTTACCTAAACTATCGGCACCTTGAAGCTTGATTCCTGGTTCCTGCCGCCCGATCAGTTTCGCTTCGGCCTTTGAAGGGGGAAGTTGTGTCGCTTACGATCAGAATACACTTACGCAACCGGAAGACGTAAAGTTAAAATGAGAAATAACCGTAATAAAAATAAGAAGCGACTGGGTTGGCGTTAAGAAACAGGCATAAATATGATAAACCTAATGAAATAAGTATCTATCGACCTATCTACTTACAGTATTATTGATTACAAACATGTCGGTACAGAGCATACGACGCGCGGGGAAGGGGGGGGGCGAAATTAGAATTTGAGTACTCTTAAGACATGAATTAACTATTTGTAAAAATTTTGTGTTGTGTTGACAGACAGACGTCTGTCCGTGCTGATATTCGTTATGCTCGAACCGATTGTGGTGAAACCTTACAATCAGTGTTCTTAGCTTCTTTTATATTTAGTTAGTTTATAAAAACTTGAAGATACTTTTTTGTGAAATGGAAAAATTAATAAAATAAATGGTCAATAAAATTATTTTGATAGCCTAAATGACGCCTCATTTTAATAAATCCCACCTAGGTGAAACCGGGGCTGGTCGAGTTAGTAAATAAATATATTATTTACTATTTTATTAAAAAATACTTTGTAATTGCTGCCCCTCCGGATGTTCAAAATTATAGGTTGTTAAAGTCAGATGAAATATGAATATAGATAATAAATTATTGATTGTTAAAATCGTTAAATGGTTAAAGAAAATAATCAGAATGGCATATAAGCCTTTTTAAGATAATTATTTTGCTATATATATATATATATATATATATATATATATATATATATATATATATATATATATATATATATATATATAAAATATATTTAACAATTAAATTATTTAGCGATCCGAGTAGTAAAATAAAACTATGTGTCTTACCTACCTACTTTACTTACCTACTTTAAAGTCACCTCCACCTTCCGCTATAATTTAATTGCATTTATTTATGTTTAATTGCGTGCACTGTACCCGTCACTAGTAATCCCAACACCGCTACAAAGAGAAATAGGTGTATATTTCTCATTGATACCATATTATACCATCGATAAAACGCTACGTGTTCTGTCTCTAAACGAGATACATAATATCATCAAAAGCAAAATATACTTTGCGATTATCGACGGTTGAATATTTTATGCATATTTTTACAGAAATACGGTCTTTCACAATGCTGTATTTACCTACTTTAACGTATGGTAGTGAAAGTTGGATGTGGCAGAAGAAGCACGAGAGTAGAATAAATGCAGTAGAAATGCGGTCGCTAAGGAGTATGTTAGGGCTGAATCTGAGTGACAGGGTGAGAAACTGTAACGGTGATACTGTAACGGTGATGAAAGAAGAGTGTGGTTTGCAAGATGATGTGGTGACCAGGATTAAGAAAGGAATGCTTCGGTGGTTTGGTCATGTAGAAAGAATGAATGCGGAAAGACTGACAAAGCAAATATATGTTGCAGAAGTGAATGGAAGAGTCGGAAAGGGACGTCCTAGGTGGAAGTTTGTCAACCAAATTGGCGATATACTAAAAATGGGCCAAATTAAGAGTACCCTTAACCGACGAGCATGTATGCGTAGGTATATGGATGTGGAAGAGGCGAGAAAGGGATGTCAAGATCGTGTTAAATGGAAGTCTGTAGTCTCTGACTACCCTCTGGGTGACAGGCGTGAGTGTTTATGTTTATTAAATACGGTCTTAATATAATATATCTGCCGTATCCTTAACATCCAAGGGATCATCCAGAAAATGATCTAAATAAATAAATTATTACTAAATACAAAAAAAGTGATTAAAATGATCTATTATTATTAATTTGTAATAGAAATTCTTTAGAATGGGCTTCAAGCAAGTACCACCTTATTACGTATTCCTAGCTCAATATAAATTTCAACAACATTGTTTTTATGATCAATACATAATATTAAAAGGCAGATGAATAGATGGAAAAATCTTTATCACACTGAAAATAATTGGTACAAATGCGAACTTAATGCCAAAATGGCGTTCACTACCATACTACAATAGATAATTATAGTGGTGAGAGATATGGGTAGATCCTCAACTAAAAATCAATAAGGACTAACACTTTATTTAAAATTAATACTTAAAACAAAAGAACAAATATTCATTGATATGTAAGTTATGATTTTCAGAAATTTTTACCTGTCTCTAGTATATAAAGCAGGAGACTCGAGAATTGCTGTTGTGAAGTTGTTTTTTAAAATTAGTCTAGTTATGTTTTATAAACAAAAATTTAAAGAGTAATAAAGAGAAAATTCAACTATTTTTGGAATTTTCTTCTATTCAAGTTAGTGACCCAGCAGTATTTTATTTTATAAGAGTGAGTTTATTTTAATGAAATGAGTTATCATTATTGTTGTTTATAAGTAGGTACTGTTTTTTTTTAATTTGTATTGTTGTTTTCTTGAATGAAAACATTATTTCTTAGACGTTCTGGAAAACTGCCAATACATTTGGCGAAAGTTATTATGATACCAAATATTATGTTATATCCGTTCTGGGCTTCAGAGCGATTGTATTTATGTCATGGTCATTTGTATTCTTGAAATCCACTGCCGGGTGTTGAGATAAACGAACTAATATTATTAGGTCAGTTAAGACCTGAGTAGGGACGTTCTAAAAATACATTAAGTGTGGTTACAAATAATGTTGTAGCAAAATCTGCTTGCTATCAATTTAAACCGACGTTGCATTACTTTTTGTCTGTCGTAAACCCTTTTAAATCCCAAAAATCATGTGAAATAAAACGTAATATATAAAAATTTGCTCTATAAAACACAAATCAAGAACATATCCCTACATTGCTGTTTAAACTTGTTCCTTACAGAGACTTGTTCCTTACAGAGATTCCAGAATGACACCTTGTACTATTTGCATCAAATAAAATGTATTATTATTTTTAGATTACGTTGAGTATATATTTTCTTCAATTCCTTTTTATTTTTGTCTTATAAAAAAAAAATTGGCTGCTCCGTGGCGCAGTGTCTTAGCTTAGCTTATTGAATTGTATCGCTGAGTGTCGTGAGTTTGAATACCGTACCTAAACATGATAAGTATTAGATGGCCTTAATATTGATTGTTTTGAGTGTATAATTAGAAACGTGTTGATCGTTGCACAGACTATATAGTTTTATACAAAAGCTTTACGAGATAGTGTGGTTTGTTTTTTATTAATTACAATGTAATAACTTTCGCCACAGAAGTAAATAGTAAGCGTGCTGAATGCGGATGACCAGTGATTTCATGTGGTGAAAGTTAATTTTATTTACAATTTTCTTCTGACTTAGAAGTGCATTGCTGGACATACAAAACTGCCTTTACAACACTGTGCCAGCATTCACGCATTTCTTGTAATATTTGCTCATATTTATTACATAGTTGGCTAGCTGGTGAATGCAGAGCAAATATATTACACATTGGTTACTTTGTTTTCCTTAAAAAGTCTGCGAAATTTGCTATCCGCAAGAGCCAAGTGAGCTCAAGAGATAAGAATATAATCAATAAATTGGGAATTGCAATTATTGGTACCGCTTTAACGCCTGATCACCTGTAAACCGTTAGTAAACCTGCATGTCCCAGGAAAAGATATTTCAAGAACATCTGCCAGCGTGCTTTACAAGATGGTGTAATATATCTTAAACTAAAAGTCCACTCAAAAATGAGAGCAGGCTAGGCCTAGCAGTGAAACGTATTCTCAATGTACTTTACTTACTAACAAACAATCGCCAGAGCCTTGTTTGTTCAATCAGATCCTTGTACCACGAGTAGGTGAGGTTTTCATTCGAAAAAATATGTGATATATGGGAAAATTTTACACAGCCTACTTGCATAATCTGTGTTGTAGAAATTTTTGTCCACATGACTAAGCCTCAACATTTCAACACGATAGTTATTGGCTGTGTTTAGCAGAAAAAAGCGCTAGGAAGCGCTTCTAAGCAAAATGGCGATCGTAAGCGGTAAGCGTTGTCAAATGGTAAATAATAGATATTTTCCTCTAGGAAACTAAGTTAGCTTTAACCGGGGAACCTGACGTAATTTAAATATATGTTTGTAAAGTATTTATATCAAAAACTTACCAATCATGGATTTTTAATAACATGTATAATATATTTATTCATGTCATTATATTACTTAAAATTAATTGCATAAAACGAATTATAAACGGTACTTCAAGAAAACAAAATAAATAAGCAAAATGGCGGATTGTGTCAGCGCTACTGAAGTTAGCAAACGTGTCCTGGCCGAAAACTGTAGTTTCGCCATTTTGCTTACAAGCGCTTCCTAGCGCTTTTTTCTGCTAATCACACCCATTATGAATATTTAAAATTATTGTAATAAAGATTTAATACAAGTTAGTACAGATAATTTTGGATACATTTTTTGTAAAATCATGATATTTTTTAAAACACAGAAAGTGACAAAACAGTCGTGGTGAGACGTGGAAATGAAGAGTTTGGATTCAGAATTCACGGAAGCAAACCTGTTGTTGTGTCTGCAATTGAACCTGATACACCGGCTGAGACTTCAGGGTTGGAAGTTGGGGACATAGTCATCGCTGTAAATGGTAAAATATTTTATTATGTATTTATATTCAAGTTTCATCACCCACATCATCATTCATATAAAAAATGGACAGATTGTCCAGGCAGTGCACAGATTCACGTATCGTATATTGATAATTTTTTATAGGATTAGGGTGACAAAAGAGTACACAGTTCACCTGATGGTAAGTTGTTGCTGTGGTACATAGACATCTACATGTATCCTCGACTACGATTTAAAATGCAGATGCGTTGTCTTCCGTGAGGACTTAGATGGATCAGTTTTAGAATAAGAATAGTTTATTTGACAAACAAAGGTAGGTGTAAACATTTAAGGTCTTGCGAATGTTACAATTATTAGTGCGCTTTGTTTTGCCTTAAGACATACAAGTATAATTGTGTGTTCTTTTGAAAATCATGCCATAAGATAAAATAGAATAAGAATTAATGAAATTGAAATAATAATTAGAAATCTAAATTAATAAAATTAAATTAATGACATTAATAAAAATAATGAAAGTCCATATAATTAACCAAAATTCAAAACTCATCAATTTTATAATAACATTTATCTATTAATAACTAATTTAGCACCTATTATACACACATATTTTTATTTAATCAGGTAGTTTATTAATTTTTAATAACTACGTGAGGCAATACCAACATATAATTTGACATACCTTATTTACGTAGTGGGTGCCTATAGGATTATTTCTAATAGCAGATAATTTTAAAAATTAAATCGATAGTTTTTTACAAACATATCAGTTTTCAGTATATACAAAAATAAGAAAATAATTATTTGTTATTATGAGACTACACATTGGTCTTACATATCGTTTTTGCATCTTAAATACAAGCTCCCCATCAGAAGACTGCCCCCAGAAAATAATTCTATATCGCAAAACAGTATGCTATCAAAATAGCCTGGCTGTTAGCTTAGCAAGTAGAAAAAGCGCATAAGCCACTGACTTATATATATATACACTTGTATATATAGAGGTCAGTAGCATAAGCCGATTTGCTGAATCGTTTGCATAGATAGTCAACATAAAATGAAATGGAATGCCTCGTCTCCAGTAAAAAGGGTCTAAAGTTACCTACACTCACCAATGCGAAACACAGTAGCGTTAAGCTACTTTTTTACGCTGCTTTCTGTGAGGGCGTGGTACTTCCCCAGTCAAGCCGACCCATTCGTGCGTGCTATGATATAACTCCAGCATGACTATACCACGGTAATTATCTATACAGTATTGTAACTCGGCCATATCTTTCAAATAAATGCCTACAGCCGTGCGGCACGTAAACATGCGATGGGCTGCCTGCCTCCAGCATTTTTACATTTGCCTACTTTGTGTTTCCATTTAGTTTTATGATTGTAAATAAACTTTTTATATAAACAAATAAAATAGGTACTTTGTGAATTGAATAGGAAGTGTTCAATAAAAATGCGTGTCGTTTTTTGATTAATTGATAAATGAAAAATATTTGCACCTCGGCTGAGACTTACGAAATGCTTTATTATTAGATTTTTAAATATAAAAAATCCGCTTTCTAATATAAAGCTAAAAATAATATAAATTAAAAATTGTTTTGGAGAACATGGACAACGTGGAGAAAGGGAATATCTTTTAATTGGTTATAGATACCTGCAGCTACTTTACAATTTACATGTTTGTTTTTAAATGAAGTTCAGATTTATTATTTCTTTATATCTATTCTATTATTTATTTCCTCCATTTTTTTATATATTTCACAAAATCATCACTGCGGCACAGTCTCGACTGTCTGCATGCCGAGCGCATGCCGAGATCGAGGCGCGTAGGCATAGCTCTCGCTTCGTCCGTTTGTATGAATTTGGAATTCTGTATAGATAATATTACCGTGACTATACCACGTACCATTCTTTTATTAGAAGATTAGCTCAATAAGCCAATAATTTTGTAGTATATTCCAATTATAAATGGATAACAAAATGTCTAAAAAAGTTGCATGTTTTGATAGAAAACAGGTTGTTGTTTATTGTACTCGTTTATGCTGAGATTTCTAAGATTTTCTAGGGTTTTATAGGATTACAACAAATAAAACACACACTAAAAACAATTATACCTACCTGCCTACCTAATGAGAATACTGGGTCATAGAACATGAAATTATGGTATTGTCATCGGTTTTTATGACGTCTACAATATATTAAATTATTCAGACGTCCGGATGTGGGTGAAAATGAGGTCAAAATTGCATTTCATTAGTTAAATATAATATAGATAATTATGATTTAAAATCATTACATTACATTACAGGGATCAATGTTTTGGACAAGACACATTCCGAAGTGGTGAAAATAGCTCACTCGGGATCAGAAATTTTGGAGCTAGAAGTAAGTATATTGAATTAAACTATTATTTACGGATTCTATCGCGTTTAATTAAACTTTAATTTATTTTTATTTCCGTAAGTATATTTGTAAAATATTTTATCATTTATTTTATTTTATCTTTGTGGTTGTGTGGTATTTTTACTTTTATTCAATTCCCGGCGTTTCGAACGCAAACTTTAACTGCAAACAGCACGTGGTCACGAAAACGGTACTAAGGATCACATTCTTTTTATAGGATAGGGTAACACGAGCAAACAGCCCATCTGATGGTAAGTGGTTGTTGTGGCCCATAGACATCTACATGTATCCTCGATTACGAATCAAAATGCAGATGCGTTGTCATCCGTGAGGACTAAGATGAATGATGACGAGCCGACCCATTCGTGCTACAACTATACTACTAATATAATTACAGCAAAGCTCTATCACGTACGAAACATATTATCGGATATCTAACATGGACTACATTCAAGTCAAATAATTTACTTTTCGCACGATCTACACAAATATTTGCCTGTAATCAAAAGTAAAACGGACTTCAAGACACTAAAAGGAATAAAATAATTTCTACTTCATATTTTCAGCAATAAGCGCCAAGACTCAAAACTCAAAAGCTTTGTGTACAAATTATTTTAATATTTTTATTTTTTTAAAGTCTCCTTATTTTTAATAAAATTTTAATTTTTGACCTCTTGAGCGGACTGAAGAATATCGAAAGCTTGAATGTCAATTGAATAATTTGATTAAAAACTCATATTTTTTCACAATTTATGTTTCAATTGTATATGGAACCCCCTGAATGATACACAATTGACGAAGATATCATGTAACTGAAGGTATTTAAGTTTATTTAAATCTCTTTGCGTGTAACATATATATGTACAAAAGACATTCGGACATACAGTCGAGTTTGAACCTGCTCCTATTATGAAGACGGCTAAAAGCAGCCGTTTTTATCTTGAAATTACTAAGTAATGATTAAAAGGCTATAAAAATTAAAAACTATAACATTATTTCAATATCACTTTATGTTTTCTTTTGTAGTTACATTAACGAAGTAGTACCTAATACTTATTGTTGGTCATAATATGGACAGAGTATCAATATGTATAAAATTTTATTACAGGTCGCTAGAACTTGTGATGTTGTGGCATCATTGGCTCATGAAGGAGGACCAGCCGCGTTATACTCCGGATATCTATGGCGTGCAGCGCCTCTGCGACCTCATCATCCACCACGCTGGACGCGTCGCTGGTTCGTTTTGAAGAGGGATAATTGTCTATATTATTATAAAACAGATTCGGTAAGTGTCTTATTTACGATAATTAAATACAATAGCATCTCATTATTAAGTATTTAATTTAAATTTTGGATCTGGAATGGATCTCTTAGAAAAAAATAAAAAAGACATTATATATAAGTTATGGAAGTATCTAAAATACTTATAATAGAAATATTGAATAAAACTAATTTAATGGATTTTAATTTTGAATTATTTTTATTCAAGGAGTACTCAGGAGTGTAGGTTTATTCTGTGTAGATCAGTTAATATAATTATTGAAATAATTGAAAGCGAATGTAGCACACTTTAAAAATGACATCGACATTTTGAATTTAACACCTCGGTTATCTCATGACTGTATTGACGATTTTGCAAAGGGCTCTAAACTGAATACTTAATTTAAACGTAATGAAATCCGTAAAATTAATTTTATACAATGTATATTGTATAATACTCGCGAAAGCTTTACGAATGAAATGTTTTCAAAAATTCATTGTTTTGTATAAAAATAATGCGACAAACTAAGGAAAATCTCAGAAAAATAACAGATTAAGCTAGTAAAAAGTTTTAGACTTTTTAGGTATCATATTTAATTTATTTATATAATTTTGTATATTTTTGGATTTATTAACTTATTTAAATTTTCGTTCGTTTAATTAACTTATTTAAATTTTCCGACGTTTCGGGTAGCACCTATGGTCAAATTCAATGTGTAGTGTTCGTGTAAATTTTAGAAATATATTTGTATATTTTTCACAAACTTCATAATAAAGTTGCATTTTGTTATTAATGTCAATCAATGATATTATATTTTTAGAGTATTCACCCAGTGGGAGCTTTGATGCTTGTAAACTATCAACTTACGGAAGAGGACGCTGGGCGACCACATGGATTTCGACTACAGCGCGGTGGCGGAACAAGACTGCAACTTGCTGCAGACACTGCCGAAGCAGCCGCTAGATGGCGCGCCGTACTCGCTCACGCTATCGATGCTAGTAACCAGGTTTGTCAAAGATGTGTTTTTGTAAAAGTTCATGTGTAAGTCGCTGTATGGCGCTGTTTAAACTTGAAGCTTTCTATACTCCATGCTTTGTACTATAACACACAAAGGACACAAAAAGGAATCACAGATTTTGGTTATAATTATATCCCTCCCTTATAGTATTTTCTCGCTTCCAGCTACACTCGTACAGCGTAACCACTAACCACTTATATTTTAAATCTATAAAGAGCATAATTCAAAATAGTGTACGTTGTAAATCATACATTAAATATAAATTTATTAAAACATGAACACTCACGCCTGTCACCCAGAGGGGTAGGTAGAGACTATGAACTTTCGTTTGGCACGATCCTGACACACCTCTTTTGCCTCCTTTATGTACGCTGGTCAATATAATTCAATATAATAAATACTCATAATCTGGTCCATTTCCATGTATATCGCCAATTTGATAAATTTTTGTCTAAAGCGTCCCTTCCCGAGTTCTGCAACATAGATTTGCTTTGTCACGAAGCATTCCTTTTTTAATCCTGGTCACAACATCATCACAAATTTATTCTATTATTTTATAAAGAAAATAAAAACAGATGTAACTATTACTTTTTAGTAATTGTAACTAACAACTTAACAATCCACCTGGTGGTAAGTGGATGCTGTGGGCCATAGAACCTACATCTATCTACAGAATCAAAATGCAGATGAGCTGTCACATCCATATTAAGATGGAGATGGAACGAAGCTCGTTACCAGTAAAAAGATATCCGTTTCTCATTATACCGGCGTTATGCTTACAGCACAAGGACTGGCTTACTCGCTGGTATATTGTGTGATCGTGATGCTTCTCCTAAGGAGTCGGCCCATTCGTGCTTTACCGTTACCTCTGCTTCTCTCATCGGTAGACAGCCCATAGGTAGGATATTTGCCAGTTGCTACTCTTGGCAAACTGCTGCCCTTCTCCTGATTTGTTTCCCTGTCTCGCCTCTTACGACACCTACGGTATGATACAGGAGTATCCACTACCCCATACCATCCCGCAGGTGTAGGAACACCACTATCAGACGGTGCAATAGCCATAAAACAATTATAGCGTAGCTCTGTACCACATTCAATGGCCAAACTCTCCGCACGTAGAACCCTTCTAAATAACGAAACCGACTCTAGCTATTGCCAAAAGGTGGTGTATTTATTTTAAATGCCGAAACTAAGTCCCACAGTATAGTAATGACGAGTAGTAGTATTACCACTGCAAGCGTATGTGCTACGCTAATCGACCCAGCGTCATAAGTATGGGCACGTTAAGGGCGTGTTAAGCTATGTTTGCCAGTTAACGCGTTCGGCTTAGGTCATATACTGGATGACTTTTTTTACCATCTGGAAAAAAATATCGTGTAACATGTGAACGGAGTAGAAGCCTAGCTATGTCACTGATATTTTACAAGAATTAAAAACAAAAATGTTGAATTATATAAATTAATTAATTAAAATCTATCGAAATTCAAATCATGCGCACCCTATTTTACGAACGGCAATAAAACAATATATTTAGTAGGCATCTTTGACCTTGTCACTTCGCAGGTTCACAGGCTCAAGGGTAAAGGGAAAAGTAATTATTAAAAAAAGTTTTCAAGGGTTTAATTCAAAGTTTTTTTTTGTATAACATCAGTGTCACAGGCTCCTCCGTTCACATCTTACACCCTGTTTTTTTCCAAACTGTAAAGAAAGTGATCCAGTATATAAAACAGTAGATTGCGAAAGACTATTAAAGCTACAGTTAAAAATAATAAACCACTTCGACAGTGTGAGTTAGAAAAAAAGTTCAACCAAGCGGTCGAAGCTCTCAAAATGTTTCGACTAAAATCATACTTGAATATACATTTCGTTTACAGACTGGCAATAGACATCACGTATAAAATGAGATACATCAGCGGGTTTATTCGCTAAGCTTGTTGACAAGAAAATGATAGGCATTTTGTATTATATACATTACGTCATTCATTTATTTATTTATAAACATTACGTTATACTATGCTCAAAATCATTTCTTTACGAGTTATTTCTGCACTGCTCATAAATCATACGAAACAATGTACTACAAAGTGACTTCCATTATAATATCAACAAAATTAGCGAATAGGCCAGTGACGGTGAAGGTGAATGAAAATACCCTATACCGAATTTCGGCATTGTTGAGGACTTTACATGCCATTTAGCTATGTAGTGGCGGTGTAAGATTATCCACTACCCTATATAATCCCGTGGGTGTCGTAAGAGGTAACAGAGGGAAACAGGAGAAAGGCAGCAGCTTGCCAAGCGGAGTAACTATGGCAAATATGGGCTGTAACGGTTTCATCACTTTCATCCCATTGGATATCCGTAATGGCAGGCTTGTGATATCCGTAATTTACACCTTAGCAGCACACTGGACTCTTTCTGGCTCCATATTGTTCTCAGAAATTAGAAGAAATGAAGCATATATTGGCTATCGCTTTACTATTATTTACAAAGAGATATTCATATGAACCTTTCACACATACGTATTATTTGAGTTATATTTACAGCCTATTTACGGCCTACTGGTGGGCACAGGCACCCACTTTTAGGACTTTTAGGGACTTTACACGTGACGAAATAATTTATTTAATTATCTTAATCAAAAGTTAGTTTACGATGTATTCCTTCACCCCCTCGCACCTGGTAAATCAGTAGTTAAAATAATTGCAATAAACAGTTTCACACCAGGTCGACATCGAGCGGGGTTTACAATATACATCGAGTGCTTAGCCGTCACATTTACCATACTCACATGACATATCATTCCTTAGTAGTAATAAAAAAATGTAAATTCATAAAAATATATTTTCAGCGCGATGGATGGCTAGAAGTTACGATGAGGAACATGAAGCTGCCGCCGTCTTCCATTCTACGTCCAGACTGCTTTGGATATCTCATGAAGTTGGGCTCAAAATGGAAATCCTGGGCAAAACGATACTGCGTTTTAAAAGATGCTTGTTTGTACTTCTATAATGATGGAAATAGCAAAAGTGCTTTCGGTTAGTACTAGTGATAATAATAAAAAAATATTTTCAGATAACTAACCAACTTAATTCATATTCTTTTTCAGTAAATATAGAACTTACAGCGTATATTATGTTAGCACTCATACATGTAAACATATCTATATTTAGTACCCAGTACCTACGTAGGTCACTCAATGGGTGCGTTTGGCAGAAAAAAGCGCTAGCAAGCGCTTATAAGCGCTAAAATAGTTTTCGGCCAGGACACGATTGCTACCTCAGTAGCGCTGACGCAATCCGCCATTTTGCTTATTTAATTTGTTTCTTTTGAAGTAGAGTTTATAAGTTGTTTTGCGCAATTTTAGTTTTAAGTAATATAATGACATGCATAAACATATACATGCTATTAAAAATTCATGATGGGTAAGTTTTTAATATGAATACTTTACAAACATATATTTAAATTAGGTTAGATTCCCCGTTTAAAACTAACATCGTGTCCTGGAGGAAAATAGCTACTTACGATTTGACAGCGCTTACCGCTTACGATCGCCATTTTGCTTACAAGCGCTTGCTAGCGCTTTTTTCTGCCAAACGCACCCAATAAGTGTTGAAATGCTCGAAATTTAAAAATGGAACGCACCCGTGTTATGCTTCTAAAAAGAAAATTTATTTAAAAATAGAACTCCATAAGCCAATTGCTCAATATAAAAAAACATGGTTCTATTAATTTTCCTGCAACGCTTCCCGCGCTTTTCATTTAAATTGATGGATCTTAACCGTGAACATTTGCGCGCTATGATCTATTATGATTTTAAATTTGGTTTAACCGAACAATTAAGTTTACAGCGGTTACGATCAGCATTAGGGGAACTCAGCTCCATCACGCGCAACATTTTTAGGTGGTTTGCTGAATTCGAAAGGGGTAAAGTTAACCTTAAAGGTGACCAAATAACCAGGCCCCGCAAACAGCAGTAACGGCAGAAAATGTATGGACTACTGAAATGTTGGTGCGAGAAGACCCACGTCATCACATATATACGGACATCGAAAAGATTGTAGGCATTAGTTCGGGGAGCCGAGCATTCATACCAAGTAGGATTAATCTATAATTATATCACCTATAACTAATAATCTATCTGAATTCTTATTTTCTAATTCACACAAACGTTCGTGTTTCGGTCATGAGAATACGGATTTATACTTCACCAGATTTTTCAATAAAATAATAAGTGTATGAACAGATTATCCCAAGGTAAACATAAAGCAAATACCCGATCATTGCATTGCATTGTAACGTCACTCGGACTTATTTAATCCGTAAACAAAAGGCGAATTAGCAGTTACTGTTGCTGACTCGAAGAAATAAAACAAATAACAAACAGAAACGTAATTTAATATTTAAATTTTGTATAGCAGAGTATGGTAAATTGATTACCTACCGCGTGGATTCATAAAATTGGACTAACCTAAAACCGAAAAATTAGTATTTTATATGGGATCTCCATTATTGTATTATTCAGTTATCAAGAAAATAGACAATTTTTATTATATATTGTAGTTTGAGGCTATATACGTCCCATTCGCTAAGCACAGGTCTTCTCTCATTTCTAAAAGGAAGCAATCTCTAAATATAAGTTTTAATGGTTTTAAGTTCTGTGGGTGGGTGCCGGGATTTGCCGGGCGCACGCGACTGCATGGGATTTTTATGGCACTTGAAGGGTTAAGGCAACCAATATCAGCCACACTGGCTCAATGCGTGTTGGCGAAATATACAGGGTTATTTTGCAATAACCGGCTACATTTGCATAGAAGGTTCAGAATAAGTAATATAGGCAAATTGTGAAAAAAATTAATTAAAAAAAATCTCAAACACTCCGTCCTTTTATTCTTTTAAATTCAAAATGCGTGCTAATGCATTATTTTAACTGATTTTACTGCGCACGCACACATTCGTAAGGGTCGGTCCGTAGGGAAAAACTTTGTTGCCCACAAATCACATTCAGTTTGGTAGCGGGTCCGCCAAATAACTTTTTTTTAAAATGCTATTAAAAAAAACTACTAAATATTTTTTCAAATTTCTTTTTTTATTTGAAAGTACAATCCTTCCGGTTAATGATGGAAAATAATTTCATTCAAATGGCTGCCTCGGCTGGCCATGCAGTAGCCTACACGATCGGTCCAATTTTTGAGTACATTATCGATTGTGTGCAGCTGTATTTCACCAATGGCTTCACGAATATTGTCCTTTAAAGCGTCAATTGTCTCTGGCTTGTCGGCTTAACACTTATCTTTGACGGAACCCCACAAATAATAGTCCAACGGTGTCAAATCGCAGCTCCGAGGTGGCCGAACGACATCAGCTCTGCGGCTGATAATGCGATTTTAAAAAACAGGGCGCAAAACATCAAGTGTAGCGTCGGCTGTGTAGCACCTTGCGCCGTCCTGTTGAAACCAAATGTTGCCAATGTCTTCCTCTTCAATTTGTGTGAACAAAAATTCGTTCAACATGGCCCGA
Source organism: Parnassius smintheus behrii (assembly GCA_036936625.1). Classification (NCBI taxonomy): domain Eukaryota; kingdom Metazoa; phylum Arthropoda; class Insecta; order Lepidoptera; family Papilionidae; genus Parnassius; species Parnassius smintheus. The sequence goes on from JAUPFT010000020.1 coordinate 17,595,320, forward strand.
TAACGATCGCCATTGACTGTAACGGCCACACCTTGCTCAATTTCGAAGAAAAATGGCCCAATTATGCCTCTGGACCAAAATCCGCACCAAACAGTGACTCGTTTTGAGTGCACCGGCTTTTCGATGAATGCGTGCGGGTTTTCTGTGCCCCAAATGCGACAATTCTGCTTGTTTACATACCCGCCAAGTTCGAAATGAGCTTCATCTGAAAAGATGATTTTTTTGGCAAAATCCGCATCTTCTGCAAGTAGATCGCAGGCCCACTTAGCGAAGCGAAAACGCATTGGATGGTCAGTTGGCTTCAACTCCTGAACGAATTGACGGCGTCATACCAAGGTCTTTACGCAAAATTCGTCTCAATGATGTCTCCGAAATGTCCAATTGTTGAGAACGACGGTGAACTGATGTTGATGGCGTTTCACGCACACTTTCGGCCACAGCAGCAATATTCTCGGGTGTACGCACTGTTTTTGGCTTTTCAAGCGTTGGTTTATCGATGAGGATGCCAGTTTCTTTCACTTTTTTCACAAGGTAACGAACATACGGAGCTGACGGTGCTTCATTTCTTCCAAAATCCGTACGCAATTTTCGCACACATTCTGCAACATTACCATGATTTTCAAAGTAATGTCGCAATATTTCTCAGCGTAGTTCAAGCGTATACACAACTATATTCGTTCAGCGGAAGGATACAACTAATTATCTGTCAAATTAGACGTGAGCTAAATGTTGCCATTCACGAAATAAGCACTAGTTGAAAAAAAAGTTAGATGGCGGACCCTTTATAATTAGAAATAAAAGTAGAATCCTTAATTACTCGTATTTTTAAAAACTGCAATAACAGTATATCACTTTTATGTATTAGAACTTAAGTTAAAAAAAAATTATATCTACTATTTGAAAAACAACCGTGTATATAACGTTTTATATGTGAACTTTGATATGTAACTAAGTGAATAATATAAAGACAAACAGGAACATAAAAAAGAATAAAAAAACTAACTAAAATATCCTTAACAGTAGCAAAGCAGTCAGATTTTTGATGAAAAATGGATATTTTTTGTTCATCGGACTGCTCACGTAGAGCTTACGTGGGAGAACTTTATAAGGAAACTTAACTTTTAAAGATAGTAGCAAATAAATACATCAATTAATTATGTGAATAATAAATGTTTTCCATGAATCACAATCAGAACGTTAAAGCATTGAATTATAATCTAAAAGATATCCTTCTATAAAGCGTACATTTTTTATAGATATACTAGGCTGCACTAAAAGTATCGGGAATGGAATATTTCCACTCTTCCTGTCATATTAAAATCTTTTTAATTGAAAACTCCTTGGTTTTAAAAATCAAATAACATTTATTTATTTAAAAAAAAATTCTCGGTCTTGTCACAAAGTTTTGTCAAACTTGTGTAGTCGTTGAGAAAATGGAATTGACTCGAGAAAATTCAAGAGCGATGATTTATTATGACTTTCGAAGTGGTTTAACATAAAAACAGTGTGTTGACCGGATGATTTCTGCATTTGGTGATGAAGCCCCATCCAAAATCACAATTGGGTTGGATTTAGAATCGTTTGGCAGGAATTTGGGGGAGTAAGGTGTTTTATTTGGTAGAGGTTTGGTCCCCGATTATAATAATACCACTCACATTAAAAGGTAATGCACTGTTATCGAAAAAATAAATAAAAACTATTATAACCTTAAATACGTAAAGTACGAAAAGTGATACATTTTTTTATTAACTGAATTTACGGCTCTGGGTTCTAGTCTTTCTGAGAAAAAATTATACGATATTACTTTGAAAGCTGGATAGCATACAGAATTTTGCGTCTGTGGCGGGAGCAAAGGCAACCTGACTAAAGATATCTGATCTGATCGAATCTGTACTAAAATTAAATCAGCACGCCCCGAATCCACGTAGTCTTGTCTGCCCTACTCCTAAGTGTTTTTGTAAAGCCGTAGGTGCGGAGGGAGAGCAGCCCCCGCCCGTCGTAGCAAATTTCAGGCACCTGTGCGAGCCGTAGTGTTGTTATTATTGTATTATATATTATGTTTATAATTTAAAGTAATTATAAAAGCTAATATTTTGGTGATTTGTTGAGTGCAAGAGCGAGAGAAGCGAGCGGGACTTAGGGCACCCCGACTCTGACAGGTTAGAAGGGGGTGGCGCCATTCGCCATAGACCTCGCCATTCCCTTCGTGGTTGTTTGTTTGTAAACCACTCAGAAGTAGACGTCGACACGACACGTCGACCGGCCTTTCCTTGACTGTGCTACGTGGTGCTTCCCTCCTCTAATTCTCTCCCCCCATAAATCAGTATTATAGTCAAAAACATAACAAAAACATAACCTCAAATATAGTTTTTTTAAAAACTTATAAAAAAAACTAACCATGTCCGGCAGGATGTGGAAGTGGGGGCGACACTACTACTCCCCGACTCCCTCTCCACCACCTCCCATTCCCTAAATTCATTTTGAGTTATGATTTTGAGGTTAGTTCTATGGGATTTTCTTTTTGATTTTTCTCAAGAACGGTGCATTACCTTTTAATGGCAGTGGTATTATTATAATCGGGGACCAAACCTCTACCAAATAAAATACCTAACTCCCCCAAATTCCTGCCAAACGATTCTAAATTTCGCCCCCCAAATTATCACTGGTTTGCTGAATTTCAAGTGGACGTGTCAAGCTCAGTGATGATCCCCGTCAAGGTCGTCCAAAAACTGCAGTCACCCAAGAAAACATTAATGGTGTGCGTAAGCTGATTGAGGAAGATCGACATGTGACATACCGCGAAATTCAGGCAACTTTATACATTGGCATGAGTCAAATACAAATAATCTTGCACGAACAATTAGGTGTAAAAAAGTTGTGGTGTTTATAGTTGTAGCACGAATGGGTTGGCTCGACCGGGGAAGGACCACGCTCTCACAGAATACCAGCGTGAAATAGTAGCTTAATGCTGCTGTATTTCGTATGGTGAGTGTAGAGAACCGGAGACCCTTTTTACTGGAAACGAGGCATTCCATCTTAGTCCTCACGGGTGACAACGCATCTGCATTTTGATTCGTAATCGGATAGATGTAGATGTCTATGGCCCACAGCAAACACTTACCATCAGGTGGACTTTGTGCTCGTTTGTCACCCTATCCTATTAAAAAAAAAAAGTTGTTTTCCCGATGGATACCGCATTCGCTCTGTGAAGAGCAAAAAGCGGCTCGCGTTACTTGGTGCATCAGAACTCTCGAAAGATTCCACGCAGGATCCTCAAATGCTGTATACAAAATCGTATCAGGTGACGAATCCTGGATATACGCGTACGAACCCGAAACAAAGAACCAGTCACGAGTTTGGTTGTTCGAAAATGAGTTAAAGCCAACAAAAATTGTTCGTTCACGGAGTGTTGCAAAAAAAATGGTGGCCACGTTTGTCTCCAAAACCGACCATGTTACGACTATTCCTCTTGAGGGACAAAGAACCGTTAATGCAGAATGGTATGCTAGCATTTGTTTGCTACAGGTCGTTTCTGAACTCCGTAAAGAGAATTGCGACCACCGCATCATCCTCCATCACGACAATTTTTTGCTATACAAATTTAGAGCAAGAAAACATAGAATTATTAGACCATCCGCCGTACAGCCCCGACCTAAGCCCTAATGATTTCTATACTTTCCCTAAAATTAAGAATTAAATGCATGGACAGAGATTTTCATCACCTGAAGAAGCTGTGGACGCCTACAAAACGGCCATTTTGGAGACCCCAACTTCCGAATGGAATAGTTGCTTCAATGATTGGTTCCATCGTATGGAAAAATGTATCAAATTTCGCGGAGAATACTTCGAAAAGCAATAAATAAATTTTTGAATAGTAATGTTGTGTCACTGCCTTGATTCCCGAAATTTTCGGTGCCACCCTCGTAAGAGATTGTGAAAAACCAAACGAGCACACAGTCCGTCCGCGATGGATGCTATAAGTAAACCATTAGGTTCCCGATTGACAGTAAAAATGCAAGTGCATTGGACCCCTTTAGGATAAGACAAAAAGTCCCTCTACAGCAGAAAAAAGAGTCTCCCGTTCGTCTCACTCATCATAAGAAACAGCAGTGTTGTACTGCTTTACGTTGATAGTCTCTGCGAACGTGGTCTTACCTTTGTCGAGCCGATCTATGCACTGCAGCATGGCTCATCACGACAACCCAAAATTCGACGTACTGGAAACTACTAAAAAAAAACGGAAAATCTAAATCTTTTTACGTAAAAATTTCACTGAAATATACTTCTTAACTTCGTAACTTTTTTATTTTATTGTGGTTCTCATATTAGGTGTATATTTTTAGAGATAATTTAAATTTATAGTAATATCATGTCTTGATCGTCGTTTATAGTAGTAATATAAACGACGATCAAGACATGATAGCTTCCTACACTAAAATGTGTGGAGATATCTGAGAATGAAATAGATATCGACGAACAATAGCGACCGAACATTCGATGTCATAACTTTTAATGGCCCGGCCACACTAAGGAGAAATGCCGTTAATTATCGCGTTGATGGACGTTGAATGTAGGTGTGGCCACGAATTAACGCGATAATTTTCAACGGCATTAACAATGCCGTTTCCCGTTTGCCGATAACTCGAGTGGCGGTACATAAAAGGATTAACGCGCGAATTATCGCGTTGAAGCGGCCACACTACGTTTGTCTCATTGTGCACGGTGAGTGCCACGGGGTCGCACGTATGGCTGCGATGGATTGGAGTAATGAAAAAGCTTTTCGAGATTGAATTAAATAAAATTACTTCAAAAGTACTTTAATTTACGGTATGAAACTAAGAAAAATAAGCAGGAGAAAAAAAAACAATTTTTGCAGGTCAAAATTCATGGTGTACAGTGGTACGAAACCCTGAGTAGGTACGTGTATCTAATTCGCACTTGACCGGTATTTATGATTGGCTTATTACTTATTACTTCATTAAAATATATTTACGTTTGTCTTATTATTTAACTTAAACCATTGGACGTCTTTCTAGTGCATTTTGGGTGCGGGAAAACAAAATAAAAGATAAATAGATTTACAGTATACGTTTCCTGTGCATATGTAGCATCCACCATCTTCTTTTTCTTTGTATTAATTTTTTCTTTGTTTATTTTTTTATTTTATAGGATAGGGTGACAAACCAGCACACAGTCTAGTCTACCTGATGGTATGTGGATGCTGTGGCCCACAGACATCTACATCTATCCTCGATTACGAATCAAAATGCAGATGCGTTGTCCCCGTGAGGACTAGGATGGAATGCTTCGTTTGCAGTAAAAAGAGTCTCCGGTTCTCTACACTCACCATACGAAACACAGCAGCATTAAGCTACTATTTTACGCTGGTATTCTGTGAGAGCGTGGTACCCTTCCCCGGTCGAAACATTTAACAACGGCAAATTTAACGCCGTTCAACGGCAAATTTAATGCCGTTTAACGGGAAACGACGTTGACCGTTCAAGTGTAGCCACTCATTTTATCGCGTTAAATTTAAGGCAATAATTGTTGCGTTTATGGGCATTGACGTTGCTCGTTAGTGTAGCCGCAGCATAAAAGTAACTTTAGACACAGGCAAAAAATAATTTCATTCATCATCATTTTTCATCAGTTATTTTTTGATACAACATCAACTGTTAAGTATTAACGAATTTACGTAAACTTGTAAGAAAATTGTTTTTTTTTTTGCAGGTATGGCTTGCTTACACGGCTACAGAATACAGACCTGCGCACCAGGCGGTAAGAAATATGCTTTCGAAGTAATGCCAACTGAACCTAAACAAAGGCACTTCTACTTTCACACCGAATCCGAAATGGACAGAAAACGGTTAGTTGTAATCTATACATATAATATAAATGTAATTTGCAGGTGTCTGTTTGTTGTACAATTTGTCAAAAAATGATTGTGATGGACTAAAAGTATATTTCTGTTATTTTTAGAATTGTCTGCCCATCTGTTTGTTTATGAATATATATGTTATAGTAACATTTTGTCCATTTTAATGAAAACCGGTTAATTCTAACAAAAGTTATGATTGTTATTTTGAAATTTCCTTACGAAATTGTACAATAGTGGCGTTTAGTCATTAAGTGCATTTTAAGCTAATTTGATAATAAATGTACCTATTATATATAAAAGCGTTACTACGTCAAATGTCAGTCAGGACTCGTAAGTCCGTTGTACGGCAGGTTTATCGTCATCTCCACTGTTGACATGGGCATAAGATATCGTAGTGTGAGACATCATGCACCTTTGATGCTGTTTACTGTTGAAAGGCTGGATATTTGACATACAACGAAAATGAGATTTACCGGACCGGTGTAAGAATTTCCACTACCGCATCATCATCCCGTGGGTATAAGAGATGACAGAGGGAAACAAAATAGAAGGTGGGCAGCAGCATCTTTTTATAACGACTAAAAAAATTGGTTGATCCTGCAGGCCATTCCTAAAAGTTTCCGCTTATATCAAATGCAAAGCGTCCCAAATTTCACCAAATTATGTTGCGAAATCTCGAGGTTCTGTTAAAAGAAAACGTTTTTTTTTCTCCTTCGATATCTCACGAACAAATGAACAGATTTTTATTTTCCAAACGGCATTTGACGTAATTTTTTGAGATTAGGAGCTAATTAGTTTTTGAAATCGATCGATAAAGCCGTTTAAAAGTTATTCCAAAAAATTGTTTTACAAAATTTTTATTTTTGAGATTTCTCAATATCTTCTCCTCCGAATCAGTTCATATTATCACCAAATTTATTCCGAATTGAGGTCTTTAGAACACCGCCACATCTCATTCGATCAAGACGTTCAAAAGTTATGAAAGGTTTACATACTTACACACACACACACACACACACACACACACACGCACGCACACGCACACGCACACGCACACGCACACGCACACGCACGCGCACGCGCACGCGCACGCGCACGCGCACGCACACGCACACGCACACGCACACGCACACGCACACGCACGCGCACGCGCACGCGCACGCGCACGCGCACGCGCACACGCCCACGCACACGCACACGCACGCGCGCACGCACGCACGCACGCACGCACGCACACGCACACGCACACGCACGCACGCACACGCACACGCACACGCACACGCACACGCACACGCACACGCACACGCACACGCACACGCACACGCACACGCACACGCACACGCACACGCACACGCACACGCACACGCACACGCACACGAACACGCACACGCACACGCACACGCACACGCACACGCACACGCACACGCACACGCACACGCACACGCACACGCACACGCACACGCACACGCACACGCACACCACACGCACACGCACACGCACACATTCGTACGGACGTCCACGTGAAATTAGTCAGAATAGCTTCCTGGGATCTCAAAACGTTGAGATCTGATGAAAACTCGATTTTCGAAAATCGGGGTGAAACCAATAACTTCCCTATTTTTGAAAATTTTCAATTTTCTTAGCGGGAAGTTAAAACTGCGTTTGGCAACCCGCTTGCCAAGCGTGGCAACTATGGTAAATATCTCCCCTATGAAGCAATCTATGATGGAGGCTTATATTTAGCAGGTAACTTTAATAGGCTGCAACGGTAGCCGTAACAGAAAAGAGATCATACCATCATCTTCTGGAATTCATAAGATCTTTGTGCTACTTCCTGTAGGCCCCTTTTACGACAGATACAGAAATTTTTTCTATGAATTAATACATATGTTGACTACTAGCCCATCTGATGATAAAGTGCAGTCGAAGATGGCAAAGTGCTCTGTCTAGACGCAAAAAAAACTCTTGCCTAGAAGACACCTACATTGTAATTTATGTCTGCCTATCAAAGTCCGTTACTGAAAATAGACCTCCCCCATAGATTAACTCCAGGGGGATTTGCCATAATTGCCATGCTCTTAGCAGGCAGGTTTGCAAGCGCAGTGTCATCACAGAATAAATAACAGTTTTTTTTTAATAGGATACTTTGACAAACTGGCACACAGTTCATCTGATGGTAAGTGGTTGCTGCGGCCCATAGACATCTACATCTATCCTCGATTACAAATCAAAATGCAGATGCGTTTTCACCCGTGAGGACTAAGATGGAATGCCTCGTTTCCAGTAAAAAGGGTCTCCGGTTCTCTACACTCACTACACGAAACACAGCAGCATTAAGCTACTATTTTACGCTGGTATTCTGTGAGAGCGTGGTCCTTCCCCGGTCGAGCCGATCCATTCGTGCTACAACTACACTACTATATAACTACAGCATGGTTCTACCACGTATAAAAGTATATATTATTATACTATTTATATATATATTATACTATTATTATGTATAGTATACATTATTTTGATTTGTAATCAGGAAAATGCTGCTGCCTATGGGTTATTCAGTTTATCCACCCTAAGAAATCCACCCTAAGGTGGATACTCGAAAACAAGTGTTCGTTTATTCACCCTAAACTGGGTGGATAAACACTGAACTCACTTTTTTGATTGTTGTTCCGCCTTTCCACCCCTTGTAACAGTTCAACAGAAAATATATTCATACTTTATAATATTTTTAATTTTTTTAGTAACCACAAACTCAAAATCATATTATGTATTGCATTTAAACCAAATTAAACTTCTTTGTTTAAATAATAGTATCTAATTTTTAAATTCGGCAAGATGTCTAGGAAATTACCAACACTAATTTCATTATTGAGTAGTCGTAATTGTATATGCTGTATAAATTCGTCTCTTTTAATGTACATTTGTAGATCTGCGGTAAGTTTTATCGTATTTTAATAAATGAATGTGCACAGCCGAGGGGGGAAATCGGAAGAAAAATAATATACGAATTCCGATTATCCAACGCATCTGTGGTGGATAAACGAACACGCGATCCCGGGTATCCATCCTAGGGTGGATTTCTTAGGGTGGATAAACGAAACAACCCCTGCCTATCTTCCGTTTCATTTCCGTTTATTATCTCTTTGATGCCCTTAGAATGTTTTTTTTTATGGAATAAGGGTGACAAACACAGCCTCCACCCGATGGTAAGTGGATGATGTGGCCTAATAGACATCCACATTTATCCTCGATTAAGAATCAAAACGCAGGTAAGTTGTCACCCCTGAGGACTAAGACGGAATGCCTCGGAACCAGTAAAAAAGGGTCTCCGGATCTCTACACTCAGCATACGAAACACAGCAGTATTAACAGTGGCGTAGCTACCTTGGGTGGCACCCGGTGCGGAAGTTGGTGGTGTCACCCCACCGAAAGTAAAAAGCAATAAATTTTATATGATAAAGGACATGAATCTATTATTATTCATAATATTGAAGAAATAATAAAACACAATAATAACTAAGACAGAAAAGGAACTGTTATACAATTAAAATTTCTTCTTTCTAGCTTTGACAGCTGCAAACTCAGCAATAACTTCATCGAAATTTATATTTTGTATTGTCTCGTGTTCGATGGCTAATATACCAAGATTGCTAAGTCGCGATTGGGTCATTGTTGCCCGCAAATAGTTTTTTATTATTTTTATTTTAATTTTCAGAAACTCCTCTCACATGAAGCTACGGACACGCAAACCGCCATGAACAATTTCACTGCAATCTATAGCTAATTTCAGTTCTTCAGTATTCGCCAAAAGCAAAACATTAGTTTGTACGATCTCGAACAATGAAGCTACATCTTGAAGAAACTTCGAGAGCGTCAGGCTCTTTTGCGGGAATCCCCCAATTATACATAGAGCTGAGCTAGTGCTTGTGGAGGAATCCCCGAAAAAGATATTTTTGTGCTAGCGATTTATTTATTTTTTGTTCGTACATTGTTCCTGAAGTTGAGAGACCGGGTGGGTGTCACCCCAAAAAAGGTGACACCCGGTGCGGACCGCCCCCGCCGCCCCCCCTTAGCTACGCCGCTGAGTATTAAGCTGCTATTTTACGCTGGTATTCTGTGATAGTGGATTACCTAACGCCGCTACTACAAGACGCCTATCTATTTGTTATTTTTTTTATTATTAAGAGAACTCTTTGACTAGGTTTTGTGTGATCTTTGAATTTTATTAGAGATACTCATATAAATTGTGTAATAAGAGAAGAGTGTGGTTTGCAAGATGATGTTGTGACCAGGATTAAGAAAGGAATGCTTCGGTGGTTTGGTCATGTGGAAAGAATGAATGAGGAAAGAGTGACAAAGAACATTTATGTTGCAGAAGTGAATGGCAGAGTCGGAAAGGAACGTCCTAGGCGAAAATTTATCGACCAAATTGGCGATTTATTGAAAACGGGCCAAATTAGGAGTACCCTTAACCGACGAGCATGTATGCGTAGGTGTATGGATGTGAAGGAGGCGAGAGAGGTGTGTCAGGATCGTGCCAAATGGAAGTCTGTAGTCTCTGCCTACCCCTCTGGGTGACAGGCGTGAGTGTTTATGTATGTATGTATGTATACTCATATGAGCTTTCGTAGGCATCTACCAACAGTCCATCCATAGGTAGATAACTACTGCTTATTTTCAGCTCATTTTTTATAAAATGTGTTTTAATTGTTATCATTACAGCGTGGAGAATGGGGGGATTTTGTCATATTTGCCACGCTTAGCAGGCGGATAGGCAGCTGAAGTTTTTTTATTATTTTCAGGTGTTATCATAAGGATGCTGCAGCTGCCCGTCTCCCGTTTCAGTTTCCCTCAATATATAAAACACCCATAGAATTAAATGGGATAGTGGATATTCTTACACCGCCACTACGGAAATTGTTATTATTAAAATGTTAGTTAATAATATAATTTTATTGTTATAGATGGATGGCAGCCCTGGAATACTCCATAGACCGATGGATGAAGGCCGGTTGACGAAGACACATGATATGGGAAGATTCATTCGATATTATATAATTTATTTTATAAAACTGTAGTAGTTCTCATTTGATATATCCGTGAACCTAATAACCCTATAAGAATGACCAAAATATATACTTTATATTTATGCCTATAGAGTATAAAATAAGCAATTTGAAAGCCCCGTAGCGCAGCGGGCAAGCATTTTGTCGCAGCACGGAGGTACCGCGGGTTCTAATCTCACCGAAACAAGAGTTTGTGTGGCATAGAAATAATTGTTCCAGATCTGGATTTACGTTCTTATGCAGTTCATATATGTAAACCACCTCCATGATAGTCGAGAAAACCATAGTGTGAAGATAAAATTTGTTTTTATTTAAAAACAGTTACAAAATAGTGAGACAAATTTCGTCAAGATTACATAAAATATCGTCATGTGAATTTAAAAAAGTAGCAATTATTTTTTAGGTACTAGTGGTCAGATAAAATCAAGATATAAGATATAAAGTTTGTTTTTGAGAGATTGATGAATAATATTTATGCCACCAATGCCATCTAAAACTTTACAACGTTGGTACCCGTCCTGCCATTATAGCTTCGTAATCCCTGCTAAATCTTTGATTAAGTGCCGATTTTTCAATCTTCAGTTAAAATTGATTCATTGGATAAAATTCAACATATACAGTATATAGTACAGTATGTATAAAATAGTTAAATTATTTGACTTTCATATTCAATCAGGTTGTAATTTATTTAATGGAAAAATTTTAACAGGCGATTTAAAAATCGGTACGAAATCAACAAAATTAATATATTTAATAAAAATTTGAGCAGTTATATAACTAAGTATCCATTTAATATAAAATATCAATGATGGCAGAAATTACTTATCAAAAATGAAATATAATTCAATGAAACCATACGAATATATATGTTATAAATATATTGGGTTCTTAGAATTTTAGCAAGCGTTAAGATTAGATAAATTGTAACGGTGCATCGAAGATGAAACATTGTTTTTATAAAAGCATAGCTTTAAACGATGTAATTCTAAAGTAATTTATAAAAATGTTATGGAATGGAGATTTAAAATATTGTCTTTTTGTACATGTGACTGAGCCAATGAGACTAATTCAGGCATTTTTAATATCGATGCTAAATAGATGAAGAACTCGATAAAATACTATTTTAATCAAGAATGAATAACGTTTCCATAATCCTTATAAAAATAATTCCCGATTTTATAATCGATATATTGTGTAAAGACGATTTATCTATAACTATTAATGTTAATAGTATGTTATTTACATTTGAAATCGTCTTAGTTATATTGGTGTTTTTCTTCAAGATAAGTATTCTACGGAAATATACAAGTATATGGAAGTTTGTCCTAAAGTACAGTACTTAATGTAAAATGTAGAGGTAGTAAAATATGAAATGAATGTCCTAGTAAATCGATGTGCCACAAGCAGTTTCTTAGTCATTAAAAATATTAAGGTTAGTAGATATTTGCGATTATTAGATACGATATGAGAAAATTATCATTAGGGTAATTTTATTATTTTATTCAAAAGGTAATTCTTTAAACTATTTAAAGGGAATTAATATTTTATTGGTGTTGTGAAATCATTTATAAATTTCTTTTAATCTTTTCGTATATTTTAAATATGAATGTTTTTGAAATGTATTTCAAATATAAAACAAATGTATAAATATTACGAGTAGAAGTAGTAAAAAGAGTATGATTTAAGATACTAAAATCTAATAATACAATTAGAAGGTGGTCCATAATAGGTGACTTAAAAATGTGCATTAAATGGTTAAATGATAAAGAAGTTAGATTCAAGATGTCATTGTGTAAATAAATAATCACGTAAACGCTCAAATATATTTAAATGATAAATAAAGACTTGAATATAAACAGACTTGGTTTTATGCTTATAGAGAGAGTAGCCTTTATATTAGTGAGTGTTTAATGTCGATAATAGATGAAAAATACTTATTAAGAAATGTTTTCTTTTGTCATTCAATGCAAATTTTAAAAAGCACATTTATATTAAATACTGTTTATTGTTATAAATATTTATTGATATTGAGGGGAATTAAATATTATTATGTGTTCATAAATAAGAAACCTAAAGTTATAGATCCAAAAATATATATCACAAATATTGAAATATTGTAATGATCCACTTGCCAAAATGTTACCAAATAGATTTTTAAAACTTTAAGTTGAAACCAATACATGAGATAATATATGTATTATTAATATAGCATACATTCTATAACGGTGTAGAACTTCGCGCTCTACTGTTGAAGACGAAAGGTGTTATTCATGAAGAACAATCTATACGAAGAAGTTTAACATTTAAAATCATATTAACATGGTACTTAAGCCCCATATTGTCGGATTTAGTAAAGTGGAAAAAGAATATAATACATGGAATTATGTCCCAAAAGGGATATTTTTAAAATAATTTATGTGGATGTATTAATAGAATTTGTTGTAATAAATATTAATAGTACTTAACTGTTTGCAGTTTTCTTTACGAATAATGGATGTTTAGTTTTTTATTCATAATTATTTTATCGTCAAATGATTCGTCAATTCGAACATAAATATATAGATATACATAGAATACTATAATACACCATAGAACCATACAAACCCGATTCGCTGAGTTGACAGACTGGGTAAATTTAAACATTTTAGACTTTTGATTAATGTTCAAGATCATTAAGAAAAATCGTTTAAACTTTAATATATATTTATTTGTAAATAGTGTGCAATTTGGCATTTTCTAAATAATTTGCATGCGAAATTTGGAAACGATTGTAACGTCAAAACACATCTCGTGTCGGCAGTTATACGTGTGAATTGACGTGTTAGTGACATTTTAGTGACTACACGGGCTCCGCCCACTCCCCCGTTCTATTATGTATGTATTATAGTATTCTATGTAGATATATAACCATAGGTTGCCTCAAAGAGGAGATATTTGGCATAGTTTTCACGTTAGACAGGAGGGTTTTCAACCGCAGTTATTTTGCTTTCTAGATATTATTAGAAAGACTACCTATTACCATTTTAACGTGTGATGGCGGTATAAGAATATCCACTACCTCATAATCAACTGCCGGAAGCTGCCGTTGCCAACCCGCTTGCTAACACCAACTATGGAGGCTTACCTTCAGCAGTGGACTTTAACAGGCTGTAACTATATTAGCAAGACGCTGCTGCTATGTTTTTTTTTTTTTTTTTTTTTTTTTTTTTTTTTTTTTTTTTTTTTTTTTTTTTTTTTTTTTTTTTTTTGCGCCCGAAGCAAATATGGGCAACCCTCCGGAAAGCGGGGGAGGGAGGCGGTGAATGCTCATAGCATACCACGCAGCCGGCTGCGTGGTTATGTGGAGACTTTTACCCACTAAACACCGCCTTTTAGGAAATGGCTTAACGATCTGACTAGAGATCTCTAAGCCGTATACGAACGCGACCCTCCTTGGCAGAAAGGAGGGCGCAATGCTGCTATGTCCTGGTACGTTCTCTCTGTCGCCTCTTACGAAATCTTAGGATACCGGACGGTATGCGGTATTGGATGTTCTTATATCATCACTACACGTCAAATGATAACTAAAATTGATTTATGTGTATAAAAAATTACACTTTATGACAAGTTTATATATTTTATTAAATACACATTAAAAATCGGAACCTAGTAAACATTTAAATAAACTTTTATTTTCACTTAGAGACTGTGAACGAAATTCATCATGCCCAATCTAAACATTCGAGGGCGGCGTCAATTTACACGACTTATATGCTACTAACACGAAAAATAAACAATCGAACGATATCCTTCCCTTTTTTTATTGCTTCCAAAGTAAAAACAGTATGGAAGGCTTTGGCGGATCGGCGGCGGTTGCAGGCGCACTGAGGGGGAGAGAGGCGGGGGGTGCAGGAGCGCTACTGCCTCCGACGACGTAGGCGCAGTAGTACGCGCGCTTCTCTCCCACCAAGCGCCCGCCGTATGCGCATACGCAATATTGACGTTCTACGAACCTACAATTAACAGTGATAAAAGACATTTGGTGTAAAACTTTATCAGTGGATTTCAGTGTACACATGAGAACACAGTGTTGTAAAGGTGTCGTTCTTAGCGAAGTGCATCGATGATAGCTCAATACATCACTGTAATAACTTTTTCTCTTAACCACAGTGTCTATTAACTGTTTATGGCCTGTACAGTGCTTCTATTGTTGTGTGCGCCTCCAATAATCTCCTATTCACCTGTTCGTGCCACTAACTGCGGTTGGACTGTGAAATGTGACAAAAAATTGCAAAGAGCCTTTATTTTACGGTTCGGACCTTTGGTTTGTAAACTCTGTGGGTTAACTACCTGACTACTGGAGTGCGGACGCATCCAACGACTGATCGAACAACCAGTCGCCTTGTGAGTTCCATTTTTTTACAGAATACGTAATATAATACAGCGGATGTGGAATAAATTGGGTAGGCAGGGTGCGCTTGACTTTGCTACCTGTTTTATTACATGGTCATGTGTTTGATGGATCCGTGTGATTAACATGCAGGCTGCTATTGTTTTCTATTCCTTTTTTATGTTATTAATACCACCGGAGTTCAGAATAATAGGTCCAAGTAACGGTTCGCGGTTTACGCCATTGTTATGTTTTACAACTATACTACTATACGTTTCTGCCACTGTATTTCGCAGATTATAATTATCTTTTCTATTGTCTGTGTGTGGAAAATTATTGTTAGGGTTGTATTTTTTCTTGTTTGTTGTAAAAAAGCCTTAATGTTAAGAGCAAAAGACTTAGATTATTTAAATACTAACTTGATAAAACAGATACATCACACGAACACGTTGCCAGCGTTACGAGAATAGTGACCGCTATTCATGAACTGAGATGAAATTACATAGGTTGGTATAGTTTTGTACCTAGACATTATCAATTTTGTAGTTATAGGCCTATTGAAGTGTACTATTATTAACAATATTTAATCTCAAAAGGCCCATTATATAAATGAATAAATACCCAACTATGTACTTAATTCATTGGAAAGCAAAGTTTAATTCCTTTTACTTAATGAAGTAGTTCTACACTAATTTCATTTAAAATTAATTTTTGACTTTGGATTTATCTCTCAGAAGATTGATTACAAAGCGTAATATTTGCATGTTTTGCAAGCAATACTATTTTTTATATTTTACGTAGTCGATTCATATTATGGTTACAGCATGAATGGTTCAGCTGGACCGGGGAAAGGAATACTCTCTCACAGAGTACCAGCGTAAAATAGCTGCAATACGCAGCAGCGTTTCGTATGATGAGTTTTCAGAACTGGAAACGAGACATTCCATTTTAATCCTCACAAGTGACAATACATCTGCATTTTAATTCTTAATCAAGAATAGACATAGATCACAACATCCACTTACCATAAGGTGGACTAAGTGCTAGCCTACAATATGCAAGAGCCTTGTGATATACAGCAAAAAAAATGAGAAAGAAGAAATGTAACAATATGTAATTAATAGTTATACTATACACATAGGACAGAATACAACTTTGTGTGCTACTAGTGATCCACCTCCCTTTCTCACTGGTGAGTTTTGGATCTCGACAACAGCGCCACCAACCGCGTCCAAATGTAAACATAAACAATCTAGCGATCCATTAAAAAAAATCAATATCGGTTCGATGGTTTCAAAGTCTATAACGGACACATGTAGAAACATTTTTGTGTTTTATATAGACAGATTGGTAAATTAGTAATAGCGTTCACTTAACTTTGTAATTGTTAAAATTGTAGTTTTGCAGATATAATGATATGGTCGAAACAATTTAAATTTTATATCAAGGTACTTTTAATATTTGTTAAGATTTGAAGCAAAAGTAAATTTTGTAAACTTAATGGAAATGACTTGCTTACTTATTTATGCCGCAAAGTATCAGCGTATGTCTTCATTATTATATCTATGGCATATCTACTCTTGGATTGCTGTGTGAACAAGTGGTAAAATTAAAAACTTTTTACAACCGACTTCAATGTAAATAAAATGAAGAACATCATCAATGTAGTTGAAGTACATTAAATACGCATTATTAAGGATAGATAGAACAGTGCAAACACTAATATTTGTCAGCAGAAATAGGTAATAAAATAGGTGCCTGATACTAACTAGTAATAAAACGGGCTCACTTTTCTTTAACCGACTTCAAAAAAGGAAGAGGTAATCAGTTCGGCTGTGTTTTTTATGTGTGTTACCTGAGACTTTTCTCATGTGAACCAGTTTTGATTATTATTATTTTTTATTTTAAAGATGATGTACTTCATGCGCTCCCATATAAATCACATTTCACATATAAAATAATAATAATCAAAACTGGTTCACATGAGAAAAGTCTCAGGTAACACACATAAAAAACACAGCCGACACAGCCGAACTGATTACCTCTTCCTTTTTTGAAGTCGGTTAAAGAAAAGTGAGCCCGTTTTATTACTAGTTAGTATCAGGCACCTATTTTATTACCTATTTCTGCTGACAAATATTAGTGTTTGCACTGTTCTATTCAGGTCTGAATAATATAAAAAGTTAAAAAGCCATTATAATTACAGGCTGTAAGTTATTTTATCGTAGCCCTCTATATCTAACGCACATATAGCCTTTTTACAAGTAGTTGACCTCTGGTGATCTTTACTTGCAGTAGGTAGCTACTTAACATCAGGTTTCTATAATAAGGGTTACAAACGAGCTCATAGTCCTTCTGATAGTAAGTGGACGATATGTCCCATGCACATATACATTTAACCTCGATTAAGAATCAAAATCGCTCAGCGAGATATGGAGGGGGCTATGCTCGGGGTTTCTCTGCGTGATAAACTTAGAAATGAGGATATCCGCAGTAGAACCAGAGTGACCAACATAGCCCAACGGATTAATAAGCTGAAGTGACAATGGGCCGGCCATATAGCTCGAAGAACCAACAACCGTTGGGGAACAAAGGTTCTCCACTGGCAGCCTCGTACCGGTAGGCGAAGTGTAGGGCGACCCCCCACTAGATGGAGTGGTGACCTTGTAAGACATGCAGGAAGTCGATGGATGCAGGTGGCTCAGGACCGTGCTTTATAGCATTACTTGGGGGAGGCCTATGTTCAGCAGTGGACTTGTGAAAGACTGTAATGATGAAGAATCAAAATGCAGATGCATTGTCACCCCTGACGACTAATAAGGTGTGTTGGGGTAAAATCGGTGATGTAGCAAGACCGTAAGATTAAAATTTCCGGCGAATTATGCTATATTTTTAAATTCTAGTAAAATGGTACACAACACCAATTTTATTCTGCCCCGGTATCAAGTTCCAGCCAATCGCTCCGGGAAGTAGGGCGTGTACATATCTTTTGTCCATCCGATTTTTCCCTATCATTTTTATTAGCGATTTTTAGCGAAAATATTGCTTCTTTAGTTATTATTTTGTCTGGATACTAAGTTTCATGAAGTTATAGTCAGATTGCATCTTTTGCAGTAAAAAGGGTTTCCGGTTCTTTACACTCACCATACGAAAAACAGCAGCATTAAGCTGCTATTTTACGCTGGTGTTCTGTGACAGCGTGGTCCTACCCCGGTCGAGCCGACTCATTTATGCTGCGATCATTATATATCTGGAGCTTGGCTCTACAACGTCTAAAAGTTTCATATAAAACAAGTGGACTGTCAGTCATTTTTTCACTTCAGTTTCATATAAAAATGTGGTATATAGCGCACCATGTTTTTGAACACAATGGTAACACCTCATCAACAGCATTTTTGTTTTGTATTTACTTACTGGTGTTCATGAAAGAACTAAATTTGAACATTTATTTATTCTCCGAACCTCAACTATGGGCGGTTCATTGAGTCCAGAGTCAAAGCAGCAGCAAGGGAACTTGGTGTTCTTGAAAGGGTGCGGCGGCCGGGACAGCTTCTTACCTTATATAAAGCGCAAGTCCGGTCGTGCATGGAGTACTGCTCTCACATATGGGCTGATGCTGCAAAATGCCACCTGTCAACGTTGGACTCAGTGCAGAGACTTGCTAAGAGGCTCAGTGGTGACGTTGATTTGGTTGACCAACCTTATCAGCCTTGAGCACGGGCAGAGAGTAGCCAGCCTCTCAGTATTTTATAGGATGCATTTCGGAGAGTGTGCGCAGGAATTTCACGCTTTAATTCTCCCTCCCTCTCCTTTCCACCATCGGACGACCAGGCGGTCGGCGAGTCTTCACCCCTTTTGTTGTTAATATTCCACGCATTAGAACCAAACGGTTACTTCGACTTTTTAATGCGTACAGCAAAGGAGTGGAATAATTTGCCGGCGTCTATCTTTCCGTCCGAATACAATCTGGGCGTCTTCAAGGCAAGAGTGACTAAATATTTGTTAAGCTAAGACAGTGCGATTTACCATCTAAGGCTACATCACCACTTACCACCACGTGGGATTGTGGTAATGCACGGCTTAAAAAAAGTAAAAAAAAATCGCTCAATACAAAAGTATGTACAAGTATTTGCTTAAGCGTTGTCATTATTACGATGGTTACACCTTTGTGGTAAGTCTACGCAGTATATTTACGATAATATCCGCGCATGTCATTGTAGCGGAGACTTCAAATAAAAACAATCATTCGTTATCAAAAATAAGTCTTTCTTAATCGTTTGTAATACCGACTTTTGTTTTGACTTAAATTTACATGGTGATGATGATATTCCCTTTACTTAATATTGCCGAATAACATCAGCTACGTTGGTAAAATAGTAGTCCCTAAGTGGACAAACCCATAAAATGAAATCACATAGTCAACCAAAATTACCCGTAGTCAGAGATATTAAAGAAAGAAGAATGAAAGAAATAAACTCTTTATCTTGGCACAAACAAGCACAGGGAAAATAAAAACACTATTAGAAATTAAAACCAACAGGCTGTGATTTAAAAGTGGTGGAGTCATGCAACTCGACTAAAATTTGGACCAAGCTCTTATAAAACCAAAGTAAAATAGCTGCTTACTGTGTCGTGTTAGGTTTATTTTGTGTAGACCTTAGTCATCACAGACGTCAATGCCTAGAGATTTTCACTCCTACAAGAGTAGATTTGTTGATTGTATTTTTTTTAAACTCCGCTCCTTGTATTCACAGGTACTTAAACCACAAGGCCTCGTGACCGTGGAGTTATAATTACTAACACATTTACCGACCGCAATATCTCTACTATGGCTATACCATGTTGTTATATACATTTATAGCAACATATTCTCGTTATTGCAAGATGTTTCCATCTGAAAAGTATTAAATTAAGTATATTACTCACAAATCATACAAATTCACAATTCACAAGTACTAGGATTGAAAGTTCTTAATTTGAAGTTGATCAGGGTAGTTACCAATCTCGTGCCTAATTTAAATACATAATGTACTATAGAGCAAATTTTGGTCACGGCGGCCTGTCTCAACCCTGACAAGCAATTTGAGGAGGATAGGATTGTAGTACCCAAGTGTACGCACAAGCACAGGTGCATACTGTATTACCTCTAGTCCGATGGTATGGCAACCCGATACGACCGGAAAGAGACTAGCCGTAGGACCAACGGATTTACGAGCTTTCCGAGGCACGTGTTCGAAACTGGCAACTTCCTGATTCTGAAAGAATTTCCAGGTTTTTTTAATAGAACAATGGTGACAAACCACCACACAGTTCACGTGATGGTAAGTGAATGCTGTGCCCCATAGACATCTACATTTATCCTCGATTAAGAATCTAAACGCAGATACGTTGTCACCCCTGAGGGCTAAGATGAAATGCCTCGTTTCCAGTAAAAAAGGTCTCCGGATTTCTATACTCACCGTAAAAAACACAGCAATATTAAGCTGCTATAAAATAGCATTGCATTTTACGCTGGTATTATGTGAGAGCGTGGTCCCTCCCCGGTCGAGCCGACACATTCGTGCTACAACTATACTACTAATTAACTGCAGCATGGCTCTACCACGTATAATAGTACAAATCCAATAACCCAATTGAAAAATATACTAAATAAGCTAATTTCTTGGCTTATTTATTATTCAACAATACAGTAGAAGCGGCCTTTTCATCACGCGTATAGTAGTTAATCTCTACCATCAACCGATAAAGCGATATCTAATCTGACATGAAATATCACTTATCGAGACAATTGCAACCTTGCAAGACGCCGAAAACTAATTCCAAGTAATACACACACCATTGAAAAACTGTATTGTGTAATTATAAATCAATTAAGTATTCGTGTATTAAATATTAGAAGGGTTTTACTGTTCGGTTTTATTATTGACGATAAGAAGTAGTTATCTACCTTTTTTATCTTTATTTTTTATAGAAAAAACCCACCCTGAAGACAAGCTAGTACGCAGTCCATGTGATAAAACTAGATACAGTGTCCCATAGACACCTACGAGTATATCTATCCTCGATGAGAAATCAATGTACAGTTGCGTTTTTACCCCTACGGACTAAGAAAGCCTCATTATCAATATAAAATAGTCTCCAGTCTCATCATATTTACAACACATAAGTATTATTCTGCTATTTCACGCTAGTATTCTGTGTCGGCGTGGTCTTTCTCCGGTTGAGCAAACCTATTCGTATAGCAGTACCTATGGTAACTGAAGATCGCTAAATCGGGTACCCAAAATAAGTAGATTGAATAGAAGTGGTTGAAAATGTAGAGTTATGGATTAAATACCTACTTCCTCATATCGTCCCGAGGGTGTCGAAAAAGGCGACAGAGATAGACAGCGGTATCTTTATAATAAATGCTAAAAAAAACTGCGGTTACCACCTGCCAAATGAGTCAACTTTGGTATTCCCCCCTAAGAGACAATATATCTGGAGGCCTTTATTCAGCAGAGAACTTACGAGTATGATAGTTTGTAACGGTGCATGAACAAGGAAACGTGCATGAATGAGAAGATAAAATTTTTCAATATATCAAATTCTCTTTTCCAAAATGCTCCCGGAAATGAGATGAGGCTTGTACCTATTGCCCAACAAAAGGAATCCACAAAGTTACGTGTGATTTTAGTTACTTTTGTATGTTACTCTTGTTTGAAAATTAGAATAACATTTTTTTCATTCAGAAATCAAATACCACACAATTTTCTCGCGTCTGTAAAGACATAGATAATGAAATTTTAAAAAATAATATTAACACAACTCATGTCAATTGGGATTACTAGGTGCAGGTGCAGCCAGTTAGAAATATAAGTATATGTCTAACTTGCTGCACCTAGCATGCGTTGCACCTTCTTTGTGAGAAAACAACTCTCAAAAATGTTTCATTCGTAATCGCAGGAATGATATGAGGAAGTAAAGAAGACGAACAAACAAACAATGTAATTTTTATCAAAAACCTTCCGGGGTGCGCACACGTTTACTCAAACTTTAAAAAAAACCAATATATTGTTTTAAATCTGATTAAAAAAACTTTACCGTGATAATGTCTCTAGGTATGAGTGCGTAGAACTTATTATGCTAAGGAATACGTAATTACTATTACACAATATGTTATGGCGTTAGATTTGACAGAAATATATAGACTTGTAACATCGATCATCGTATGAATAAAAATATACAATGAAATATTCAGTGTGAGTTGGTCGGGCAATGAAAAACCTTTTTATTTGTTCATTCATAGATCTCGATACATATATTAAAATAAATTTTCATCACATTATTTTTTAATTATGGAACAGTAACAAACGAACTAAGACGACTCTATGTAGTCATTTGTTTCATTAATTCGTTTAAAAATCCTAACACAGCTACTTTTACAAAAATTCTTTAGCAATTATCAAGACTGTAGTGTTACTGCGACATTATCAACCTCACCAGGGCAGTACAAATTAAGACCTAAATTGAACTGGTACCAGTTCTTAAGCCATTCCTGGTGGCAGCACATGAAACGATTTACTGAATCAGTTGGCGAATAAGCTTTTCATATACTATTTTCTAAATTAAAAATAGTAGTACCTGCGCACATCGCAAACTCGTACATCACACTATTGGGTTTTCGTTCTTTCACCACGCTGCTCCAGTGCATTTTTGTATTACACCAGTTTATTTTTCCAACAACGTTTGACGACGTGAGTAAGAATCGAACTAAGACTGTTCAGGTACTTGTTTCTAAGTTTAGGAGGTTGTCATAACCGCAAGTTGGGGGATTGGTGATTCGCATTAACAATTAACAGCAGTACGCCTGTCTCTACTATAACGATGATTATGAATGATAATACCAAAAATTGCACTATAATATTATAATTTATAAGTAAAGTTAGCTAGATCACGCTGTAAGTGGTAGTACCATATCGCATCTGTGTTATTGCCCCAGTTTGAATTGTTCAGTACGACCAGGGAGGAACACGCTCTCATATCATTACTTAAACAAAATGTAAATATGTGTACAAAGAATTTTACATTTCATAAAGTTTCATCAAAAGATATTGTAAAATATTTTAAGACTATTGATATTAAGAGAACCGCCGATCTGTGGGGGATTTCTGTTGAAGTTATTGCGTCTATAATAGATACAATCGCACCTCAACTATCTATTATTTTTAATAGTAGTATCAAATCTGGTGTGTTTCCTGATTTAATGAAGCATAGTAAAGTAATACCTTTATTTAAATCTGGTAGTACATTGGACCCCGCTAATTTTAGACCTATTTCTGTACTGCCAACACTTAGTAAAATTTTTGAAAAAATTATTCTTGATCAATTGTTAATTTTTTTAATGTAAATAAATTACTTCATAAAAATCAATTTGGTTTCACAAGGGGTCGCTCGACAACTGATGCTGGTGTTGAGCTGATTAAATATATATTTAATGCATGGGAGAATTCACAGGATGCTTTGGGTGTGTTCTGTGACCTATCCAAAGCCTTCGATTGTGTTCACTATGAAACATTAATCAGGAAACTTCAACACTACGGTGTAAGAAATGATGCTCTTAAATTAATTATTTCATATTTAAGTGACAGAACACAAAAAGTTGTTATTAATAGTATGAGTTCTTCCGGGTCCATTGTACAAATGGGCGTGCCTCAGGGCTCAATTCTCGGCCCTTTTCTGTTTCTTGTATATATTAATGACTTACCTTACATAGTAGGTGATAACCATGATATAGTATTATTTGCTGATGATACTTCATTAATTTTCAAATTAAAACGACAGTTATTAAATTACGACGAAGTAAATAATGCTATAGCTAAGTTAGTCAATTGGTTTAATGTTAATAATTTGCATTTGAATGGAACTAAAACTAAATGTATGAAATTCTTAACTCCTAATGTTAAACATGTCAATACTAATGTAATTTTAAATGGGGAGGAACTGAGTCTTGTTGATACCACCATTTTTCTTGGAATCACACTGGACGCAAAGCTTCAATGGCTCCCCCGTATATCAAAACTAGCTAGCAGACTTAGTTCTGCAGCATATGCTGTAAAAAAGATTAGAACTCTTACCAGTGTTGAAACAGCTAGATTAGTTTACTTTAGTTATTTCCATAGCATTATGTCGTATGGTATTTTGCTATGGGGACACGCGACTGACACTGAAATTATATTTATTTTACAGAGGGCCATTAGAGCAATATATAATTTAAAACCAAAAGAGTCACTGAGACAAAAATTTAAGGAAATTAATATATTAACTCTGGCCTCTCAATACATTTATGAAAATGTAATGTACGTACACAAAAATAAAAGTAGTTTTGCGAAAATAAGTGATATTCATTCTGTAAATACTAGGAGCAGACACAAGCTGGTAGTACCAGTTACTCGACTCCACCGAGTCAGTAATTCATTCTTGGGGCGATGTATACGCTTTTACAACAAAATCCCAGAAAATATACAAAATTTGTCATACACAAAGTTCAAAAATGTTATTAAACCAAGTTTGTATAAAAAGGGTTATTATAATATTAAGGAATTTATAGATGATAATAACCCCTGGGAAGGGTGATCGCTACCAAGCTATTTCTAATTTGTCTTGTGTTGTTGATTGTAAACATGATTGTAAGCTATTATTAAAAAAAATAGTCCCGCTGGGTTTCTTGCTGGTTCTTCCCAGGACAGAGGTTTCTTTTGCGAACCAGTGGTAAATTAAAAAAGTGACTTTCAATAAGTATTTTTATAATCTACATTGAATAAAAAAGTTTCTATTTCTATTTCTATAGAATATGTATTAAGTTGCAGCATAATTCGGCTGTGTTTTATTCGGTAAATGAG
Source organism: Parnassius smintheus behrii (assembly GCA_036936625.1). Lineage (NCBI taxonomy): Eukaryota > Metazoa > Arthropoda > Insecta > Lepidoptera > Papilionidae > Parnassius > Parnassius smintheus. Next base: position 17,620,514 of record JAUPFT010000020.1, read on the forward strand.
CAAAACCGAAAAAAATCTATACCTAATAGTGAACACAAATTTTCTTTTTACGACATTTGTTTTTATTAACATGACAAAAAATTTGTGTTCGTAACCTTAATTCAATTAGAAGACTTCATGGCGCAGTGGCTTAGCAATGAGTGGCTACGCTGGGGGTCGGGAGTTCGAATCCCGTACAGAACAAGTATTTGTATGGCCTACAAATAATTATTCCGGGTCTAGATGTTTGTCCTTGTGCAATTTATGTTTGTAAACTGCCCCCACGATACAGGAGAAAATCCTAGTGTAGGGGTAAAGTTTAAAAAAAATACTAAAAAAAATTCAATGTGCATTTTATAAAATTACTTAATCACATTGTTATTTACGACATTTGTAACTTAAATAAAGAAAAATGACGATATTCTCGCAAGTAAATTTAATGTAAGTGGTTGTGTGCGGTAGGTTAAGATACGGTGTCACTTAAAATGCTCAATGTTGTTGCAAGTCCAACACAAAATGTAAATTTTCAGGCTCAAAGACATTTCTTTTAAATCTTTTATGTTATTGAAACGACCGACATTACATTCTAAAGTCCATTACTTACTGTACTGCCTGCATACATATTCATATCTCTAAGTTTCAAACCAAAAAGGAGAGATAAAGTAGTTTTACAGCTTCGGAGCAAGAAAGATGGTAGAAACTCGATCAGGCATGATATTAGTAAGAGCGAGATAAGCGAAGAAAGCTTTTATGTGAGCAAGCAGGACGGAAAATCAGAAGGCTTTTACGGTAGAGCTGGCAGCATGTAGTAAAATGTGGGGCCAACGCTTGCGTTCTTTTCGATCTCGCTTCAATAAATTGATTCAAAGATTTATCTTTTTTATCGAGTTTATAACTGGCCGAAGGTTTTCTTTCCGCTTTTTTTTAATATCCTATAAAGTAGTCGCAAATAATAATACCACTTTAAATATAGTGGATGCTGAAAAAAATTAAATTATTTGTACAATAATATAAATAACTAAAACTTAACTTATTATTATAATCATATATATAATTAATTTTTATTGCTATTTATTTCGAATATATTTATTTTAATAAGTTGCCAGTATTATTTTATTTATATAAGGGTTGATTATAATGTATGCATATTGGCTTTTTATAATATGTCCGCACATAATATGCAGCACCAGGTCGGATCGAGCTTTTCTAGGCTATAAAAAAATAAAAGAATATATTTTTACCGGGGATTGCATTTATCTACCGAAAATTAAAGCATTACCTAATTACGAAATTTCATCCAAATCTTTAAATTCGTTTTCGAGAAACCAGTTGCTTACTTCAATTATTAAGATTTATGTAATCTGTAATTATCTCCAAGGCCCAATTATAGCTTCAAACATATAATACACACACCGGAAACTTTATGAAAACACTCTGTTGTTATACTCGTGGTAGTTAAGTCGTCAGTGCGTTTTATTGTCGTCGGTCCTGATACCCTTTCAGATGGAAACAGTCAAACCTATCGTAAACCTCGAAACGGTCTTTAGTGATGTTGTTACTGTTAAATAAACAAGAGCATAACACTTTATTATTAAGAATAAACAGTTATTAATTCCGTTGACCATGTGGTTGGTGTGACAGACACAACCATGTGTGACGTTGGCATATAAGAATCTCTCAACTAATTTCGGCCCGTGGTGTCGTAAGATGCGACTATAGTAAATACCAGAAAATCCTATATGTTTGTTTTAAATTCCTATGTATTTATCCGTGTGAAATTTAGTATAGTAAACTGTCTCCACGATACAGGATAAAATCCTAGTGAGGCGGTAACGCTTTTTTGTTTAAAGAAAAACAATAATATTTTTTGAAAATTCTTAATTAACTGGCAACATATTACAATAAATTTTAAAAAGTAATATCAAATACGATCATAATTATTAATCAGTGATGGAAATAAAACAAAAGAGAACACAACTGGAATTCTAAACGAGCGATAGCAACATATCAAGTATGGACATTAAAATCGGTTTCAAATCTGAATCCGGTCGCCATTAACATGTTTCGATATCACCAGAAGCTAAGATCCGACACTATTGAATATAAACTGTTGAATGATGCATGATAAAAAATTAAATATTGAAAACAACAAAATTTCAGTTGAATTTGTATGATTTAATTAAAAAATTCATTAGGTTTCTTAGCATATTTGATTTAAATGCTCTAGGTTACAGAAATTCTTTTTTGTCAATGAGTCAGTCTTAGTCTTATATATCTTATGTATTTCACTCGCAGAACAGAAGTGCATGCTGCTTCCGGTCTAAGAGCAAGCATAATTATAGACTACGAGCAGCAGTGTTGAAGGAAAGCGACGCGTAGAAGTGTTGCAGGGAGGTCGCCAATCGAATACAAATCAAATCCTTCCCACAATGGGAACAATCAAGTTTTGACACTGCATGGTAAACGGCTGACGAAAACTTCATATAAAGTTTGTCGGGAATCGCTCAAAAATATTCTCTTAGAAAGACCTAGAATTTAATTTTTGTGACAAAGAATTTCAAATCATATATTGATTTGGATTTGAATTTAACGTAGCTCAAAATCTATCGTTGTATTGTCGACTGTTTTAAATGTGATGTTCTTGGGAACTAATAGGTTTTTTATGGTAATGAGGGACTTAGTAAGTGGTAACAATGTAGAGCTACCTAATTAAGTATGTTTCTCGATCCATAAATCGACATGTAAAACACCTGCTAGCAGAGAAGTGTAAAAAATAAGCATTCACATGGTGTTATTATAAGAAGCCCTAACTTTTAATATCTGTGGTTCTGTATACATTTTGTAATCCTTGTTAATATTATCGTCTATGCTCAGAATCAGACCAATTGAGTGGCAACTATGCTAAGGAGTGGTTTGCATAATTTTTTTGAGTACAATCCAGCCATGAATGCAATTAAAATGCTGTCATTTAATTGTTTAAATTATTTTGTATGAAAATAATGTGTGTATTCAAATATGTTTGGAACAGTAGATTTCAAGCGATATTTCATTTCTCTCCTATAACTAATTAAATTAATTAAAGCGTTTTATAATAAGTTATAAAAAGGTACTTAAATTTTCGATGTTTTACATACTAATATATTTTTTACTGTACTCGATTTGCTTTATGTGAGCTAACAGTCCACTAGTGAAAGCTTTAAAGATAGTAATCAACGATTTGTTGGCTACTATCTTTAAACTAGGGCGTTGTTTTTTTTATTGTTTAGTTAAACTAAAATATGACATAAGGTATCTTTTGAGTTAAAAATTTAATCATTATTTAAAGTAGGTAATTAAAATGTTTTTTTAATTCTTTCAGATGAATTTTCAACCGTAATGTCGGACAACGCCGGAACGGTTGTATCACGGGCGTCAACACCACGTCCTAGTGACAACCCTGTCAGTGCTCCACTGCGTTCCAGACATGACCAGTTTATCGCCAGCTCCGCTGAAAGAACGCAACAAAGACCATCATCAAGCGGTCGAAACCCAAATGGAAACTTCGACACGGCCATACCTTATCACCGTCAGATGACGACTGGCTCACTCCTCACATCCACACATCGTGAATCCTCAGCTTTTGTCCCTGTAGTACCAACAAGAGCCATACACCCTGTGATTTATCCTAACGAAATGCACCCAGCGTTGATGCCTTCTGAAATAATTGAACGTGAAAGAATGTTGGACAGAGATAGGTCGGAGCCAGCAAAAGGATCTCCGGACCGAAATTCTGGTAACTTTTCAAAAAGGAACTCTTTTGATTTAATGGCTATGATGGTCGAGAAAAGAAAAGAAGTGGCTTTACGTGAAGCAGCAGCTGCCATGCTTCTACCTCATCATAGGACACCTTCAATAGAAGGAATTATATCAGACAGTTCAAGTCAACCCCCAATATACGGTCCTCCTGGCGCATTTCTAGGAGCCCCAGGTCCTTCACCAACAACTGCTAATAGTTTCACGTTTCCTGGTGCTGGATTGTTTCCACCTGGAGCAGGTCCACATCAAATGCACCCGCACATAGATCGACGGTTGCTGAGAGCACCGGGTAGAGCATCGCGACCGAAGAAACAGTTTATTTGCAAATTCTGCAATCGGCAGTTCACTAAATCATACAATCTCCTTATCCACGAGAGAACTCACACGGACGAACGCCCATACTCCTGTGATATCTGTGGCAAAGCATTCCGAAGACAAGATCACTTACGAGACCACAGGTAAGATAAAACATTCTATGAAATATTTAATTCAATTCAACGTTTAAAGCGGTACTAATACTAATTAAAAATTTGCTGTTTAGTTTTTATTGTTGCGTACACTAAAGTAGCATGTTATTTTATTTAAGATAATAATTTACAATACATTTATTATTTATTTATAATGTAGTAATGTATAGTATATATATGTATAGTATATATAATGTGTATATATGGAAAGTAAGTCACGTTTAGGAAAGAAAATATGTAAATTTCCTAAGCGTGACTTAGGTTTTTTTTTCAATTTACGACTAGGGCCACCGTAGTAAGTAGTTCCTTATTTATATGCACGTAGCAAGCAGTCGGTGTAACTCAAGTTGCAGATGTTAAGCCAAGTGTGGCCGCATCCGCTGCGCTACTTGGAAATGGAATATTTATAAAGTTTTTTGATCGCATAGTAAAAGCTTCTTAGAAAAGAAGCTATCTTGTAAAGTGATTAACGAAAAGAAATTTGAAGTAGTTCTAAATTAAAAGATACAATTGTAACTTGAAAGCATGTCATGTTGAACAAAATATACTTACCAATTATATTTACTTCGTTGTTTTAACAATGAGTGTTGAATGCGAATGATAAATGCTAAATAAGCAGGTTCTTTTTCTACACAAAATAAATTTTGATAGCGTTTAAAAGAAAAATAACATATGAACATTATGGTTATTTATTGATAATATAAGTTATCTATATAATATTATTATTTGTTTCGAATATTTAAAAATATTATCTATAAATTTTTAGCACTGTTTTAAGGCAAAAAGTTTAAATTTTTTGTCCATTGGGCCACTTTACCTAATTTATCAAGATTATTTTCACATATAAGCATTTTAAATTTATTATTATAATATTGACAATAAAACGATTACGGACGGGGAGTGGTGGTGATAAAAATCATAGATATATAACATAGAAGTAAATTTCTATAAAGAAAATCTATTAAGTGTCGTCGTGACGTCATCGTGTGTCGTAAAAGGAGACATTAAGGAATGCCATAAAAATCTGGCTTCCGATTGATAGGACTAGATCTGAAGACAAGATACACACGACAGATACACACGAGGTGATGGATTTTCTTAAATCGCCTGAAAATTAGCAACGTTACGAACGTAAATATTTACCTTACCGGTCTGAATTGTCTTACCCCTTAAGAAGCACAAAAGACGCGAGACGTCTGGTAGTCCGATGGGCAATTCGTCTGCCAAGTGTGACGATTGAGGCATGTCCTCCCTAAAACAAAGAAGTCCATGCCCAACAGTGGCATGTTATCGGCTGATGAAAAAAATTAAACAAAAAAATTACAATAGAAAACGCCTTTTGTTGGGTTGTAACACATATGGCAGGTAACTCTAAACACGTTTTTATTGTTTTTATATTGTGATAGTTAAGAGGATTGTGAAATTCCGAAACGCGGCGCGAGTAGGTATTTTCAAAAATGCTGTCTGTTTCACATCGCTCGCTCCGTATCGCAGTCGTGCGATAGAGAGATTTGCAAATGTTGGAAGTAATTGCCTACATTTTCTTTTTAGAATATTGTTTTGAGAGATAACTTTTTCACCCCATTAAACCTTTACGAAATTAGACAATTTTGGTCTCATTAGATTTAATATACCTTAATTTAGGTCTGTACATTTTTCTTTATATTATTCTTTATTTACATCGTACGCAATATTTCACTAAGTTCAGACTTAGTTTTTCATTATATCTACAATATTTCCAAAAATTATGAAAATTAATAAGGAGGGAATACGTTATTACTTTTTGTATGAAAATTTACAGTAAGCGCGATTACTCGTTTTCAAAAATGGCGGAACTGAGTGAGATTTCGTACGAAAAACGAGTAAAAAATACAAATTTCATATGCACAAAGGAAGTGTCATGTTGTGTCGTGGAATCTGGTTATAAAAGATTTAATGAAAATTTAATAATTATTTAAAACGATCATTTAAAATTATCTAGAAGACCGTCTGGTTTGGTACAACCCTCTTACCTAATATTATCCTCAAGCGGTATTCTGTATGCACTAGTTTAACCTCTCAATCCCCTAGCGGTCTCATGACCGCACCCACCCACAGCATTTTAACCCATAAACACATATATAAAGACCACTTTTCTATTAAGAAGTTTGGCATTCTATAATCAATATGAAATATTCTATCCTTTAGTACAATAAAAAAAACTGTTGTCCTATGAATATTTATTTATGATCTACGTTCATTTCGTTCGCCATTTTCGCGTGAATGTTATTGTGTTGATTTTTGGATTTTTCTAGTGTTTTAGTATAGTTTTTCGTTACAAAATTGTGACGAAAGTTTTTGTGTGAATATAATTTATCTTTTTACGTAAATAATTTAGAGTAATATAGGGATTTTTATGGCGCTTGAGGGATTAAAGGGAAAAGGAGCATGTAAACGTGTGTGAGACAGTCCATCTTAGTTTTCCGGGATGATAGCGAATGTGAACCTATTATGTTTAAAGTTGAATAAAATCACTGAGATTACGCGCGATGCTAGAGAGATAAACAACATTACATTAGGTATTAACATTGTTTTTTGATTAATAATGTTGCTACTGATACATACATAACAGCATTTCGTTGAAAGCAATATGATTATATGATATCTTTTATTTTCATACTTTCATTTCTTTTCTTTCCTGTTATTTCATGTCCTTTATTCAATTTTATCAAATCCTTTAAATCTGAACCATAAACTAGAACTGACAACCCTAATCAAAATGGTAAATATTTTGTAAATTATTGATTTGAATTTAGGATGCCAAGTCGAATGCAAGATATCGAACTATAAACACGTCGTTATAAAAACGGCAATTGCGTAGTTAGGACCTAAGTTTTGACTCAAGGGAAGTATGAGTTTACTACATAAAATATTTGATCTATATTTAATACGTTTTCATAAAGATTATTTCAGGCCAGTGAGTAATAATAACAATATGTCCTCCGAATTCCGGTCACGGTGGTGGACTAGCCATCTTGGCAGGGCAGGGTTATAGTGTCCGAGTGCATGCGCAAATGAGGTGCACTCCCTAGTCTATTACTCTCACTGTCCGATGGGACAGTAATCCGATGCAATCGAAGAGAGATTGGGTGAAGGACCAACGTAACGTAACGTAGGAACAACGTACGTTCCATTTGGGGCACGGGGATACAACACCACCAACATCTGGACTCCGGGCTGCTACTGACAATTTCTTGACTAAAAACTCTACAACTGATTTCGGCCCGACCCGAGATTTCAACCCGAGACCTCTTGGTTAGCAATCGCGTAACACGACCAAATGATTTATATTAGGTGCTTTAAATTTTTAAAGTGAATTCGTACAGTTCAAAGAGATAAACAAACAAACGAGATCTAAGAAAACGTACTTAATAATGTATTAAAAATGAAAAGATTTTTTTATAGGATAGGGTGACAAACGAGCACACTCTTCACCTGATGGTAAGTGGTTCCTGTGGCCCATAGACATCTACGTCTATCCTCGATTACGAATCAAAATGCAGATGCGTTGTCACCCCTGAGGACTAAGATGGAATGCCTCGTTCCAGTAAAAAGGGTCTCCGGTTCTCTACACTCACCATACGAAACACAGCAGCATTAAGCTACTATTTGACGCTGGTATTATGTGAGAGCGTGGTCCTTCCCCTGTCGAGCCGACCCATTCGTGCTACAACTGTACTACTTATATAATTGCAGCATGGCTCTACCACGTATTAAAACGTATAATTCAGTAAATCAATAAAATGAACGAGATTTTTTAATAAAAAATAAAAAGTAGGGTTTAATGAGTTACCTATTTATTTTAAGCGACTAAACCAATCATAAATGCGAGGCCTGTGCCCAACCGTTGGAATTCTATCAGCTGTTACCTTATAACCTGAATATAGTTGTAGACATGTTCTGTTCGTCTACCTTTTTAAAACTACACCATCTGAATGCGGACTTGTGATTTCTGATGACTCTCAAAATTCGACTGAGTTATTCGTCTCGCATTAAGTTACGCGTTTTTTCGGTGCGGTCTGTAATTAGTTTAGAATCCGATGACTCATCTGGTTCTATTGGTGGCGAGACCAATAATAGTCGATATAAAATTTCGATACCCTGAAGAAAAGTCCCTACGTTCTTGCTATTAACGGATTTCACTTTTTTCATTTAAAATGCTGCAAAAACGAATCAAAACAGTGCTAGCTCAAAGTGAAATGTGATATTGATAAAAAATAAGCAAAATTATCAATCAATAGCGTCCGTTTTTCAATAAATAATTCTTCTTTGATTCACATGTGTGTTAGTAAAAATAAAATCAGAGATTGAAATATTTATAAGTATTATATAAAAATATAATATGTCATCGGTTTTTAGTACGTATGCACTATTTAGATTAGAAGATTATTAGAATTAGGATTCTATAAGTGGTTGAAAATTGTATGAAATACAAGCTAATAATAGCACGTTAGAAAGAAAGTTACAACTCTGTTGCAGTGGTTAACCATTTGCCTCCGATAGCCACGAGTTCGATTCCCGCACGGGACGAGTACTGTTATGGATTTATTTTTAATTATGGTCTTGGTCTTAAAACTTACGTCGCGAAGTGAAAAAGCTTCCACGTCACAGTAGAAATTCCTAAACTACCAATTCATTTAATAAATGCAACGTTATTAAATATTGATTTCTATTTGTATGCACATATATGATATGAAAAGAAAAACATTTTTGGCGCTATAAAAACAAGTCTAACATAATTTTTTACATGATAGAGCAGTGCTGTAGCTATATTATTATTATAGCACGAATGGGTCGACCGGGGAAGAACCACGCTCTCACAGAATATCAGCGTAAAATAGCAGCTTTTTCCTGCTGTGTTTCGTATGGTGATTGTAGAGATCCGGACCCTTTTTACTGGAAACGAGGCATTCAGATGAGTTGCCAGCCCTGACTACTGAGATAGTCAGGGCTGGCAACGCATCTGCATTTTGATTCTTAATTGATGATAAATGTAGATGTCTATGGGCCACAGCATCCACTTACCATCAAGTGGACTGTGTGCTCGTTTGTCACCCTTATTTTATAAGAAAATAGAGAAAGTTACGCTTTGACGCTGGCCGTCGATAATAAACAGAATTTCTTGATTTTTGTTATAACACATACTAGACCGTAGGACTTCTTTTTCCTAGGAGTTCGTCTGAGTACTACCCTCATTTTTCCCGCCAAATAGCAGTGCGTGAACTGCTGGGTTTCGGTTTAAATGGTATTATAGAAAGCCAGTATAATTATAGGCCATGAGGTATTCCATCGGAGTTCTTAGAGATGACAACACGTCTGTAGCCTTTTTTATTTGATTTTGTCTGTAGATGTCCATAGGATACATTAGACACTTAGCCATCAGATATCAAGCTCGTTTGCCACTAAAATTTTATAAAAATAATAATAAGGAAATAACATTTATAACTACAATAATCTTGAAAAATCTGTAACAAAAGACACAAGCTCTTACTTAAGCAATGTAATTATATAGTTTGTTGCAATTACCTTTTAATTGAGATGCACCTCACATGTATGCAATACCTGGTTATTATATCCCTTGCTATAATTAATAACCTTGAATAAAATCGCACAGACGCCTTTGACCCGCCAAGGACAGGCGAACTGCACGCTAATTTCACGATTCGGCGAAAAATTTGATATTCCATCACGACTGGAATAAAACCGTAGGAACATTAAAGTATGAGTAACATCATATAATTACGACATTATTCTGTCTAAAGATAAACACAACTTCGCTATTAATTAGAAAACTTTAAGATTTTGACATTAAGGAAATATTTATTTTGTGAGACGCACCCTGGTATTCTGTGCGTCTTACAAATTAAGGTTTTTCTAGTAGCACTCAAGGATTAAAATAAATTTGCATTTTGATTCTTAATTGAGAATAGATGTAGGTGTTTCTTGGTTACAACATCACTTACCGTCAGGTGACCTGCGTGCTTGTTACCCATATTTATCGTATGGTGGCGGTGAAGAAAATCGACTACCCCAAAGATTTAAATAGTTAGATGCGCCTTCACCTTGAAAACTGTGGCATTATTTTAGGATGTGTTCGTTTGCAAGACGCTGAAGCGCACACTAATGCAGTAGTGTCATCTCTTATTATCTTACAGAAATTGTGTATACTACTTTCTCTGTCGCACAAATTGAGCACTGATTGTGAATGAGTGAGCTCACTCGTTTGAGAATGAACACATTTCGGAGTGGTCATACTCAAGTCATACTATGGTAAGGGCGCATCCATTATTTGAATCTTTGGACTACCCCATATCGTACCGAGGATGACTTAAAAGTCGTCAGAAGGAAACAAACCAGGAAATGGGGATAACGTATTCCTAATAACAACTTTAAAAAAATACTTCGGTTACTAACGCTATTGTAAATAATCCCCTACGAGGCAATCTATGAAGGAGGCCAGCAGCATGTTAAGCAGTGGACTTTAGGTAGTATGTTGGGTATTAGATACAGTCAACATAATAGACAACATATAGTCAGAGTTTGTGTCTTTGAGGTATAAGGGTTTATACCTCAAAAACACAAACACTGACTCTACCGGAAATTGTTTTTTTACTTACTACGTACTTTATACGAGTATCATATACTTGTGAAAGATTATTATCATTGAATATAATTAAACATCATAAAAGTTGAATAAAAAAGCGACGTTAGGCCTTTGCATAGTCAAACAGAAACGTTTCTATTCTTATTTAACTACAGTTCTAGTTGCATTAAAGAAGAAAAATCTTAAAAGCTTAACGAGCAGTGATCAGATCATAAACTGGTATGTGTACTGGTATATGTGAGTTGCAAGATACAAAAATTCATACCATCTTCATGAAGTCATTTGATATGGACCACTACGATGTAAGTAGAAATTAAGCTGCATGAAGTTCTACGGGCGCAATCTTTTAGTTCAAGGTGGTCCTCATTTAATAATTTTGACTCAAACGAATTTCTCTATTGAAATAAATTGCCGTGTCATGGCGGCGTTTGATAATCTACTGCTCCATATCATCCCATTTTTTTTTTGCGGATGGAAAATCATCTAATGACGCCTTTCGCTCTGGGTGGAGCGTAAGGGAGTGTCAGACTTTTACTGACTAAAAACCATCCGTGTTCCTTCAGTGCCCTTACGTTCCGGAGCCGCGGTATCTCTTTCGAACAGCCCACAGCCCCGGCAGGCGTCGGCCCTTGCGGGCCCCTTCACGCTGCTGACAGCTATTTGAGGCGCGCGTGGAACAAAACGCGCCGTCGACACGGCCTGTCGTCGTTAGATGGACGGACGGCGAGCTACCCATTGCTCGCCGTCCACAGGCACGCGCCTACGGTGGCCGGGGGCCACAACGTAGCCCCCGACGCCCGGGGCGTCTCCCGCGACGGCCGGGGAAGAAAGCTGCTGCTCTCTCCTTCTCCCGCTCCGCCACCTCCTTCGCTAGCATCACTGCTTCGCAGAAGGTGGTGACGGCATCCCATTCCGTCTCGCTCCGGACCATGGCTTCGACCAGGGCCGGACGCGAGAGGTCGCCGCCGCCTTCCATATCATCCTATGGGTGTCAAAAAAGGAAAAAAACGGAAAACTGAATATATATATGCGCTTGCCATATATCAGTCAGTGGACGATTGACAGACTGTAATAAATGAATGAAAGAATTAAAAGATAATTATAATATTAAAATTTTATACGTGGTAGAGCCATGCGGCAGTTATATAGTAGTATAGTTGAAGCACGAATGGGTTGGCTCGACCGGGGAAGGACCACGCTCTCACAGAATACCAGTGTCAAATAGTAGCTTAATTCTGCTGTGTTTCGTATCTTGAGTGTAGAGAATCGGAAACCCTTTGTTAATGGAAACGAGGTATTCCATCTCAGTCCTCACGGATGACAACGCATCTGGATTTTGATTTGTAATTGAGGATAAATCTAGATGTCTATGTGCCAGGTTGTTGTGCAGGTTGACTGTGTGCTCGTTTGTCATCCTATCCTATTAAAAAAAGCCGTATCAAAATATTGGTAAAAATAATTATGATTATACTTTTTATAAAATTGTTTTCAATCAATATACAATGATAAATATACTTTAAATTAAATCTAACCCATAAATTTATAAACATTATTTCTAATACTAAAAACCTTAAAAATATATATTATAATAACTAAATTAAATTATTAAAAAAGAGGTCCTTTAGGCAAGGTTCCGAAGATACTGGCAGCGTTTCCCCGTTGAATAGCTAGACTAATTCTTTGTCCGAGGTAACTGCCAGCTCTTCGGTCTCCTGTGACGTCGATTAACCTTTTTGCTATTTCCTTAAAAAGGCTTATAGCGCTAGGACCCCACGGACCAAGGGTCTCGACACCGAAAGGGACAAAAATATATTCGGAGCCTAGACCCCTGTATTTGCAAACTTTAGCCTTTTCTGCCGCTTCACAAGCCGCACCAGCTCTGTTGTTGGTTCCACGTAGATGGGAAGGGGCCAGCGTGTCTGAACAGGTTGCATCCCATACCAGCACCCGGCCCATCCTCCATGGAATCAAACTCATACCGTCCGGTCTCTTGCCATCGTCTCTTGCAATACCAGACGGCTCAAGTAGACTTGGCACGTTGACGGTGGCAAGAGACCGGCGTATGATATCGTTAAGTGCTGCATGTCTCGAGAAGCGACCTGCACTTTTTTGGCATGATAGCCCGTGATATCCTAGCTTGTCGACGTCACTGCCACACGGACATTTATGAGGAGCGCAGACCGGAACCCCAAGCCGTAGACAGGTTGCGATTCGGAGCGTGTCAGGCTCAAGAAATGTTCCTGTATTTGACGAAGGATACGCGTGAAGCCAGTAGCCGGCCTCATGCGTACCCACGGCCAAAAGCCTAGCACGCGCCGAACCTGTACTAAAGCTCAAAAGATTGTCATAAGTCAATTTGCAGTTTATGTCGTCCCAGCTCCTCTGTGAATTTAGAGGAAATTGAAAATTTTGACCAGGGCATGTAATTAAGAAAGCGTTTCTAGCTTCTTCCAGGCCAGCAATCTCAAAGTTTGAAGGGGATGCCCTTAAAATTTTACTTATGAGATTTGCTGAACTGTGGACAGAAGATAGGAAGGCTGGTAAAGAGACACTGGAAATTTTGCGAATTCCTAAACCACCATAACGGATGGGTAGGGATGCTTGGGTCCAAGATTGTTCGTTCATGTGTATATTAAGAATCGATTCTAAACTTATTTTGATTAAGTTGTCCACTTGTGTCAAAAGGTCTGGGTGATTCCAAAAGGAGCAGCAACGGAGCACATACGTAAATTTCGGGACAAAAAGGCATGATTTTAAAATGCAAAGTGCATAATGTGGACTAATTTCAAGGAGACGGTCAGCAGAATTTTGAAATTTAGCAATTGAATTATTAATATATTCAGAAATAGATTCGTTAAAAATTGGAGAACCTAAAAGGTAAAGGGAATTACTGTTAACTATTTTAATATTTGGTGCCAAAGTATTAAATTTGTGTTTTACGTCATTTAAATTTAAGTTGCAGTTATTTATAAAAAGTTCGCATTTGCTAAAGTTAAGCTCCAAACCAATGGCTTCAAATTTATTTTTGATTGAAAAAAGGTCAGAAAATACAGTTTCCATATCACCTCCTAAGGTTCCGTCATCCAGATACCAAATATTGAATTTAGAATTTAAACTTTTGATTATGGGATTTATAGCCAAACTAAAAATTGCTGGTCCAAGGGGATCACCTTGTTGACAACCTACTTCCGAGGATAATTCATTAGATCGATATAACAATTTTGTTGGGTCAGCGTAACTGAGAAGAAGATAATTGTATATTTCGGGTATATGTTGGTTTATTTCAGTCAGTAGTGTCCCCCTATTTACCGAATTGAAAGCATTTTTGACATCAATTTTGAGCAACACGTCAGGATGTCCATATGTTAGGAAAGAACGTAGGGCATGGACGGCTGCCTCACACCCTCCTTTTACACCGAAGCCTAACTGTACGGGTTCAAATTCCGAATTTAATTTCTGTAAAATATGTCGAACAGCAATTTTGGAGGCCAGGCGTCGTAGTGTTGATCCAACAGCAATTGGTCTCACCCCTCCGTCCTTTTTGGTGAGAGCAATGAGGTTCGCGCCGAAAAGAATTGGAACAATTTCTGGATTGACATTACCGGAATACATAAAGTTAATTAATTTAGTGATTGAATTTACAAGTTGCTCACCCGCATCACCCACAGAATGCGATGTTAAGTCTTTCAAATGTTGCGGTGAGATTCCATCCAAACCTGCAGCCGAACCTGGTTTAAAAGATAAAATGGCATCCGTTACATCTTTGTTTTGAATTTGAAGGCATGCTTGCCCTACTGTTGGTCGGTCGAAAAAATATGGGTTTACTGGAGCTAGAGGATGTTTTGACCGTAAGGCCTGAAGGGTGTCAGGGGTATCTGGTGAAAGTACCTCGTTTGAGAACAAAAGGCGAGCGGCACCTTTGAGATCTCCGTCACAGATTTTGTTTTCGATTAGTTTGTTGCGATTACGAGGGGCATCATGTTTGATTAGAGGTGCGGGAGAAGGTGAGGAGCTGACAGTACAGTTATTTTTAATCTTTTGTGTCAAGGATAAATTTGGTTTATCAGTTTTTGTTATATGTAGTGTGCTGTATGAAAATAAAAATAGGTTCTGCCAGTCTTGAGTACAATTGCTTATGTAACATTTCTGGATTAATTGTGACAAATGTGTAGCAACGGTTATTCGAGCTCCTCGAGGGATTCTTTTAACTGTCTGTATACTATTTTTCAAATGGCTAAGATATGTGTGGAAAGGAGTTGGAAAGTTGGCTGCAAAAGTAGGCGTATTTGGAATAAAAGGGTGTATGTCTAAAGGTGAACTGTTTTGGCTAATACATTTCCTGTGTGTTTTTGTAGTGTGTATGTTGAGGCCTTTTAAAGATTTGAATGACTTGTTGCACTGTGTACATATAAGTGTTGCGTTTGCCGTGTCATCACTAGATTGGGTTACGGACTGCATTCACAACAGTTAAATACAATAACAAAAAAGAATAACTTAAAACAAATTAAAAAAAACACAATAAAGTAACTTAACAATTACACTGAAGATATAAAAAAGTCAAAGTCAAAATATGAAGGCTGCTTGTCTTGGTAACAAGACGCATGCGTCGTTACGTAGGTGCGTCACAGGACGGTTCTGCAATTGGAAGCTGCAGTGTAAGAGATCCACGAACGTATGGCGTCGCTAGAACAAACGATGGCGGCCTTAGCAACCGTGTCTTGAAGTTATCATACGCGGACTAGAACTTTTCAAATACTGAACAGGTACTGTAGTGGGAACAAAAACAAAATCCCCATGCGCAAATATGAAAAATATCCCGACAATCTCTTATGTGGCTTTGCGGTACGATAGCTCTTCATCAGTCAATCAAATATATAGTATTTCAGAAATCCTTTGTTGCGAATTGTTTTGTTACATTTGGCATATTATGTCACAATCATGAAAAATTTTTATGTCTCGTAGTTAATTTCAGATATTATATAAACCACTGTTATACTATTTAAATCTATGACAACAATAAAAATTTCCTTTGTGCACTAAAATTTTACAATTAAAATGTATAGTTATTTTTATTAAAATATTTAGACAAAATAAACATAGTTGACACCTGTCTATTTTCTTTTTCAATTCAATTTTCATTCAAATTGTTTTTATAATTAGAAAAGAATTCCTTTGTACATGTAGGTCCGCACAAGAATTATTATCGTATCAAAGTTTGCATTATCTCGAGGCTCATGTGCAATTATGATTGGCCTGAGACCACATATAATGGAGATCGGGCAAACCTCCATTCGCCTGTTTGATCGCTCAAGGGGCTGCAGCAAAAAGGGATATCAAATTAATACTGAATCCATAATAAATCAAAGGGGCAGGTGGACTCGGTCGCGAGAATCAATGTTTCGCCTACGGATATCTTCAGAAATTATCGTCGTTGGATCAACCATTGCGTGATTCTATGCTTATTTTATCAAAAAAATTATACCGTAGTATGGAATTTGTGTTATTCTGATCATTTAAATGTTTTAATATTTTTTTAAGAATGTGAATACGAAGAAACGTTTTCGAGAGTTGAAACTGTGGTATTTGCCTTTAAAAATGTTGTTTCTTTAAGCCCTGTTTATAGGTTATAGGTATCGTAAATTATGAAGTTAATATTTCCATGTCATTACGAATTTACGAAGTCGTATCGTAATTTACAGCATTATTAGAGCAAAATTTACTTGGATCTATTGCAGCTGCTCATTAAAAGAAACATTATTTAACTAAACATCGAACTGGTTTCTTCCATACATGTAGGTATAAATGTACATCCATTTGAAATAATCGTGACCATAGTTAAAGAATAATTAGACAGAAACACTGCGCGGTTTGATCGGTGATTTCACAGTATCTTATTGGATTTTGAAAGTTCTTTCTGGTCATATCTGGTCAGATTAGGTTCTTGTAGAGCAATTTAAGTGCATATTATATAGAAACTATATCACATTGTGCTCTGACAGGTATTCTTAGTCGTGTACTGTACACCTGCTCAGAAATGAGGTCTGTTATTTATTTAGTAAAAATTCTTCGGTAAATTACTTTACTCGTCGATGACTGATATCTGAACCACAATCTTCGGTGGCGGATTTATTTATTTATTCTTTATTGCATTCCTTATTAATATATAAGAACACAAGGGCGACTGTTCTTACATGATAAAACTAAAAATTAAACAAATTTATACGCGAATTAAGTATTAATAATTATTTCTTAGCAGTTCTTTAACAATCGTATAACAACTATCCACTTGGCTTGTTATAAGATCTTCTGAATTTGATTTATTCGAATACTATTTTTTTCAAATCGATGAGGACAGGTAGACGAATTATTTAAATTATACTTCAGAGTGTTGCGTGTTTGGTTGCAAAATACTTTTTTATCTGAATTCAAATCAATTAGTTGCGCGATCGGGATCTTTGGAATAATTCATTCCAACACCAACACTATTACAATAAAGGATCAAAATGACTTGGTTGTATAAATCCCTCACCAGATTTCATCCCGTGAGGCCCATAACAGACGACTGCCATCTCGTATACCCTAGATGCAAGATAACTCAGGCTTACGTCAGGGAGGTGCATCATAGCTACTTGATTTTTACTGCGATCACTTATCCGAAAAAGTGCGAAAAGGCTCACATCTAACAACAAAAATGTCAAGATAATATCTAAATTTGCATGTCATCTAGCACTGAATACTTGATATAGTTTCTACCATAGCAATCTTTTTAGAATAATACGAAAAAAAAACCCGTAACACTTTAATAAAAAGTTGCAGTTATCGTATTTATAACCATTTTATTAATTAAAATATATTTAATAATATCACTATTCATATTATTACAAATATTTCTTATTACATTTTTCATTGTATAGAGTTTAAAAAGAAAACGTATAAGCGTCTTAATTTTCAATTAACATTCTACTGATACAATCGCGTCCATTAATCATGCTTTGGTAATGGCAATACAGAAAGCAACGTTCGCTCGTAATCCCAATACCTGTCTCATATCTTTACTACTTATACCTGCGGCTTCACGTGCACGATAACGTCACATCAAGTTGAAAGCTTTTATTCAATTTAATATAAAATTTATGTTATAAATTCTACTTATTGCATTTTGTTTTAATTCAATTAACAATCTAATAAGCTTATAACAGATCAAGGGTAGCTAATATTATAAATTTAATTACTTAATATCATTCTTCCTAACACACTAAACAACAAGACAAAGACCAGCTTAATTAATCAATAATAGGTTTTGGTAATAAATAGCTCATACAGATACTATAATGAACGATTAAGGTAATTTATGAATAAGTAATCTTTATCATTATTGGTCCTACATTAATAAATCACACATGCTCTAAATGTTGTCGCACTATAGAAAGTAAGTAAACTTTTGATATCTTTATATACTGGAAATAGTGCACCTTCAAACAACTGTGCATTCGAGTCAATATTAAGCTTGCCATACCCTAAGGGAAATTTAAAGTAACTTGAACTTTAAACCATCTACATAAAAAATAAATTTGAAGTTACTGAATAAATCATTCCTTATACGAGCGTGGGTTGACAAGACTTATGCTTATCGTCGATTTAGTTATTTTCTGCTACTTATTATAGTTCTTAAAAGCTTGTAGTAGCTACAGCAGTGCCGGTTTTTTAAAAATTAGTTCAGTTTGAATCCCAGATTACTAGAACAAGTCGATTTTGATAATCTCTTTAACAAGCAAAACTTTTTGTTACACAAAATATATTCTTGTCTTGTTAAACTTTAATATTTCTATGTGTTAAACTAGCTTTGTAATAACTAGATACTTAGAGGTCTGTAAATCGGACCAAAACTTAATATTAAAAAACTGAAGGTAGCCGGACTAACTATGACATTGGGACGTCAAACATCGCAGACCCGAAACGTCGGGATAATAAAAATAAATTAAGGTAGTAATTAAACGCGACAAGATCCGTAAATAATAGTTTTATTCAAAGTGTAGTGTTCGCGTAAATTTAAAAAATCATTTTTTGTAATAACTGGTTGGATTCGTGTGAATTCGTTTTATAACTAAGAAATAAATCGAATATATAAATTATTTTGGTACTTCATGCAAGCACTAAAGAGAGCTCCGGTCAAACAGTTCCGAGTAGTTTTGAGGAGTCTCTGAACAAACAAGTGACCGGTCTTATCCAAACATACGCATCGGCTGTGCTTGCTATATCTACTCGACGGCCTCTAAAAGTCAAACCCGTACTGCCAAGAATATTTACATTGAATTTCCACTTGGATAATATGATTATGAATATAATAAACTCCTACGATTTATTAAACTTACTTTATTCTCACTTGCTTGTCATCTCTATCACTTTCAAACAAACAATGGCCCGAGTTAAAAAGAAAAATAACTTTTAAAAAGTCCAAAACTCGAGACACCATTGTTATTTTTAAAACGTGTATAAGAAAGGTATCCATTGCGACTTTCTGTTCATCATTAATCATATGCCGACGTGAGTACTTAGATAAAGTCCATGGAAAGGAGACACTGTTATAGTACTACGTGTCACGCACAGGGCATCGTTATCAAGTTGATCTTGATATTGGTTACATAGGATACATTTCAGATGCTAAAAGAATATTTAATATATATATATATATATATATATATTTTAAAGAAAAATGGTTTATCACCATTTTGCATTTGCACGCGCACAGAGTCCACCTGATGGTAAGTGTATGCTGTGGCCCATACACATCTATTAAGAAACAAAATACAGATGCGTTTCCACCCCTGAAGACTAAGATGGAATGTCACGTTTCCAATAAAAAGGGTCTCCGATTTTCTACACTCACCATACGAAACACAGCAGCATTAAGCTGCTATTTTACGCAGGTAGGTATTCTGTGAGAACGCGGTCTTTTCCCGGTCGAGCCGACTCAATTGTGATACTACCATGATATAGCTGCACCATGGCTCTACCACGTTGTGTTAATAAAAAAGGAAGAAAGTCAAAAAACATGATTCAATTTCATTTCATTTATAAAATATTTATGTTATTACATTGTCATACCTGGTTTTGTGTTTAATTCAATTATATCAAAATAAATTATCTGACTATTAAAAAAATGTTGACAAAAGTATGTAACTGATCATATCTCAAGTGTAGTGGATGGCTGTCTACGGTGTTTAAACAAGATACTGCTTTTAACCGGTTTTCCTTGGTAGGCTTAAAAGCCCTGGCCTGTAATTCTTTCTCGTAATATATTAATGTGGTCTTATTTAAAACATTGATATATTTAAGTAAAATATTTTCAGTGCTATCTTAATAAGAAATAATATTTAAAATCTTTTTAATCAATATTTTTATTAAGTAACAAAGAAATACGTGATTTAATACGTAATTCTATGGTAAGTTTATATATACCTTTCTAAAGCGAATACCAATTCCCATCTTAATCTCTTTAAGGGAAATTTTTGTGTGATATTTTATGAACAAGACGCCTTAGTAGACCGAAGCTAGTTTTAAAAGAAAATAATCACGTTATTTATTACCATGGCCCTAAAAGAGCCAGCCATCTTTAATCTCTTCAAAGCACGTACGGGATTTTATGAAAGATTAAAAACATTGATCAACATTTAAAACGTTTTTGGTATAACTTGAAAACGGACGAATGAACACAAATTTAAAACTATAGTTAACTCTTTTAAGCAACTACTATTCAAGAAGTTCTTATATCTTTACAATTTTGATTAAATTTCTCGAATATCGAAAGAATATTCTTATTAATTACAAAGAGGATAAAGAACTTTTAAAGTATTTTAATTTACACAATATTTTCATGATAATGACTTATAGAAAAATAATTTCATAATATTTTTCTGAGTAGAAATTGCAAATAGAATGAAATATTATAGCCATTTCTTAGAACAAATTTAATAACACTTTCTAGCTTTCGGAAATGTCAGTGAAAATATATTAATTTCGGTGTATCGATTTGATGAATTCTTTAATGAATTCTTTAATTGGATACTCGTAAAATAGTGATAGGTGTTTGGCTGTAAAATTGTCGATGTTTACAGTCCATTGCTAGTAAAACTCAAACCCGATTTATGATGAAACCAAAATTAACGCCTCGCCTTTTACCCTGCTGGCCTAATTGTAGATTCACTGCCTCATAAATCATAA
Source organism: Parnassius smintheus behrii (assembly GCA_036936625.1). Lineage (NCBI taxonomy): Eukaryota > Metazoa > Arthropoda > Insecta > Lepidoptera > Papilionidae > Parnassius > Parnassius smintheus. Next base: position 17,641,619 of record JAUPFT010000020.1, read on the forward strand.
GCTGTGGGATCAAGGCATAACAAAATTGTAGCAAGGATTCTGAGTCTAATTGGATCTGTACATAACATGAACCTATCAATATACATTGATTAATAGCATCTGGGGACCTCAGTATAATTGCCAGATGGGATCGTTATGAATCAACCGCCTGAGTTATAAATCTGATAAGTGGAACTTGTTTTAACCGAGTTGAATAACACCACTTCCTAAACTACTTCGTTCGATGCTTTTCTTGATACTCTTTTATTTGTACCTAAGCCCCGTTTTATGTAGTTTCATGTCTGATCATTACACCAGTCATTCTTACAGTTCAAATCGTGTTTTAAAAGTTTAGGTATATAAAATTGAGTAACACCTTGTATTTAGTTAAATATTTATCTTGCTTATTAAGATTATATTACAAGAAATCGTCTTTCGTATCGAGTTACACAAAATCAAACGAACTGAAAAAAAGATTGTGTTTCGGGATTATTCTGCCATAACCAAGTTTAGTATCAACTATCTAAGCTTTTTATGTAGCGATGTGGCGCCACCGACTTTTTATAGAATTTTTTTTATTTCGAATGATACAATTCCAAATAAATATTCTATTATAAAGCTGAATTATGTCATAACAATCAACACAAATGTCAACATGTCTCAATACTAAAATAACATAGCAGGAAGTGTTTGTGTTTGGAAGGAAGTACTTGATTGCAATTACGAAACGTATTATAAAAGTGGTAAATTTTCACAGCTGCTTCATAATTAGTTATGTATATGTATTTTGTAGTACGCAGCATTTATATAGAAAGTGTTATTTGCTAATTACTAAGATATATAACGTAAAATTTTAAAATCTTTAAAATGATGTCAGTTAGTGGCCGCAAAGTGCTTTTCTTATAAGAAGTTTACATATATTAGGTCGTGAGTTCTTGAGTAAAGCACCTGACACAGACTGCAGTCGAAGCAGTGGACACAGCGACATCAAGTACGCAGCAAAATGAATGTTTGCGTCACTCAGAGGTGAAATTGAGTGTGAAGCGGCAGCGGCCAGCCGTCGCTCCCATTACGTCGCTTGGACTGTGCCTGCGCCGGTAAACCGGCTGCGGACGCATTATAGTAGGCTATTGGGAGCACTTTTTACTGCGATAATAATTTTGATCTCTTATTTACGTGGTAGAGCCATGCTGCAGCTATATTGTGGTTGCAGCACAAATGGTGGCTCGACCGGGGTAGGACCATGCTCTCACAGAATACCAGCGTGAAATAGCAGCTTGATGCTGCTGTGTTTCTTATGGTGAGTGTAGAGAACCGGAGACCCTTTTTACTGGAAACGAGGCATTCCATCTCAGTCTTCAGGGCTGGCAACGCATCTGCATTTTGATTCTTAATTGAAGGTAAATGTAGGTGTCTATGGACTACGTTCACTTACCATCAAGTGGACTGTGTGCTCGTTTGTCACCCGTATTCTAAAAAAAAATCTTAGAACTCCCTAAGTTATTCATCACTAGCATCATTTCATCACAGCATATCGTAGCCCACCGCTGGACTTAGAGTCTAGCTTACAAGCTGAAAAAAGAAGTAGTTTCAACGCTTGGCAAGCGGTTCGGCAAACGCATTCATTTATTATGTAGTTGTTAAGAAAACGCTGCTCCTCATTAGCCAGTTTGTTTATCTTTATCGCTTTCTTACGATACTCACATATCTTATGTGATAGGGGATTTCCTTTTACGATAACTACCGTGTGACCGTGTGTACTGACATGGTTATTATTAATAAATGTTACATTTAAGTTATAAAAACCAAAACTTACTGGAGTGTGCTAAAACTACTAACTAAGAATGACTAGTTGCTTAAAATTAATTTTATAGAAAATTGTAAATACGACATTTTACAATCTTATAAATATAGTAATTTCATTAAGAACTATCACAAAATGTAGTCCATTTTTAAATATATTAAACTAGAGTGAGTTACAAAATATGTATACAAATGCTTCTTCTGGTTCAAAAACTTAACTGACTAAAGTGTGTAGATCGGAACAAAAATAAATAATTATAATATGTGGGTAATCGCGTTAACTATGACATCTTGACGTTGAAACTCCCCTCCCCCCCCCCCCCCCCCCCGTGACTATGGGTGCTGTAAAGTGCTCGAAACGTCGGGAATATAAAAAAGTTAATATATTTTAATGTGTAATGTTCGCGTAAATATAAAAAATCATTATGACTAAATTTATGTTGACCAAACTCGCTCGACAGTTACATACCACAAGGCAGCACGGACCAACCTCCTCGCTCCGCTCCATTAGTATTTTCCATTTATTTTTTTGTCCACGTACCTGTCCGAGTTTGGGGATTCAACTTTTTTTATAAAGCCGCGCGACGAATACAAAATTTCTTTGGTGTACAACGAAAAATAAATCATGCTACGTTTAACTATGCAGCTAGAGAGTGAAGTTTATTATTTTTTGATAGACCTTTGTGTTTTGAGGGTATTAAATTGCCTATACTAGATAAAACAACGTTTAAATTGTAACTTGCTGTTGCATGTAATTGCGCTGACTTGAAAGATAAATGCAATCAACTCTATAGAGTATAATTTTAACTATTAAAAAATTGTTAATATGTCTTAATTTAATGATGACCAACATTGTGAAAAAATTTGTAGTTATTGTAGAAGTAGCAAAACAGATAAAATAGGAAGATGTTTTAATAGGATAATGCAGACCCGGAAGCAATAAAAAAAGTCATTGGAGGCTCAAATTAAAAATATTATAGGCGAGGAGAGACCAAATTACAAATGTTATAGGCATGCCTATATATATTTATTGTATTTTCGTAGAGTTAAAGGCAAAGATATCAAAAGTTTTATAAAGTTGCAACTGAATTACAATAGTCAAAGCTTACTTAGAGCTTGGCCAGTCTGAGCTGAACAGTAATGAGTCATTGTAATGCAGTAATCAATTCACTAGTTAACAATATCTTAAACTTACTCACGCACAATAAATTATTAATTATTTCATTGGAGCTTCAATATTTTGTTTTCTCTTCGCGATCACTTTTTTTCATTGGTACTTGTTGTACGTATTGGTATTTACTGATATCTATTTTTTTTCATTGGTAAACATATACTTTTCACTATATGTACCTACGAACTTAACTTTTGCATATTATATAGTAAATTAAGATGACGAAATATTAATACAGTATTGTATGAAGTAAACTAATAACAAATCATCATTATCCGGGTTAATTTTGATGTTACAAAAATTTACTAACATAATCATCATCATCATTACAGTTCTTCATAACTCCACTGCCGAACATAGGCCTCCTTCGAGAAATGCCACAAAGCACGGTCCTGAGCCACTTGCATCCAACGACTTCCTGCATGTCTTACCAGGTCGTCACTCCATCTAGGGGGGGGGGGGTCGTCCTACACTTCGCCTACTGGTACGAAGCTGCCACTCGAGAACCTTTTTTCCCTATCGGTTGTCGATTTTTAGAGCTATATGGCCGGCCCAACATAATATACAATAATATGTAACCATGAAGTGGCGGTGTGAGAATATCCCCTTTTTTATGTTGTTCCCCCGCTGTCGTATGAGGCGACAGGGGGAAATTGTAATAGGAATGAGAAGCAGTATCTTTCTGATAACAAACGAAAATAATAAAATGGCTGCAGGTGACTACTATGACAAAATCTCCTCTGTGAGGCAGTCTGTGCTCTATGTTCAGTACGCTCGAAACGTTTTGATAATAAAAGTATTTTATTTACTCAAGCTTATAAAAATATATATTATAAACGGTTTAAGAGGTAAGTAGTTAGGGAGTTGTAAACAAATAAAAATTTAACACTTACGACAGAAAAACGCTACTGCCTCATACAATTACAATTCCACAAAGAATAAAAAAGAACTCCGTATACTGACGACTCATTTTGTTAAGAGCCCTCGTGCAAAAAATAGTGTTATGAGAATGCTAATACGGCTCGAGTTGTTGTGAAAAATATTCACTCGAACAACTCTATGCCTCATTTGCATTATGTCATATACTACCATGTAACCGTTTAGCTACTTACTACTTTGTAATTTTCCCAAGAATGTTTGTTTATTTTTGCATTTTTAAGGAAAACATTAAATTCATAAAGTGACTTTGTTATAATCCAAATATTAAGTGGCTTCTTTCATAATTTTCTGTGTTCTTAACAGTAAAAAATTTTCAACATCCTTTAGTTTAACTTCATAAAAAATAGTACTTTTAAGGATTAAAGAGTATTATAAAATTTATTAAAGTTAGAAATTTTACCGAATTTAGAATTTCAATTTCATTTTCAATTTCAACTATCAATTTGATTTTCAAGGGAATTATTTAATTTACAAATATATCTCGACAAATATCAGTATCGCGAGAAATAAAAAGAATGAAACTTATGTAACTATATAAACGAAAAACCGCAAACATTATATCTGGTAGGCAGTCTGGAGATGTTCAATCCTCTTTTATAACTATGCCGCCAATCAGCAATGCACCCATTGTTGTATTTCTTTTTTAAGGGTTAGAGATTCAGTATTATTACAGACTATGAGAGTCCGTAGGAATAACAACCCTTTTGTAGCCTTTTATTTGTGCCTACTGCAGCCATTGGTCTTACTGGTTGGCGATAAAGAGAAATGATCTTTTTACATTGCAATATTATTAAAAAATAAAAATAATACGTAAAGTTAAATATGTTCGTGTTCGCTCTTACTGTCTCTTGGGCATTATAAGTAGCATTACAATAATACAACTTAACGGGAACCAGCTCAGTTAGTTGTTAAGAGATAAAACTTTGCGTGGGTTTGCCACAAGCCCGGCTGAATGCAGTTGCTTTAGTATAGCTTTTATGAACTGCGGCTGCCTCTTCTGTGTCGAAGTATTCAAACATTTACTACAGGCTCAACGGGATCAATTTTGTTATCTCATTAAGATTTTTATGATCAAGGAATTTTTATCTTTACATCTTTTGCTATAACTTTCAAATATATTTATTCAAATAATTACACTAAAGGCCAGAAGACGTTGAAATGTTACGGGAAATAAAGAGTTTCAAAGATTTTAGAAACTTTTTTTTATAGATTAAACGTAGCGTGATCTATAAAAAAACATTTCCACGGAGAGAGATATACTTATAGTATATATACTCATAGGTTTGCTGGAAGAGAACTCTTATTAGGGTTAAGCTCGCCTTTGTACATTTATTTAAATATTTAATAATTGTTACCAACTTATTGTGTGTACAATAAAGAATAAAGAATACTTACATAAGATACTAGTATGATATCAGTAGTTTTAAGTACAGTCATAGTAGTTCTTTAAAGAATAAGAGTGCCAAACGAGCACACAGTCCACCTGATGGTAAGTGGATGCTGTGACCCATAGACCTCGATATTTATCCTCTATTAAGAATCAAAACGCAGATGCGTTGTCACCCCTGAGGAATAAGATGAAACGCCTCGTTTCCAGTAAAAAGGGGTCTCCGGATCACTACATTCACCATACGAGACACATCAGTATTAAGCTGCTATTTTACGCTGGTATTCTGTGAGAGCGTGGTCATTCCCCGGTCGGCCGACATACACACACATTCGTTACAAAATTCAAGATTGCCTGGGTTTTTGTTGCGATCTCCGATAGCGTCTGCGATCAAGTTAATTGCTAACGATCGTAACATACACTGTAGATCCGTCGTTTCGATCAGTCTGAACTGACGGATCGTAACGACGGATCGTACCGGCCCTTAAGAGAAATAATTTTCCATATCGCCATGTGGGTGTCAAGATAAACTATTGTGAAATAGCCAAGCTCAGCCTCTTATAGATGATGGTATAACCACTTTGTATAATCCATCAAAGATGCTCGGTAATACGATCGCTAATATAGCTGCCAAAAGTAACAACTATAGCAATATTTCCGTTCATATAACAAAACAAATCCGTTAAAAAAAAAAAACGAAAGTAAGACAGTGTCAAAAATTGCAGCACTAATTGTTAATAACATTTGCCAATAAAAGTCCACTTTTAGTGACTCTCTCGTTGTAGGGACGACTTGCCATAACTGCCACGCTTGGCAGATGGATTGGTGATTGCAGTACGATGCTGCTCTTTATGACTTGCATGAGAATAGGTTAGTTATACCGCCAACTATTGGAAACTATAAGTTCTTTCTAATGTTTCCCACAGTCGTCTCTTGTAGCGCCCACGTCACGGGACAAAATGATGGATTCCCCTACGGCGCTGCTACGCGACATCTATATGTTGTAATTAATTATGTATAACTAACTTAACAATTAATATTTAAAGATATTATGAAGAAAATATTCTTAGTAGTCTTACCAAAAAAAAACATATAAAGTGTAGCCTGTTGGTCTTTTAATGTAAGGCTTTTTGCTCATATGAAGAGAGTTATTGTGCATTATGAACTATCGATCTAAGACGTGGTCCTTCACTGCTGTCCGTGTGAGGAAGCTCAAAATTGCTCAGCGGGCTATGGAAAGGGTTATGCTAGGAGTTTCTATGCGTGATAAGCTTAGGAATGAGGATATCCACAGAAGAAGCAGAGTAACCGACATAACCCAACGGATTAGTAAGCTGATGTGGCAATGGGCCGGACATATATCTCGAGGAACCGACAAACGCTGGGGAAGAAAGGTTCTCGAGTGGCAGCCCTGTACCGGCAGGCAAAGTGGTTGGCGTCACCTCACTAGAAGGAGTGACGACTTGGTAAGACACGCAAGTATTCGATGGATGCAGGTGGCTCAGGTGTCAGCACCGTGCTTTGTGGCATACCTTGGGGGAGGCTTATGTTCTGCAGTGTACTTGTGAAGCGCTGTAATGATGAGAGTTATTTCATGTTGTACTTGCGTGTAGCAATTTCAACAGTGACTCTAAATATCAAACGACCATTTAATCCGTGAAAGGTTAATGAATGGTTCTCTGAAATGATCTATTCAATAAAAAATAAATATATATTAAGTCAATTGATGGCTATTAAGATTAAACTATGATGTACTTACCGGAAAATAGAATAGTATAGTAGAATATGCTACTTCTTTATACAAATCGCGGAATTATGTTAATGTAAACTATTTATAAGCGGTTTTGATTTACCTTCTTGTCAGTGTGCGCCGTGTAACCATTTCAAACAATAAATATATGTATTATCTTTTGCTACCGTTTTGCATCTGTGTGGGTTTCTGACACACGGTTCGATTAGGAAATTTATCAATATTTTTCTACGTGCAGAGATTTACCATATCTGAAATGTTTTTGTCTTTGGGCTATGAGACAGAGTAGGATTGCATTATTGTAAACTACAACCCTGCTGAATTTACCTTTACTTTAACAGTCTATTTAAGTCCAATGCTGAACATGGGGCCCATCGATTACTTCATAGAGGAGGTAGTAGCCACGCTTGACAAGTGGGTTCGCAACCGTAGTTATTTTGTTGTCGTCATTAGGAAGACCCTGCCCATCTTTTTTATGGTATAAGGGTGACAAACGAGCACACAGTTCATCTGATGGTAAGTAGATGCTGTGGGCCACAGACATCTAGATTTATATATCTCTATTATATATCTCTATTTATAAAATCAAAACGCAGATGCGTTGTGATTTTCAATGGATGTGAGCCGTGGTAGCTCAGATGGTTAATGCTCGCTGTAAATATAACCGAACGCGAGTAACCCGAGTTTGATCCCCGCCGGCACCAATGAAATTGTTAATTGCAATTTTAAGTGCTGATTTACCACGTTTTCCGCGGAGAAGGAAAACATCGTGAAGAAACCTGTATGTCTGAGGAATAAGGAAAAAAATTATTTCGAAGACATGTGAAGTTCGCCAACACGCATTGGGGCAGCGCGGCGGAGACTTCCTTGACCTAAAACCCTCTTAGAAATGATGGGAGGCCTGTGCCCAGCGGTGGGACGTATATAGGCTGTAACTTTACTTAACTTTACTACTTTATATGCGTTGTCACCCGTGAGGACTAAGATAGAATGCCTCGTTTCCAGTAAAAAAAAGTGTCTCCGGATCTCTACACTCACCATACGAAACACAGCAGTATTAAGCTACTATTTTAGGCTCGTATTCAATCTCTTGATTTTTTTTCCCTCTATTGCCTCCACGACACCTACGGGATAAAATGGGGTAGTGGATATCCTCACTCCGCCGCTACACGGTAACCCTGTTCAAATTAATAACATTTATATTGCTATTGAATTAAATACATAAATAGATGTCACTATGCGTTACTTACTATCCTGATATCAGGTAAATGTAAGTCTCATGTAAATTTTTAATGGAAATTGTTTCATTTTTAATTTAAATCGTAACAATTAGGGATTACTCATAACATAGTGTGACAAAAATGATAACGAGAGCGTTAGTTAATACAACCATAGTTGTCAATTAAAAAGGTTTTTTATAATTAATATATAAATGTTATTGCTATAGCGTCATACGTTTTTATCATGTCGATAACTAAAGTTTCGGTATCATTAATCTAGGCGATAGGAGGCTTAGATGTAGAGATGAGCTGGGGAAGGCGGAACGGTTGGAGGGAGGGGGATCGGCCAGTGACCCAAGCTGTGGCATTCCGACGCGCGCTACATGCGAACCTGCTCTCTTTACTTTTAAATAGAAAATTATATAGAAATTCTCATCAATGTATTCAATGTAGTATAAATTTTAATACCTAATGAAATTTAATGAATGAAAATGTTCGATACTAATAGTATACTTTATGAATTTAAAGAATAAATTTACATTAAAATGTCTTCTCCAATGCAAATAGTATTTAAAAAGCCCCGAGTGATTTTTAATTGCACCTCAACCTAGGCTGTTTTGAATGAACATTTAAGAAATAGCTACCATTACAGCAACCTACACAACCTAAACTAAAAATAGTAAAGTAAAAAGCCTCCCCTCATTTCTGAGAGGGTTTTAGGGCAAGGAATTGTCCGCCGCGCTGCCCCAATGCGTGTTGGCGAACTTCACATGCCTTCTAAATATTTTTTATCTTATTCCTCAGACATGCAGGTTTCCTCACGATGTTTTCCTTCACCGCCGAGCACGTGGTATATCAGCACTTAAAATTGCAATTAACAATTTCATTGATGCCGGCGGGGATCGAACCCCGGTTACTCGCGTTCTGTTATATTTACAGCGAGTGTTAACCATTGAGCTACCACGGCTCTAAACTAAAAATAATAAAAAAAATCGTTATTCCTACAAAAAGAGCTAAAGAGGTGAACACAAAAAAATAGTCACTTATATCAAATTATTTTTAATTCTAATTACATATGGAAAAGGGACTGGCGGACCCCAAACTAGACATAACTTGTATTTTATTAATCAACCAACCAAAACAACTAATTATTTTTAATTACAACGATAGTTTTTAACTTTTTCTCGATTTTATATGATTTTGATTTGATATTATATATAATTTAATATTAGGTTTTTAGTGTCATTATAGTTTATATACCTTTTATTTACCTTTTTCCCCTCGTTATTTACCTTTTTTATATGACTTCATGTATTTTGTTATTAGATAACTGGGTGGGAACTCTAAGAATAATCAAATATTTTATATTATAAATACACTTTATGCGTTTAATCATACTATGACAGTTTCGTAGGACAGAACATATTACGACTTTACTAGCATCGAAAGCCAGTGAATAGAAAAACTATTGAGTTTGTTGCTTTCGGAGCTCATTGAAGTTCACGATTAGATTGTACAAAAAAAACGAGGATATTGTATGGACCTGTTAACGTAACTTTCCTAGTTATACATATTATTCTTTCGTTTTTTTTATTAGGCTTATTTTTTATCTCTTATTTTTAAATTTTTACAACATTTGTAAGCCTTATTTACTGTTACATAGTTACCTGTATTACTTAGTTATGTGACCGAATGTTGTTGTTCAATATTACCGCCCAAATCCGTTCTATGGTTATTATTATCAATAGTAGAATTCATTTTTTATGAACATTCTCAGTTCAGTTAAATATCATGAGTCATTTCCACGTCTTCTTTACCGGCGCCATCTAGGATTATAAGTGTTACTTCCACCAAAATACATTATGCGGCTGGTAACCGTAATGGAAAATATTTTTAATGTAAGCCATTAACGCCAGACCGGAGTTCTCTCGATAATTTCGAGGTACACTTTTTTAATGTTCGTTCCGCGCTTGATGGGATTCTAAGCGACTGTCCATCGCGATCCCTATCTCGAAGTATAATATGAAAAGACAGACGTTACTTATATTTTATTTAACGTCAGTATTGATCGAACTGGCGCGATAACACGGTTAGGATCGAGAGATTTGTTTATGTCATTAATTATGTATATTCTTTACGATTATCTCGATTATATATGACTAAGAATTAAAATCGTAACTAGCTTTGTGTCGTAATTATTTTAAAGGACTACTCCAACAAACTGTTCGTCTATTTTGTCGTAGATTTTTTTATAGAATAAGATTTCTTTCATGAGGATGTTATGTTTAGCACAGTTTTGTGAGTAAAAATTGTAGATTTTATTGTCTAGGCCGGTTTGGTGTGAGCATTTTCAAAGTAACTTGGTAATTGCCTTGTTAATTTGAATACGTTGGCGGCCTCTTTGATATCGGTAAAGTCGTCTGACCGGTGGTTCCAAATCCGTCATCCAACTTTAATCGTGCATAGACTTCTAAATTCATTTCAGAATTGAGATATCGTCCACATTTGATATTTCTAATTTATTGGAAGTAATTTGATGTTTGATATTTATGTCAGTTTTTTAATTGGAATTATTTTTCTGCATACGATTAATTGAACTGTAGGAACAGGAATTTCATCTTCCAAACAGGTGTTAAGCCATGGTGGATTTACAAATAACGGTTTTATATTTCTCAATTCTTTTTACAATTATTTTTGTAAATTATTTAATTTAATATTATGTAAAAAGCGGTTTTTTACTTTAATATAACATTAGGTATATCTTATTTATATTTCATTACCCTAGTTACCGTGCCTTTAGTCAATTTACATCAAATAATCATTATAACAAATTTCAAATACTATGCATAACATACTTAATGTTCTGTATGGTATTTCATATTTTATTGATAATGAATTCCATCAAATTATTTAAGCCAAATTATAACAGTATCAGTTACAATAATTCTTGATGCTTACATTTTAGTATAAAAATATTAGCGCCGATAAGAGATTTATGAAAATCCCTTTCATAATGATACTAACCGTTACTACCGAACATAGGCCTCCCCCATAGATCGCCTCATAGAGGAGATGTTTCCCATAGTTGTCACACGTGGTAAGCGTGTATATACAATATGTAACGTAATTAACGCACACCCTCAGACACCCCAATTAGTATATTATGTTATAATCATAATACATACACTGAATTTTTAGTTAAACATTTTTATGCATTATTATTTATCAAATTAGTTATACTAATTCCGGAAGAATGTTGTGGTCACAGTACAAATCCACGAACGCAAATACTTTAACGTGCTTGAAATAAAGTTCATTTTTCTTTATTTTTATTGAATGACCGAATTAGTAATAATACAAATAAAACTGCGCTCTTAAAAGTCTTAAGTTACGGTCCATTTCAGTTTGTTTTGACTGTACAGATTTAGTGTGACTGTAAATTACGTAGTTTTAATTATTTTTGGGTTAAAAAATTACCAAATAAAAATGATAGGAATCGATTCAGTAAACGGTTCTGAACAAACTACTTTCTCAAAGTGCGTAATTATGTTACATGTTATATATAGTAACTATATGTACATTAAGTAAATATAGTACGCTAGTCCATTGCAAGCTCTTTACTGTCTCTATCCTTCCTTTACCAAGCGACAGGTTAGAAGGAGTTAAGGCCTTTGTCGTAGTTGTCGTCTATGTTTTGAAACTATCGCCGGTGCGTAAATTGACCAGATATCATACGGCTAGTACGTACCACCACGTTTGAGAATCGAGTGTATTTAGGAAGTTAGAAGTGGGACAGGAAAAATTATTTATCATGAAATTTACATAAAACTAAAAAGAAAACAACTGATATTAGAGAAACGTGGTAACATCATTGAAATATCTAGCTTTGCTTGCTCCACGAGTTAACAAGCCTGTGCGTTGTGTACACAAAACGTAACCGGTCTCATCGTCCATTTCAATATTTGCGCGACGCTTGCCGAGGCAATGTACATGTTGCTGGTGTGGGCTCCATTCATGGATTCATTTTGACTTTCCATTTACTTCATCAAAATTTGGTACGCTCTGTACGTAACAATTTATAGTAATACAAGGATAAATGTGCGGTGATATAATGATATATGTATATATAATATACAGTAAACTTCGGTGCTTTTATTATAAAATGTAGTATATGCACAAGAATTCAAATCCACATTTATTTTTTATCATATTATTATATTATCTGATGACTAAAAACAATAACGAAAGCTAAACAATATCCGACTCGACGACTTCCAGCCTCCCGAACAAGCCGGTTTCCGAAGAGGCTTCAGTACCATAGACCACATACATACCCCGCGGCAGATTTTACAGAAGACCGAAGAGTACAATCTGCCACTTTGCCTGTCGTATGTGGACTATGAGAAAGCTTTTGATTCCGTCGAAATTTGGGCGGTGCTACAGTCCCTTCAGCGGTGCCAAGTTGACTGTCGGTATATCGAAGTGCTGAAGTGTTTGTACAGTAGGGCTGCGATGGCTATCCGAGTACAGAATCAGAGCTCGAAACCTATCCAACTGCAGAGAGGTGTAAGACAGGGTGACGTTATATCCACGAACCTCTTCAACGCTGCATTGGAAGACGTTTTCAAGCTACTGGACTGGAAAGGATACGGTATTAACATCAATGGCGAGTACATCACTCACCTTTGATTTGCCGACGATATAGTCCTTATGGCAGAATCGCTGGAAGACCTTAGCACTATGGTCAATGACCTCAATGGTGTCTCCCAACGGATAGGTCTTAAGATGAACATGGACAAAACAAAGATCATGTTTAATGTCCATGTCTCACCTATGTCGGTAGTTGTTGGGGGCACTATGCTCGAAGTTGTTGACGAGTACGTTTACCTGGGACAAATAGTCCGACTAGGTAAGTCCAACTTCGACCGAGAGGTCAATCGACGGATTCAACTCGGCTGGGCAGCGTTCGGGAAATTACGACACATCTTCTCGTCAGGTATACCTCAATCTCTGAAAACTAAAGCACGGTAATTTTATCTATACAGTATTCCAACTCCATACATACGGACGAAGCGAAAGCTATGCCTACGCGGCTCGATCTCGGCATGCGCTCGGCATGCAGGCAGTCGTGACTGCCGCAGTGATGATTTTGTGGAATATATATGTATATATATATATATATATATATATATATATATATATATATAAATGGAGTAAATAAATAATAGAATAAAAATAAAGAAATAATAATCCGAACTTCATTTAAAACCAAACATATAAATTGTAAAATAGCTGCACGTATCTATAACCAAGTAAAAATATTCCTTTTCTCCACCTTGTCCATGTTTCCTAAAACAATTTTTAATTTATATTAGAATGCGCAATTTTTTACTTAAAATTTTAATAATAAAGCATTTTGTACGTCTCAGCTGAGGCGCAAATATTTTTCTATCGCAAATTTATAAGACCGATTTGTTATTCAAACATTAACATGGTTTTTTAATTAAATCTACCGATCAAAAAACGTCACGCATATTTATTGAACACTTCCTATTCAATTCACAAAGTACCTATTATATTTGTTTATATAAAAAAGTATATTTACAATCATAAAACAAAATGGAAACACAAAGTATGCAAATGTAAAAATGCTGGAGGCAGGCGGCCCTATTGCATGTTTACGTACCGCGCGGCTGTAGGCATTTATTTCAAAGATACGGCCGAGCTACAATACTGTATAGATAATATTACCGTGACTAAAGTGTACATCCAGTGCGTGTTGCCAGTGATGACTTACGGATCAGAGACGTGGTCCTTCACTGCTGGCCGTATGAGGACGCTCAAGGTCGCTCAGCGAGCTATGTAGAGCATTATGCTCGGAGTTTCTCAGCGTGATAGACTCAGAATGAGGATATCCGCAGTAAAACCAGAGTGACCGACATAGCCCTATGGATTAGTAAGCTGAAGTGGCAATGGGCCGGCCATATAGCTCGAAGAACCGATAACCGATGGGGAAGAAAGGTTCTCGAGTGGCAGCCTCGTACCAGTAGGCGTAGTGTATGGCGACCCCCCACTAGATGGAGTGAAGTCCTGGTAAGACATGCAGGAAGTCGATGGATGCGGGTGGCTCAGGACCGTGCTTTGTGGCATTACTTGGGGGAGGCCTATGTTCAGCAGTGGACTTGTGAAGGGCTGTAATGATGATGATGATGAAACAATATCCGTTTAGTATGTACTACGTACTAATAGAATCGCTCGCTGTAAATTTCACAGTAGTATGATATAGTAGCTAGTAACCCGGGTTCGATCCCCGCCGGCACCAATGAAACTGTCAATTGCAATTTTAAGTACTGATTTACCACGAGCTCGGCGGTTAAGGAAAACACCATGAAGAAACCTGCATGTCTGAGAAATAAGAAAATACGTTACGATGACATGGTATGTAGACTAGTAACTTTACTTTTTACTAGCAAGTACTTGTAGTTCTGGTACTTTAGAGAAATTAAAGAAAATGTTTTACTTACATTAAAACGTATATATACATGATGATTTTTTTCTTTAAATATGTGGGTATCGTACAAGAGTTAGGCACTATATAATTATTTATTTTATTTGTCTATATTTTACATAAAGCTTTAGTAGTGAATAACCCGATTACGACCGCACTCGCATCGTGCAATTACTGCTAACGACTCTAAATGATAATTTACCACGTGCTCGACGATTAAGCATTTTTTTATAGAGGACACATATGGCTCATTCGATGATAAATGCCGACCGCCGCGCCGCCCATGAACAACCCCCACATAAGTAGGAATAAGCTTCTTTCCTGAAGATCCAGAAGAAGAAGAAGTCGTCGGTCCGGAAAAATCGCCTTCAACATTGTGAGAGAATCTGCACATGTAAAAATTTTAAAATATTTTGATGAAATGTAAAGCACTCTAATACATAACTGGGGCAACGCGGCTGACTCTTTTGGTTAAAATCCCTTTCAATAATGAAAGAAGGCCATTACTTTGCAGTAAAATATTTGTTAGACCTTACAAATTTTTATGATGAAGTATTTTGTTGTATTATTTGTCTGAAACACCTGTGATGTTTTATTGCTATTCTTTTTATTGCATTATATCTGCAGTGTGATTCTCTACTACATATAATAGGTTTTATAAAAAGTATCGTAACTATAAATCAGTAAATATGTGAACTAAATAGCACTTTACGCCAACCATGATAATAAAGTAAGACCCCTACGGAATCCACACCGCTGCAAAGGAATTTGGTGAGAACTTGATATGAGATTACATCAAAATCTTGATGAAACTTAAAACCTACAACGAGTGTGAGCCGGTTAAGATGCATTTATGACAGAAATGTTTAAATAAACGCTTGAATATTTAACGAGACAAATGAACTATTTTGTTAAAACATATTAAATTATTTTGTTAAAATATACCCTTTAGAATTTCATTAAAATGCATTTTTAATGTGATCTAAATAATATTTTGTTATAGTTTAAGCTTACGCGGATGATACACGAATTAAATTATTATTTGATAGTTTAAAAATCAAGAAATGTAACAAATATTTCTCTATTTTCCTAAAGTTTTTCTAAAGTACAATTTACTGTTTCCTATCAAACATTTATAAATCTATTTTTGTAATTATTTATTAAGGCATTAATACTTCTATAAAGCTGGCTGCGACGTGAATTCTCAACCAGTGCTTAAATTTGTCTTTAGAAAGAGGAAAGGTCATTATACCTTTTTGTTTATCTTCCATAGAGTAATGATATATTATTTACGCGGCGCATTCTTTGAATGACAACAAGCCAGTGTATAGTCATTACCATTAAATATGCGTCGAGGCCGTCATTTGGTCAATTTAGTTTTTTATCCCTTTCTTGGAAATGTTCACGTTTAATTTTAAAATATTCACTTTTAAAGCTTTACTTCTTTGTTCAACGTTTGTTTAATTGCTTATTACGTGTGCTTAGCAGCGCGGAAAATAAAGTAGCAATCTAAATGTTTCCCTGCAGTAAAAAATATAAAATTGAAAAAAAAATTAATTACAGATATTATAAATTTATTTCATAATAGCCCCGTGGCACAGCGGTGACACTCCCTGTACGTGAGAGCTTAAGCGCCGGTGACCTTGAGTCGAAGCGTGTAACGCTAGGGTTGATATCGAACCGAAATGAAATATTATAGACTTGTACCAAAGAAGATACATAGTAGGTATGTGTTATATATTATGTAAACGTATGTATTTAGGTAGTGAAAGATACGTTCAATTTTAAATCAACTTTTATTAAATGAGGATTATTAAAACTTCCGACAAAACCAAATATGCATGACAGTTAATGGTAATCTTAAAGAATTAACCAACATTTAGTATTTCAGTACGCAATAATCAGTATTACATATTATCCTTTAAAAATAATTTACTCTTATATATTTTTGAATTTTTAGATTAATTTTTTGATTTTCATTATTATTTCTAACAATTGCAAAAATTCGTAGTATGTATATTTTTTTTAGAAAATCCAAAGGTATGCAGGTTTCCTGGGACATAGCGGCCAACAAATTGTTCCCCATATGTTGAGGAGATAAGTCATTTCTATTTCTAATGAAATAATCCATAAATACTACAATGAACAAATACAAAAACTCTTTATATATATCTAAAATGTCTTGACTCTCTGGTGGTATTTTTAATAGTGTATATTTCAGTTAATGTAATATAATAAAATTATTGACGATATATTAGTTTTATTGCCATGGTATTTCCCCATAATTCTTGTTAAGATCATATCGACTTTCATTAAAATGAGTTCACATTATTTTTAGGTATCATAAAAATTATTAAAAATTAAACTAACAAAACAAGGGCCCTTGTTTTGTGCAGTGGAATTTATTTTAATTGTAATCACTTAAAATCACTTTCAGTTATACTTATACATATACTATAATATCATTTATTTAATAAAAGCAAAAATATTTATCAAAGCATATAAACCTAGCATACACGGCTATAAAAACTAATAATGTTACTTGGTAACATAAACTTAATACCTACATGAATAGAATAGTAATATGCACATTAAGATATCGGTAATATTCATATTATATATATATTTAAATTATTAATTGAAATATTATATCACTTGACGAATATATTCATATTAACTAATACTGACAAATATCGGTATTACTACAAGCCCTGGACCAGGGCAGTCGGCGACTGCCCGTTCCACGCCCCGCGCGCCTCTCAAGGCCCCCGCACACATCCAGACACGCACACATAGCCGCAAGCGATTTTACGTGCACACATGCTTAAGTGTCGTTTCTTTTCGCGTAGTGTATATATTCTTTGCCCGTGGTTAGTAAATTTCTCTCATCAGTTTGCATTTTTTCATATTGTATTCTAAAATAGAAGCAGAATTGTATTGTATTCTAGAATAAATGTAGTATTTAGTGTATACTCAAATTATTGTTTTCGTATACTGCGTTTACCTCATCTATTAAAGTAGCCATTACATTCAATACATGGTCATGGTCATGAATACCATTGTACATGACAGGAGCCAATCTGTTAAGTCTGTCTCTAGCTTCTTCTTTCATCTTCTCTAAGGAAATTTTTCAGTACTTTCAAACTTTTTGAACATCTTTTTTAAGTCAACTGAAATGCTATTAAAGACAAAACAAATAAGTATAAATAAAAACAAAACAAATCTATAAGTATTGAACATACGAACAAGGGTTGTGTAAAGACAGAAAGGCGAATCGTACAAGTAAATCACTATTTGAACGATAATATTGAACCCGTGTAAAAGTTATATGAAATAAAAAGGCTTATTATATATTTAGATTATTTCGAGTAGTTTTTTACCTTTGTTTTATGAATAAGTGAACAAATTTGAACAGTTCAAGACATCTTTTACGAGGTACTGGTTTTTAAAAGACATTTTTACGTGGTAGAGGCACGCTGCAGCTATATTATAGTAGAAGCACAAATGGGTTGGCTTGACCGGAGCATGACCACGATTTCACAGAGTACGAAATAAATTAGACACCTTGGAACCTTGGTACCGTTAAATACCTTCCTCAATATGAGCGCCACCCTGTATGCATTTGCAGATCTGTCTGTTCGGTTGCCTAAATGTTACCATAGCTGTTGAACCCGGCTTTTTCATTTTCCGCCAATTATTCATGAAGTCTTGTGGAAGTTAGCACGAAAAGTTTTTTGGGCGATAAATCCGGGACTTTGAGACAGCCCTTCAGGTGATAAAACAATTTACAGGATTAGAGGATTACCGTACCTTCCCCCACCTCGGATCTCACATAAATCAATAGTATCCCAGCGCAAGTTGTCTATCCCTTCGTTCAGATCCAGTATCTCTTGGTCAGCCCTCAGGATTGTTAAATGTTGCCAGGTCGATTTCGAGATTCTTAACAGCCCTTACCCCGCTGTTACCATGGTCGCCACCGTAGCCAGGAATAGCAGGGCCCCCGGGCACTATGAGCATGTTTCTTTACACTGTTTTTCATAAAAGCATATTTGCTACAAATACCATGCAGAGTCGACAGTCGCAGTTATTTTTTAGATGTTATTAGAAAGATACCGATGCCCTTCTCCTGGTTTAGCTTCGCCCTGTAGCTTCTTACGAAATCTCTTTTCATCGTAGCTGACCTGCCTAAACAAGAGCTTAAAAAAGCTTGTTCCAAGCTGTTTTAAACATATTTTCGAATTAACTACTACTAACACGCTGCATCATGGCTCTACCACGTAACCAGTAGTCATATAATGATCGATTTTTATCGCGATATTATATGTACTTTATTAATATGTATTGTGTTATTGATCCACGATAATTTATTTTAAATGCTTAACATAAAACGATATTAAAATGTTATAGTAAATAGAAAATATTTGTCAAGCTATAGTAAACTGTTTGTACTTGATTAAATATTTAAAAAATAACTTCATTCGTTTTTACATACCGATAATCGGATAATCGTGAATAAAAACAATAGTGCAATTAAAAAAACACAGCGATTGTTAAATACTTCCGATGTAATTTTGCGGATCTTTGCCTTGGCTCGTTTCCTCGAACGAGAATTCACGGAATAATTATTCTAATAAAATAATATTCTAACGAGTCGAATACTGGCAAAGTAAATTTTGTATGGGTAGTGATTACATGAATTTTAACGATTTATGTACTAACTGGTTCCTAATGCGATCATAACATAATTACGTTTTTTGAAACCTTTTAGCTTTGATTATATACCTGTAAAAAATAATTTTTGCAACTCGTACGACGTGTAAATTTAACTTTAATTAAAATTTATGCATAAAGTTAACGATCCTCTCTTCTGCTATAACAAGCCGTTGTTAATTAGGCTTGAGATTAGTATTTTTTTTAATGTAGTATATGAATCTATTAGTATTTTTTTAATGTAGTATATGAATCTTTATTAGACAAATGAAAATCAAAACGTATTATCGAACTATTGATTTAATATTTTTTGTTGCACACCCATACTATCACACACTATACTACACCATACTTTTAAAAACAGATACACAATTTAAAAGAAATGATTTAATTTTATCTTTAATCTAAAGCTATTTTAATACTTCTACATCGGCAATCGAATACTGCCGCTGTTAATAATATTAATCGAAGTGATTGGCCACAAAATGCATTTAACGTAATTCGATTCGGCCGAGCTGGTACTCTCAGGGAACAAAACCAGTTTATTAAGAACTATTCATGCTCTCTCCGACTACAATTTTCAGACTGAACGAAAAGAAGCACAGTATGTTTTTACCGATCTTAAAAAACTGGTTAGTTGATCGTACGTTCGACGTGCGGCGTCGTCAATATCGCCTTGAGACTAGAGTCTCGTATTACTTGGATCACGTTCAAGGTGCGCTTGAGTAGAGCAGTGGTCAGTGACGCTTTAAAGTATCGTCTTTTATCTAGTATCGAAGCTTTGCCTAGCTACTTATAAGTAACGTGGTATCGTTATCCAACAGATAAACATAGGCAGCCCCTATCCTATACATTGCCAACAATGTATATTTGCTTCCTTAAAACTTTTGAAAACATGGTTGTTTTCCGTAGTTAATATTATAATTGAAAATTTGCTCAAAGTATTTGCATACGTATAGTACACTCTCAATGATCTTTCCAAATATGAAGTATCATTTAAAGTTAATAAAGAAGGATCGTAGTGAAAGATAAAAGCAATAAAATGGAGACGATAATAAACTATAGAAATTATTTCATATTATTATTATTTATTTATGTCTGTATTACGTACATCGTCAATTTATGTTGATTTCTTAGGAGTTGTAAGTGTGTGATTTCTGAGCTTGATATTAAAATAATAAATATTTCATTCAATATCAAAATACATCTTCTACAAAATGCTTCTATCGTATCAACAACAATTATATCTTTAATTTAAGATTGTCCTCAAGTGTAAAACCAATTCTCAATAAATATAGAGATACGCACAAGTTGTGTTCAATTCTACTCCTCCCTCTCAACATTTAATTATCCGTTGAATGGTATAGAATAAGGTATTGTAGCTTACCAGCAAATTGTTAATTAGGTATTATTTACTTGTTACAGGTACATACATTCAAAAGAAAAGCCATTTAAATGTACAGAATGTGGAAAAGGATTCTGTCAATCGCGCACTTTGGCTGTACACAAAATTCTTCATATGGAAGAATCCCCACACAAGTGTCCTGTATGTAGCCGGAGTTTTAATCAACGTTCGAATCTGAAAACACATTTACTAACACACACTGATCACAAACCCTATGAATGTAATTCTTGCGGGAAAGTGTTTCGAAGAAACTGTGACTTACGACGGCATGCTTTAACCCATGCTGTTGGAGACGTACCACCTGGGGATGTATTAGATGTGGGGGAAGAAGATATTGGAAGACCGGAATCACCAATTGAACCTGGATATGACGATGAAGATCCAGACCTATCATCACCAGAGCACTCCCCAGTTAGAAGAGCACGATCTTCTTCAGTTGAAAGTGTTGGAAGAGAGAAAAGTGAGGAGAGACCGAGAAAATCATCACCATCTCCAGTAGAACGAACTCATTGTCATCATAATGAACCAAGAGATAGAGCAAGTCCTTACACGATGCGTCCACAACATATGGACAAACACAAAATGTCCACATCTGAGTTATATGAAAAACGAAGGTATACTTCTGAAGAAATAATAGAAAAAGAGATGCGTTACTCAGAAATACCCGATCATCAAGTAAGACATCCACAGTTACAAATTCGAAGAGATTTACATCAGGTTCAACCGCCAGACTCTTCAAAAATTGGACACATTACAAGTCCACCTATAGATCCTGGGCCTTCAGGTGTTTACTTAAGCCCATTTAGAAAACGAACACACCCTACTGAAATCAGCGAAAATGTAAGAACATGTGCTACAGTTTTTCGAAGTCGATCTCCTGAACCAACAAATCTGACAATGCCACGTCCCCCTATCGGAAATAGTGAAGTAGTAGTCGCGATGCCTCCAACAATAATGGGTATACAAACGTACCACAAATTTGGTATACCAATGCCACCTCCTCATCCTCAAATACCGTACGGTTCTATGCCACATACCGTTTTAGGGCCACAACAAACAGTTGCCCAAGATTTAATCGTAAAACATGCTCCCCCCAAGGATACCGTACCAAGTACTTCAACTAGTGTCACACATTGTAAGGATCTTCCAACATCACATTCAAAAGATCCTGAAGAAACATGTTCAAGTGTCATTGCGAATGGTATAAAAAATATAGTGGGAATACAGCCAAGTACAAATGTGAAGCCCGGAACCAGCGGTTCAAGTGGTCCGAAGAAGGGTTTTAGTATAGAAGATATTATGAGACGTTAATTTTATTGAAATAATACTACTTACTGCAATGTATGTTATTAGGATGATTATGTAAATACATTTTTAGATATATTTTAGATTACTATTCTTTATATTAAGCTATTTTTATTTCGAAGTATTATTAGGTCAAGTTTTGTGGTACGTAATATTCCTAGGTACGTTTGTCCATAAGATTGATAAATATTTGGTTTTCGTAAAGATCTCATAAGATTTGTTTGTGCAGTGTTTTGTTAACCTCCAAATTTTAAAAGTTAGTTATCAAAATTTTAAGGCCATACCTATTTTTATTTTGTGTGATTATGTTTGATAAAAAATGTTATTAAGAAGCGACTGTATCAGAGATAAATTGTTAGCTATTTCTGAAAATTATATGACAGATCAAAAGTTTAACTATGACTGGTTTAAATGTGTTATTTATTATTTAGTGATCTTGGTTTAAGTTTGTGTACGAGTATTTGGAGTAAGTCTATGTTTATTTAAAGTAAGTTGATAAAATGATTGTTTCATTATTTTAGACGACTTTTTGTATAAATATACTACTATTGCATGAATACCACTCAAATATTTTTGAAAGTGTTTTTATAAATTTGAGCTCGTTTTAATAATTATGTTTATATTTAGAAGAAAATGCAATTCTTCTTTTTGATATTAACTTAATTAAAATGAAATAAATAGTATATCTTCATTGTCAATAATAAAAGTAGTTTGTATTTTGTTGCTCAGATATACTTAATTTAAGATACGACTTCAATTAGTTTATACGTGTACATTCGTATTTTTATACTATCAATAAATTATATTGAAAAATATATTTTGTATTTTATTTCATGTGTAATTAAAAGTTAATATTTTACTAAAAGATGAAAAAAATTCAACTTGACACTAATTATCATGTCTGACTGGATATGGAACCATTAAAAAGGAAGCTAAATTAAAATTATTGAGTACCCGATGTAAGATAATTGATATTAGACCAAACTGTTAACTGCTTTTCCACGCTGCAGCTCTATTATGGTTGTAGCACGAGAGGGTTGGCTGACCGGGAAGGATCACGCTCTCAAAATACCAGCGTAAAATAGCAGTTTGATGCTGCTGTGTTTCGTATGGTGAGTGTAGAGAACCGAAGACCCGTTTTACTAAAATCGAGGCATTACATCTTAGTCCTCTGGGGTGACAACGTATCTGCATTTTGATTCTTAATCGAGGTTATATGTAGATATCTAT
Organism: Parnassius smintheus behrii; assembly: GCA_036936625.1. Lineage (NCBI taxonomy): Eukaryota > Metazoa > Arthropoda > Insecta > Lepidoptera > Papilionidae > Parnassius > Parnassius smintheus. The sequence continues at coordinate 17,665,026 of JAUPFT010000020.1, forward strand.
AGGCCACAGCATTAATTTTCCATCAGATGATCTATGTGCTCGTTTGTCACCCTCATAGATATAAGAAAGATTTATATTTCTATAGTCACCCTAATTCTATAAAAAAGATTAAACTATGAATTTTGCTCCGGATCGACAACCCGCTTGCCAATGGTGGCAATTATGACTTCTTGTTGACGAGATTTACTTCTACATAGTTGGCGTTTTACTGGGATATTACTTCGGGTATTTGAGTAGTCAACGCGTGGAGTAGGCTACAAAAAACTCATTTAGTGTGAGCCCAAACTCTAAATCAGCTCAAATCCGACTAGAAGAACATGTTTCAAAATGCGATACGAAAAATTTGTGGTAAAAACTTTGAGTATTCAACCAACACTCAAAGGGTAAAAAGCACTGCTTTCCTGATAATAATAATTATATAACATCACATAACATTTTAAACGTGGTAGAGCCACGCTACAGCTATATTATAGTTGTTTCTTTGCTATCACAAAATACTAGTATAAAATACCAGCTTAATGATCCTGTGTTCCGTTTGGTGAGTGCAGGGAATCGAATATCCTTTTTTACTGGATACAGCATTTCATCTTAGTCCTCAGGTATGAATATAAATCTGCATTTAGATTCTTGGTCGAGGCTAAATATAGATGTCTACGGGCCACAGCATCCACTTACCATCAGGTGGACTGAATCTTAATTAATCTTGGACTTCTATGAAAAGGAATTATTACGATAAGTATAGTGGACCACCGCAAACTAAAAATAAAATGGTCGAACATAATAATACCGTTAGGCCTTGTGGATGACGTAAGCGTAAAAAATGGAAAATACTAAGAAGCTTTTATGTCTTCCAATAAATGGCGGTATAATATACAATATATAGCATAACTCTGATAAATAGATAATTTTACTAGTCGGTGGGACTACTTTTCTGGCTAGGAGTCCGTCTGGGTGGATACCATTTCTATGGAGAAGGACGGCGATCTGAACCCGCTGATTAGTGACTAAAATACATACGTAGATATGTTTTTAAGTTCACGTAATGAGTACGTGGGCAATAAGTGGGGACGTCGATGAATTACGTGCTAATTGAGCAACTCATTATTAGTATAAATACCGGGTTTTATTGTTATTAGATCATTAGTATTTGAGTTATCGTCAACCAAACAAGTCTATCGGGAAGAAATTGTAAAATAAATAATGAGAAATATGGAGAAAATGTGGAGAAAATCGAGTTCCATGCCGTTATAAAGTTCCTTCCCAAGGGTGGAAAATCAGTTCAGACTATACTGGAAGAGATGTCATCCTTTTACGGAGACTCTTGTCCAAGTAAAACTATCGTTTACAAGTGGCATACCCTTTTTAAACATAGCAGATAGTCACTTGAAGACGACCCACGGCCAGGAAGGCCGATCGAGGTGACCACTTCAGAAATTAATCAAAAAGTCGAAAAATTAATAAAAGAAGATGCCCGCCTAAAGAAAAAACAGCTCTCAGAAATGGTTGGAGTATGAGATACAATCATTTTCAAAATTCTTCTTGACCATCTTGGCATGATTAAAATCAGCGCAAGATGGATGCCTAGAACGCTCACGCCACGCCGCCTCAAAGGCAACAGTGCGTGGAGTTTTCTCGTCAATTTTTGGACCACTATATGGAAGACAAAACTAGAGTTTGGTTCGAACTGTTACTAGTGACGAAACCTAGGTTCACCATTACGAACCTGAGTCCCAACAGGAGTCTATGCAGTGGCACAAAAAAGGCACACCACCACCCAAGAAACTTAAGGTGACACAATCGGTAGGGAAAATCGTGGCGACAGTCCTTTGGGACTCAGAAGAAATCCTATTGATTAATTATAAAGTTAAAGGTGATTACATAACCGAAAATTACTACGTTGAGTCCTAGAACAATTGAAGGAAGCTTTAAAGGAGAAAAGAAGGGGAAAATTGACCAAAGGAATCCTTCTTCTGCACGATAACGCGCCTGTTTACAAGTGCCATGTTGCGATGGCTGCCTTGCAGAAGGCTTCGAAATTTTTATACACCCACCCTATAGTCCTGACCTGACCCCCAGTGATTATTATCTATTTCCAAACTTAAAAAAAGAACTTCGTGGGAAAAGTTTTTAAGTGTCGTCGTCGTAAGAGGTTGATTTTGAATGATACTTATCCAAAACCAAGTCAAACTTCTGGGCAGAACAGGATGCAACTTGAGCTTCTTTCCTACAGTTTCACTAAAAGTATTTATTGTAATTTAACGTTCACCGCCGAGCACTACCTCTTGTTTGCAAATTCATTTGCATGGTATGAAGTTTAAGACAAGCGTTCATCTCCCGAGCTAAATTTCTTTAAAAAATAAAAAGAATAAAAAAAAATTTCATCATCATCGTTACAGCACTTCACAAGTTCACATTGTATGAGAAAGCTTAAGGTCACTCGGTCGGTTGGTCGATGTTCCTTAACAGAAGAACCTCTGCACATTCTAACTGATTGTAGACCCTTAATTTTCAAAGGTAGCATTCATCTGGCAAAGTATGTACTTAGCCCAGAAGAAGTGAAATTGCTCACAGCAAAGCAACTCGTTCAATTCATCGAAGACAGAGGCTTAGCAGTGAACTATAGCCAAAGCAGCTATCACAATAGATTTTACAGGTCGCAGTGATATTAGTCTTTCTAGACCTGCATAGCTGCTTGCACAAAATTAAAAAAGGTCACTCAGTGGTTGAAAAGGAACCAACGGGTGTGTAAACGTTCAACTAAGAAACAGAAGGGAGGAATCGAGGCTTCTCTCGATCCGGCCTCCTATAACGCCTACGTTGGGTTCGGGAACAACGTATGTGATCTCCGCAACGGAGTAACACACAAGGGCGATAACCTCTTCCTTTTCAGCAAATAGGTTCAGACGGGGATTACGGGTCTTCCGAAGTCGTCCCGGTCCCAACGCCTTAATTCTTCGATGTGGACTGTATAATTTTGAGGGATGAATTTCTTGGGAATAAAACAGCAATTATCTTCAAACCGTTCCGTGAGAGAGTAATTACTTTTCCCTATCACTTCCCTACACTTTTTCTTTCTTCTTATTGACTGCTGGTCTTGCACTTTTCCCGAAGGATTCCCGAACTTTTTTCCCGAACCATTCCCGAACTTTTTTCCCGAACGAATTGCAAGAAAACCCGTTTAGTGAGCTACCCCAGAGCTATACGCGAAAGTGAGCCGCGCCGTTCGCGCGCTTGCGCAACTCAATTACATTAATTTGTTCTATCACTCTCTCACGGTTTACTTGATAACTTTATTTATATAAGACATACATTCATACAATTTACTTGTATAGATAGCACAAAAAATATCTATACTACGATATACATTACATTTTCATATCACAAAAAACCTTTTATTTATTTAACAAAATATGCCTATTTTACTCACATGTTCGAAGTTGAAATTTCTTAAATATTTAACATAGAAAGTTAAAACAATGTTTTCCACTTGAAATTATACATATCTTAACTAATACAATAGTTTAATTTACATTTTCTCTATTCATTTCACTATTTAAAACACTTTTAAATTTCTTATACAAAACTATCATTATTTCACTTATTCACAGGAATTTTCACATAAAAATAACACAGAATGCACCTTTTTTGCACGTACAATCAATCTGAAACATTTTACAAGTCATTTTTACATAAATTGCTGAAATTACAAATATTTAAATTTTTACATATTTGGCCTCCTAAGTACGTGGCTAGCGTGCGTCCGTGAACTCACACTATTTGAACAACTAACTTTGCACGGCTATCGACTATCAAAAAAAATAGAAAGTCTAATATACACCAATACCAACAATACTAAGGTGAATCAATGCTTCTACACAATTCTCAAACTGTAGGAAATTATTTCTAATCAGATTCTTATCAGTTATCATGTTTCTTATCAGATAACAATATAAGTGAATGTTTTCATAAATCAATCATAGAAAATAGGCATTTGTTTTCATACAAAACATATCAAACTCATATAGGACAATAGTTATGCAATTAATTTCCATTAATTTTAATTACTCACAAAGTGATCATCTCGACCGGGGAACAACTCCGATCTCTAACTTTATTTTAATATTCCTTTAAATTTACACCATTGGAAAGATGATTTCAACCGGGGAACAAATCCGGTAACATAATTTATATCTTAAAAATTCCCTATATGAATATATTAAGAGATATTACTTAAGAGAACAATAAACTATTCCGGCCTGGAAGTCGAACCCAAGACCTTCATATCATTAATTCGATATTTCTTTAAGATTTAACTAAGCATTTTCTTATTAGAATATTGTTGCTTGATAATTTGCTTTTTAGAAGCTATTCGTAATCGGTTAACTAATAAATTGAAATATTCTTATAGGCGCGTCGCCAACAGTGGTCATAAAAGAGACACAAAATAAGGATATCCGCAGTAAAACTAAAGCAACCAATACAACCCATCGCATCGGTAAGATGAAATGGCAATGGCAGCTGGACACAAGTCAAGAACCTAAAATCGATGGTGAAGCAAGTTTCTAGAGTCGCAGCCTGGTACATATAAGCGAAGTGTAGGGTTGTCCCTAATTAGATGGAGTACGACCTGATTTTCGACGAAAGTGGCTGAAAACAAAAATATATGATTCTCATTTGTGTTTCCCGTTTCTATGGCAGTGACACATTATTCAGTGAATCATTTACCTACAGGACAAAACTGGGGGTGGATTTGCGTACTCTGGTACCACATGGCAGTTAATAATAATAATAAAATGGCGTAGGGAAGTGACGACCCCATCGCCCGCTGACGTAACGGTTATGTGACAAAACCACTACGTCAGCGCAGTCAGTCAGCACCTTGCCAAGAGGTGTTAGTGCCGTGCCTCGGCAAAAATTGAAGGCGCAAAGGCCCGCTTGTGCACATGGCCCCACCATAAAACGGCGCCGGGTCTGGGCGTCTCCCGTTAAATGACGCCCACTTTTATGGATGATGGAATATGCAAAAACGCGCAAAGGGCCGCTGCCTGGACGTCGCCAGGGCGCGTCTGGTGCTGGCGCTGGACGCGACAGCATGCGAACCGCCAGCCGATCGAGAGGTGCTGCACGACCACCCATCAGCCCCTCGCATCCATCATCCCCACCAGCTGGCTTGGTGTCGGCAGGGTCTTCGCAGGCCCAGCAATCGGCACCCGCCACTGGTGGAGTACGCCGCATGCGATGGACAACCGAAATGAATACTAACGCATTGCGGGCGTATTTTAGGGCGAAAGGGGGAGAAGTTGGAGGTTTGGCGTATCGGGCTAGGATGCATCGTCTTTTTGCTGAGCTGGAGCCATCTTTAACCGTCTCAGAGCAAAACCTGGCAGACCGGGTTCGGTATATCTTGCGCTCAAATATATTTGATGTCGCCGAACTCGAACGACTACGACGTGAGGCTGTTCCCTCATCGGATGAAAATGCTACGGCTGAGGATGCGGCGCCACAAATTGCAGAGCAACCCGCAAATGTGAATGCCACCGTGAATACCCCAGTTGTGGTTGATTCAAACGATGATGGAACAGTCGCACAGGAACTGGAATTAGAGCATATGAGGAGTACATTGGAAGAGGCGATTTTGGAAACGCGCAGTACGCCTCTCGAAAATCGACTGCGACTTCCCCGCATAGCCCTAAGCAAGCGGAATCGGGCTGTCGTGAGGGCTCTGAACCCAATGCTAGTAACCTATTTGGAAGCCAGCCGGGACCTTTGCGAGACGTACTCAATTCTTTTTGGCGCTGCACTGGCAGTGTGCCGTATTATAGGCGCCAAACTTTCCACGGCTGGACGCGCTACTGGACAAAGTAGCGCTATCCCAGCCTGGAGATTAAGAATTGAAGAACGTATCGCAAAGGCTAGGGCCCTCATCGGCAGACTGATATGCTTCAGGTCAGGCAACAACAGGCCATGGATTGTGCGCACCGTCAGGATGGCATTTGCTGGGACATATGTTAGTTTGTCCCAGCCGGATATAACGCAAAAACTGACGGAGCGCATAGACGACCTGAAGCAGAGAATCGCTGCTTGGGGAAAGCGGATTCAGCGATATACCGAGAGGTCGACACGGTTTAACCAGAATCGTCTCTTCCAGAGTGATCAGAAGAGGCTCTATAAATCGTTGGAGCGACCAATGGTAAGTGGAACGGGCCCAGCACCGAATCAGGCCGACACTGTAGCATTCTACTACTACTACTAACTGTAGTATAACGCCCATGGACCCCGTCATTATAACGCCGGATGACGTAGCTGAGGCGGTCCGTAGGGCGTAGAACTGGAAAAGTCCGGGACTCGACGGGCTGCATCACTACTGGCTGAAGGGGTTTGTGGTGTGTCACACTGTGCTCGCCCAACAGTTCCAAGGGGCTCTCAACCAGAAGTCGCTTCCGAGCCTCTTCACTACTGGGATCACTCATTTGGTTCCTAAAGACCAGGTTACCACAGACCCGAGCAAATACCGCCCCATCACGTGTCTGCCGACCATATACAAGACACTAACATCCATTTTGAGCGCGAGAATCACTCGTCACCTGGAATCAAATCAAGTGATGTCGCGCGCTCAAAATGGATGTCGGGGTGGCGGTCGTGGAACCAAGAAACCACTCCTCATTGACGCGGTCATTGGCAAAGTGGTGAAACGCAACCGTCGGAGCTTCTCCCCCACCAACCACCACCAACACCAACACCAACACCAACACCAACACCAACTCGGTGCCCCATACATGGCTAAAGAGGATCCTCGAGCTGTACAAGATTGACTGTACAGTTCGAGACTTCCTCGAGCGGTGTATGGGGCAGTGGAGTACGATCCTCTGTCATCTAGGCGAGCGGATGACGGCTGCGGAAAGCCGCATAAGGATAAGACCCTTAAGTACTTTACTGAAGGGTTCCGGGAGGGGATTTCAGCTTCGGAAAGGAGGTACAAAATTGACCCACCTCTTCTATATGGATGACCTCAAATTATTCGCCTCCAGTCGCTCCCATCTTATGGAATTGCTAAACATCACTTGTGAATTTAGCAATTCTATTGGAATGGAGCTGGGGACGGATAAGTGTGCGGTCCTCCATGTTGAGAGGGCTAGGGTTGCTAACTCTGAGGGCATAGACTTATCTATGCCCGTCAACTTAAGGACCCTTTCCGAGGCTGAAACATACCGATACCTGGGTATGTCACAGAACATCGGTATCGATGAGGCTGGTATCAAACAGTCAGTTCGCGACACGTTTTATGCGCACTTGACCAAAGTGCTTAACAGCCTTTTGTCCGGTGTGAATAAGGCACACGCATGTAACAGCTGGGTCATGCCTGTCCTCATGTATACCTTTGGCATACTCAGGTGGACTCAGACCGAACTTAACGCCCTGGATAGAAAAGTCCGCAATACCATGACGTCCCATAGGATGCATCATCCGAGATCGTCGGTAATGAGGCTGTACTTGCCGCGAAATCATGGTGGGCGTGGCTTCCTGAGCGCGCTCACCATGCATAATCGCGAAGTGTGCAGCCTCCGTAATTACTTCCTGTTGAGATCGGATGATCCATTCTATAATGACGTCATTTCTAGTGATAAAGGACTTACCCCTCTATCCTTAGCCAACGAGCAATGGCAGGACCCGGCAGTACTAAGCATTTCCGACCGGAAGACCGTATGGAAGGAGAAGGAGCTCCACGGGAGGTACTATAGGGTTCTACATGAGCCCTTCGTAGATACAGTCGCCTCCCTCAACTGGCTACGTTTCGGTGACCTCTTCGGGGAAACCGAGGGTTTTGTCTGTGCAATACAGGATCAGGTTATTAAGACCAACAACTATCGGAGATACATCCTAAAGGATGGCACCGTCGACGTCTGTCGAGCTTGTCGCCATCCCGGGGAGTCACTAAGGCATGTCATCTCCGGTTGTACGGCGCTTTATAACTCTGAGTACTTGCACAGGCACAACCTAGTAGCCAGAATTCTACACCAGGAGCTCGCTCTGAAATACGGTCTCGTGGGCCGGAAAGTGCCGTATTACAAGTACTTGCCGGAAGCCGTGCTCGAAAATGACCGCGCCAGGCTCTACTGGGACCGGGCCATCAACACAGACAGGATTATTCTTGCGAATAAGCCTGATTTTGTGCTGATGGACCGGGCACAGTCAAGGATATTTTTGGTCGACATTACCATTCCGTATGACGAAAACCTCGTGAAAGCCGAAACAGATAAACGAACAAAATATCTGGACCTGGCTCACGAGGTGACCGATAGGTGGTCTGCCGGCCGAAATTATTCCTGTAGTCGTCTTTGCGAATGGGCTAATCCCAGTCAGCCTCTCGGGTCATCTGGGGCGACTGGAACTCCGTGACGGACCGCTCCGGGCTCAAATGCAAAAGGCGGTGCTCCTCGATACCGTCCGCATCGTCCGCCGGTTTCTTTCCCTTTCCTCCTAACCCTCGGCCATTTGGTCTCCCCTGCCAAGGGCTTCCATCTGGTTGGGCTTTTATTTATTTATGTATTTTTGTATTTATTTTATGTTATTCATATTTATGTATATTTATCGTTTCATTTTAATTTATAATTATATATTTATATAACCCAACCAGATGAGAAAACTATATAGATACCTCAAATAATAATAATAATAATAAACTTTATTTATTAAGTTTTGTATTTATTTTATTTTATTGATATTTATGTACATTTATCTTTTCATTTTAATTTATAATATTCTATATATAATATTTATAGAACCCAACTAGGTGAGAAAATTATATAGATACCCCAAACAATAAACTTTATTAGCATAATTAGTTATTACATAACTAAGCATAATATGTATTACATAACCAAGCTGGCTAAATTTAAATGGTTCTTCTTCTGAGTGCAACGTTGTCCGATAATAATCAAACCAACAAAACAAAAGTACTTCTTTTTCGGTCTGTGGTATCAGAACACTTTTCTCAATCACCATTTTTTTAATAACCGCCAATAATAGCAGCCAATAGAACAATTATTAACGGAGTAGAGCTACGGCGCTACTGTATTATGGTTGCAGCACGAATGGGTTCATCTAGACAGGTGAAAAACACGCTCTCACAGAATACCTGCGAAAACTAGCAGCTTAATGCTGTTGTACTCGCATAAGTATTAGTCTTCAGGGGTGGCAACTCATCTACAATTAGATTTTTTATTGAGAATACATGTACCTATGTGTCTATGGTACACAGCATCCTTTTACCAGCAGTAGAACTCTTTTTCACGCTTAATCTATAAAAAAATCTATATAGCTTATAGTGCTTATAAGTAACTATACAGTACTAGTCTTGGTTTTGAATGCCAGCCAAGGCTTTTGCAAGAACAAATACATAATGGTTTTCGGCTACATAATGTACCCCGACGTTATACTGCTTGTAGAGCCGTAAGAGCAATATGTAACCTTAGTCTGAAGGAGTCACTTCACATAATATAAACTTTGGGCCCCATCAATATATTTACGAGTGACTGCCTCGTTGATCTAGTGTTGTAAATGCATTTGCTGATCATGATGTCCCGGGTTTGAATCCCAGGTCGGACCAAATTTTTTTGACAAGAAATTTTCAGTAGCAGCCCGGAGTAATAAAGTTAGCGGTGTTTCACCCCTATGCCCCAGAAAACACCAGATCTCTCTCCGGCCATGTCGGATTACCGTTCCATACAACTATCATAAGAGTGAGGTAATAAAGAGTATAGTACACCTGTTCTTGCTAATACACTTGAGTACTACATATAATCCCGCCGTGCACAGGTGGCCAATCTCCGTTGAGGCTTGCCGTTATGACCAGAAATTCGGTCTGGAGGATATTATATTTACAAACATTTAATGTCTGTAAGTAAACAAAAACACAAATTGTTTTATCAAAAATATTGATTTACATCCTGTAAATACCAGAAACAAGCTCAAACTAGCCACTAATTACTCGTCTCCAAAGCGTCAGAAATTCTTTCATGTGGCAATGTATATGCATTAAAATGGATAAAACTAAAGTCTTGTTACATATTCAGGAGAGGATATCCACGAGTATCAAAAAGTTTAATACTCTTTCTAAATGTATGTTTTATTTTACAAAATATTAAATTTAAAATAAATATTCGGAAATAGTCCCACTGGGTTTCTTTGTGATTCTTCCCGGGATAAAGACTTTTTCCGAACCAGGGATAAAAGCATAAATGACTTTCAATAAATACATATTTTTACTACCTATATTGAATTATTCTATACCATTCTTTTCTACACAGCGATATCTGCACAGGTACGCTAGAATGTGCAAGAATAGGTAGCTTCCTGCGTACTTGATTCATCATCATCATCATCATTACAGCCCTTCACAAGTCCACTGCCGAACATAGGCCTCCCCCAAGGTATGCCACAAAGCACGGTCCTCAGCCACCTGCATCCATCGACTTCCTCCGTGTCTTACCAGGTCATCACTCCATCTAGTCGGGGTTTGCCCTACACTCCGCCTACCGGTACGAGGCTGCCACTCGAGAACCTTTTTTCCCCAACGGTTGTCGGTTCTTCGAGCTATATGGCCGGCCCATTGCCTCTTCAGCTTACTAATCCGTTGGGCTAAATCGGTCACTTTGGTTCTACTGCGGATATCCTCATTTCTATGTTTATCACGCAGAGAAACCTCGAGCATAGCCCTCTCCATAGCTCGCTGAGCAACTTTGAGCGTCCTCATACGGCCAGCAGTGAAGGACCATGTCTCAATTCCATATGTCATCACTGGCAACACGCGGCTTGCCGTGTAGTGGCGGTTGAGAATGTTGTCATGTCTTCCCGTGGGTGCCGTAAGAGGCAACAGAGGGAGACAGGCAGGAGATGGGCAGCAGCATCTTCCTGATACAACTACACAGTAACAAACTGTGGTTGCCAACCCGCTCGCCAAGCGTGGCAACTATGGCAAACATTCCCCCATGAGCAACCTACTTCATTAGCTTCTTATTATTCAAAAGTTATGGCCATGGTCGAAACCCGACTAGGAGTATATCGACATCAAATTAATTCGTAAGCAATTACTCACTATATATTGAAAATATTCAATTGTACATACTTTGTTAGGTATAGCTAACGATCCTTGACTTTAAACCAAGTAAAAGTTGTACTTCGGAAAATCATTTCATGTACATATTATAAAATAAAAATCACCAGCCACAAACCTTTGACCGCACGAGCAATTTCAGTTAAAAGTGCAACCGTGTTTATAAGTAAAAAGGTGTTTCTTTAACGACCAAGTTTTATGAGGGGACTCAAGAAGCCTCTCTGAGCCATTCCGACAGCCACTTGGGAGTTTATGCAAATCGGACGCCGTCCAATGAGAAATAACAATAAAAATATCTTTACGGCTGCGTGTCGTTCCTTCGATATTTTAATTTGGTCGGCTTGAGGTGAAAGTACCAAATGTACCGGTGGCTATCGATTACACCGCTCCAGATTTATATATAGCATGATTAATTGATAGAGCATCCGACCAATAATTGATGATCGCTAAGAAGATCTGCACGCTGCCTCGTGCGCTGACTGACAGAAATATATACTTTTATTACTTATTAATTTTCACATAATATTCGTTATATAATAGTGGTCGTTGCAATAAAGTACGAGTACTAGATGAAAAGTTATACATGTTGTATTAGTTACTTTACAGTATATCATGTGTAATATAATATAAGATTTAAAAGTTAAAAAATAGCTATAAGGTACGTAGTCTAGTTTCTTTCAGATATTTATTTTATTTTATCTCATACACGTTTAGTACGTGTAGTCCTATTCCTATGGCCATTGGCCATGTTGGACAAAAATTTTGTATTTTAGGCACTATCATGACGCTCAAGAATTGATAGGTTTTGAATTAGTATAAGCTCGAAAAAGAAATACTAAAACATGAAATACTCAATCAAATAAAAAAAAACCTTAATGGGTTTTTAAATTAAAACGCATTAAATTATTCAAGATTATTTTTTTACATATAATAAGAGTGACTAACGAGTACCCAGTCCACCTAATGGTAAATGGATACTGTGAACATAGACTGTGAAAATTCGCCCTCGATAAAAAATTAAAATGCAGATGCTTCGTCAGTTGTCACCCATGAGAAATAAGATAAAATGCCTCGTTTCCATTACAAAGGTTTTCCGATTCTCTAAAATCACCATACGAAACACGGCCGCATTAAGCTGCTATTTTACGCTGTTAGTCTGCAAGTGTGAGTTATCAAAGTTTTATTTTCGCGATAATATATTATTTTTTGATAATAATGATAGGAAAAGCATGTTATTGAATTAGATTTTTAATCGCCTTTATTTTTATTTAGATACTTTTCTTCCTGATAACAAGCAAAAATGTTTCAAATAAACAAACTTTTTGTCGGCTGAATGTCGCAAACTTACTTCGTGCTGGACAAATATGCTTGCAGCAGAGAGGCATTACCTGCTTCAAAATTTTTAACTAACAATGTGGCTTATGTCTAAAATAAAGCATAATTATTATTTATTAAATAATAAGTATTTTTTATTTTAATATAACAAATAAAGAATACATATTACTTACTTCTAAAAAATAATAATGATTATTTTTACAGATCATCACGACCCCCCAGCTGAACATAGGACTCCTCACAACTAGCCACTTTGTTCGATCTTGAGCCACCTACATCGATTCCCTACTTATTATTTCATTAGTTCGGCACTCCACCGAGTAGGGGATCACTTAAAACTGCACTTGCCAGTAGCTAACGCAGCTACTGCTCGAAAACTTTTCTTCTACATTTATAGTTCATCGAGCTGAGCTGTATAGCTGGTCGACTGCCACTTCAGGCAACTGATCCGCTTATTTATAAGTTAATTACTCTTCTTCATCTGTGTATACCCTTGATATGGATTTTATTACGTAGAGATACCTACTTCTAGCATAGCACTCTCCATTGCTCATAGCTAGACGGGGTGATGACCATTGTCCGTTGCGTAGGGTAAAGGAGGGGTTGTTTTCTTCCGAGGAGGGGATGTTAAAGAGCGACTGGTGCTTGTATGGTCACATATGTATACGAAAGTATTCTCGTGGCCATGTCTATAAGCAGCAGCGTGTATTTCCATGTTCATCTTAAGATTTACCATCAAGCATAATTATTGCTAAATGCCCGATTGATTCCAAATTTCTATTTAATCAAAGCTTGTACCGCAAACGGAGTAAGGTTTTAAAGTCACTAGTAGTTGCTTGCACTGTTATTCTGATAATGTAATATAAATTACTATTTACACACAATTTATCATTTTTTAAATCTATGTTATAATTGTTATATCTCTTTTACGTGTGTGTATTCAACTTCTGAAAACGGACCTCTAATTTTGTACAAATAATTAGCATAATCGTCACGCTTGAGGGGTAGATTAACGAATGACAATCGCAGAACAATTGCAAAAAAAATGTAATATCAAAATCACTCGATGCTTCTCTCTTACACTCTCTTCATGTTTTAAACCATTCACACGTTTTCAATATTATCTTCAATGGATTTATTCTTTGAATTTATATTATATCTCATATATTCTTATATTATCTCATAATTCTATATCTTGGATAAAACATTGAACAAAAAATTAAAATCTGATACTAAACTAAATAAAACATGCAAAACAAACACGTTCTAATTCTCTAAAGCATTTTAATGTCTTGCCCATCTCTCAAATATACGAGTACAGACAACCATGTCGCAATTTTTAAGGAACGTGCTTCCAGTCACTATTCTCGTTCTTGGTTTATTTTATTTTAAAATCGTATACTATCTAAATATTACGTTGTATGTTTTTTGTAAAGCTTAACTGAAAATTTTAAATATTATTTTAAGATTATTAATTAATTTTTAAAAATTTTGTTTTATTATCGTGGGGATATATCGCATGGATACCGTCCGCTGCGGGTGCAACGGTAAGGTTATCCTACCGGCAAAGCACTACAGTGATCACCACTAATGTATATGACAGGTCTTCGGATCCCCGTTCGGAACACAAGCGGGGTCCATCACTTTGCTCAGCTAGAAGCACGAGATAGCACTTATTATTCCCAGCAACAGTAGTATTTTTTAAAACCAAATCATCTAAAACAATGTTTGTTAGTAGTTTTTAGGTTAGTTATTTTAATATTTTCACCGATTTCTGAGAAACTTCTCTTCTTTTATTGATATTCTTTTATTTTCATTATCTAATCGACTAAAAGTATCTTGACACTTTTTCTTTTTTTCGCTGTAGGATGTAATAAAATCATCACCTTAAGGTAAAGTTAATTGGGGACAAATATTAACATTTAATATGATTAATCATGCTGATTTTGGCTACGGCGACTATAGATTCTGAGTCTCTATTAGTAGAGTTTCGGTGACATGCTCTGATGTGGCTAATGAAGTCAAGTTTTGCGATAAATGTGTACAATAAATGGATACAGCACACTCACGTAAGGACGCTGCTTACATAGTTAAAAACTCTGTTAGTTGGTCTGTTCATGATTTCTACGCACCTGGCATGCAAATCGCTTCTACGTTTTTTATTGAACGCTTGTTTGGACCGTTTAACTTTTTTTCCATATATTTCCATGTCATATGTCTTTTCTGAATATCTAGAATCTAAGGAACTGGCCACTATTTTCATACTTACCGATTTGTAGCTCTGAAAGGAAAATGCGCTTCGTTACTTTTTCGTTCGGCATATTGCATTTAAATGACATTCAGCTTGTATGTTTTAAGCCTCTTTAGTTTTGACTCTACCCCAACTGTGAATTTCTGATAGAAGATATATATATATATTTCTGATGTCTGCGTGAAAATATTATTTAGAAGAGAAATTTTTTTCCACTATTGATACAAACCTAAGGACACTCTATATGGTAAAAATCAAACCATTTACAGAACTTGCCAAATACATAATAATAAATACATATACAAACCTACAGTACAGTACAATATTCACTCGATATAAATTTCACAGTACGCGAGGAACCCGGGTTCAATCCCCGCCAGCACCTATGAAATTAATTGTTAAGTACAATTTTGAGTGCTGATTTATCATATGCTGAATTAAGGAAAATATCGTGAGGAAACCTGCATGTCTGAGAAATAAAAAAAATATTTCAAATACATGTGAAGTTCGCCAACACGCATTGGGGCAGCGCGGCGGACATTTCCTTGCCCTAAAACCCTCAGGAATGGGAGGAGGCGAGTGCTCAGCTGTGGTAATTTTTCATCATCCTCGGCAGGTAAATGTACACAACTAGACATAGGTTGGGATGATTTGCCTCGACTGTCACTCTTGATGTGCAATCGCAGTTATAGACGTCGTATCTTTGAAACAGCTCCCCGTCCCCGTGGTTATATAGTCTTTGCCGTCACCCATCTGGATAATATTATGCCTGGCGTAAACGAAACTATATTATCGGGATTTTAATTTAAAAAAAAATTTATAGGAGTTTCCGTCTGAACTCTTATAAAGTATTTTTAGCTACCCGTAGTCAACTCTCTTACGACACCTTCATCACATCAACCGCCTACTCGTTGGCCACCACTGTGGCCGTGGAAAGGAAAAGGGGAGACCTCCCGCCGGACGGGGTGTTCAGCGGTCAATACTCCATGTGATAGTTCGGAGGTATTCTATATATTTTATACTCGCTGTACTTCGAAACTTTGATAGCGTGATTTAGGCTTCGTTTCATTTCTCTTGTGACGCGACTGCAGCGCTGCCACACACTTAAGTGACAGAATGAGGTGTGATACATTATTTTGAGCCGGCAGCACTCGGCAGCTTTATTAGTAGAGCTCAAGCTTCTTGCATTGCTAGTTACTTATTTTTGATTCATAGTCTGTAACAGTTCTTAGCATCTATAAGTGTTTTGTTAGAAAGTTTTATCTTTAGCTAGTATAGAATTACAAATGATTAAATTGCTCGTTAAATGTAATACGAGGGTCGTCTTACTTAAAACTAACGAAGCATTACGTACTTGTATGTATAACGAAGTAAGTTACGATATAACTAAGCTTTCTCGTCACGTATCATACAGCGGTTTAGATTACATACGCGGGTTTCCCATTCAGCTGATTTCTTTATGTAAAGCTTCGAGCGCTCGTTACGCTTTGAATTCGGCGCACGTGGCAGATTTACGATTATATGGAACCGCTTGTATCCGGGTGTACGGTGAAGGTAGTGTGACACGTTACTGTTTCAATGAACACCTGTAATCATAGCCCTCAGTAAAGGCATCTGTCACCATAGTCACAGCAACAAGTATGTATATATATATATATATATATATATATATATATATATATATATATATATATATATATATATAGCACTCCGATTGACCCAGAGGACGTCATCCTCGACGTTAAAACGTGTAATGGCGGTGTAGGGATATCCACTACCTCGTCCCGCGGGTGCTGTTAGAGGCAGAGGAAACCTACAATAAGAAACGGGCAGCGTTATCATCTTGCGAACAACTGAAGATTGTAAAATTGCGGTTGCAAAACCACCCTTTTTAATAGAATAGGATGACAAACAAGCACGCAGGCCAACAGATGGAAAGTGGATGCTGTGGGCCATAGACATTTATCCTCGCAATGCAAATGCGTTGTCACCCGTGAGGAATAGAATGAAATGCCTCGTTTTCAGTAAAATGAGTCTCCGGTTCTCTATACTCACCATACGAAACACAGCAGCATTAAGCTGCTATTTCACGTTGGTATTCTGTAAGAGCGTGTTCCTACCCCGATCGAGCCGACCCATTCGTGCTAAAACTAAAATATAGTTGCAGTGTAGCACTACCACGCAAAAAAAAGCTGTGGCAAAACCCCTGTGTATTGTGTGTGTGTGTGTGTGTAAGTGACCAATTTCTTCCTATCGTATACTCATATTGTAATTTGTGGGGGAGGCATATTATGTTTAGTAGTAAACTTTTATAGGCTGTAATCAATGGATTGATAGATTCAGAGGGGTAACGTTTTTCGGGTTTATGTATATGTGTATTTGTATTGCTATATTATAGTATATATAATATAGCAATACACATAATATTCAATACAATCACACGGTACTTGGTTGTGAATTGTAAATCAACATTGATATTTGTTAGAATTGGCATTGTGTAAAATGGTGTCCACACTCCGTTGCATGAGCAATAGTTCGAAGAAACCCTTTATTTCCTTTTAGTTGAGTTGAGTAACTTGATGTAAAGTAAATTTGTAAAACACTTCGATAGAAACGCCTTATGAAATTTTCCTTAACAGACTTTTGACTGACATCCTCTTAAAGAACGATAAAAGATTCAGTGCTCAAATATAGTTTATAATAGAAGAATAAAAGTCCGACTTTAGAATGTGAAACTATTTCATTATTTTTAGTTTTTTGACCTTTTTGAAGCTTAATTTTTTTTAAGTACTCTACTCGTAAGAAATGTCTCAAACGCGAAAACAACAAGAATGTCATGTTCAAAATCAAATCCGTTATCTATTACAGCCTATAAAAGTCAACTGCTCAACAAAGCCTCTACCATAAATAGCCTCATAGGATGTTTTGCAATAGTTGCCACGCTTGGCAAGCGGGTTACCTACCACAGATTTTTATTATTTTTATTTATTCTCAGGAAGATGCTTCTGCCTATCTTCTGTTTCATTTTCCCTCTGCCACCATTTACGATACCCTCGGGGCATTTTTTCAAATCCTTATTTTTCTACCCGTATTTTATAGGAGTGGAATTATTTCTCCAAATTTATATGATAACACTCCTGAAGTGTAATCTAATTAATGAAAAACAAAGATATCGTGTAACATATATATATAGAAAAGCTTTTATTTTATTGTATCAAGTCCGTTTCGTTTTGCTCCTTATATTTCTTTGTCAATAGTAAGAATTTCGCTTCAGTTGAAGTGAGAGTGACATCTACAGTATGAAACTGTCAATCAATTTCTCAGTCTCACAAGTCTCTCAATACAAATCAATACTCAATACAAAATGAAATATGAAATGAAGTATTTGGACTTCAAAAAGTTTGTGCTCACGTGGGCTATAAAATAAATTATACTTGTATTTCTGTTTTTCCTTTGTTTTAAAAACGTACGCACGTGTCATACCTCGCACAAAAAACTTCGCGCGAAAAAATAGCATAGATATCCATCAAGCGGCTCAATGCCACTGAACCATCTGCAATTAGTTTTTTTTTGCACTGACAACTTTTTGTTCGCGACAGGTATACGTTCGTTATAAAATTGATAGACGTTTGATGTTTAAAACAGTTTCATTTATAATTTTTGTTTTTAATTAAAACTGCTACGTTAACGATTATTTGTATAATGATAAAGATGTTTGAACCGTATTATACGTTATTAAAACTGGGGAAAAAACAATATCTAGATTTTAAATGGAGATTGTCAATTCTTAGGACTGAAGTATAAAGCAGAATTTTTCGCAATTCACATCACATCGCTATAATCTACATTAATTATTAAAGGTTTTGTTTATTCATAAAAATTACGCAACTGATAATTTTACTTAAAACTTCAAACAATAATTGATAATCCGTAATCGTTATGCATTTTTTTTTAACTTTTAGATTCCCAGAGTTCAAAATACGATAGGGACAGCAAAGACGAAGTTATTTGTAGAATATTTTAAAAAAATACAAGAAAGAGTGCTCATATAACCCAGCCCACAAAAAAAGCACCGTAATGATAATTTTGAAAAATACGGCCCTAATTGCATTGTTTTAAGAGCACAACGTAATATACGTTGTGCTCTTAAACCTTATAATAATATTTCTATTTTAATTAGTACCACAGTTGATTGGCTAGATATTATATTTTTTGGCAATTTTTGGCACTAATATTTTATAATAGACTCGTTTAATCATTTCACATCAATGGAATGTATACATTCGGTCTACTGCGCTTGTAAATTTAATGAACGCTGGCTTAGTGTTACTATTGTAAAATGATTAAGATCTTAACCATCGGTCAGTGCGCAAATGGGTGTTTCTAAAATACTAAATAACCATTTTATGCGCAAGCTGTAGAGCAAGGAAATAGGTATAGCAGAAACGTTTTATCAACAATTGGCGCCGAAAGGTTAAATAAATTATAAACAATGGAATTATATCGTCCTTGAGAATAACTTTATAAGTTTTTACTGATTGTTATTTTATGTTTAGGAGAATGAATTTTGAATGTACTGTAAAAGTAAAGTGTTCTTAACCAGTAGCCCCTTTCGGCAGCGTATTACTAGCACGAGTGGATCGGCGCGCCCAGAATACCTGCGTAAATGGATAATAATGCTGTGTTTCGTATAATGAGTGAAGAGACACGGAACCCTTTTACTAATAACGAAACGTTCCACATTCGTTCTCAAGGCAAATAGATCAACTTGAGTAGAGAAGGAGCACGTTCGCACAGTTACAATCGTGAAATTGCAGCATAACAGTGCTGTGCTTTGTATGATGATTGATATGAGTGACAAAAGCCGGAGATTCGGACATACTGATGACGAGGCACTACATCTTGGTCTTCAGTGGAGACCATGCACATGAATTTTTCATTCTTAATAGAAGAATAGATCAAAGTATGTACACATTCGTATATGTAGACCTAAGGACAAAAGAAAAACGCGCCAGAATATAAAACGTGGAACCGCTGATACATTATTATACAAAAATTTATAGTTGGATGTATTCATAGACAAATAAGTATAAAATAAAAGCGTTTAGAACTAGCGCTATTGGCTATAACAATAACCGCGCTATAAAAGCGATGTTAACCACCATTGTAGCAGCTTGAAATTCTATCGCTGTTCGGTTTCCTATCGGGCGATCTTTAACTGGTCGCGTGGTACAGCGCGGCCGTTTGCAACTGGACTAGTTTGCGTCTCAGTGTAGTTACTCACTGGAATAACTTTAAAACTAAGACCTACCACGATACACCACCCACCTAGGATTTAAATTGTATATTCCAACTATGCTCATTGGTGAGCTTAACTACGTTAACTATGAAGTTAAGATTTTATTTTTGATTGTTTTATAAAAGCAGATACAGCATAGTGTAATAACTCTTCAAGAATTTTATGATTTTGTGTGATATGTTTTTACAGGAGCCGTGGTAGCTCACAAGTAAGTGCGTGCCGTTAATTTCAGTACGCAGGCGAACCGAGTTCTATCCCCGTCGACACACAAATCACTAATTTCAATCCTTGAGCTTCTTAACAGAAAAAATTACTTTAGGCCCAACACAGGATTCAAACCTGGGAGAGACGTAGCTCTTACAACTACGAACTACTCTGACAACGAGAAGGAAATTTACATAATATACTCAAAAAACACTTGCGCGTGTTACGAGTGACGTATGTGACGTGACGAATGTCACGTAGCATAATGATTTCTTAAATTTACGCGAACACTACACAATAACACTACACGCGATAAAATCCGTAAATAATAGTTTTATTCAAACTATTATTTACGGATTTTATCGCGTTTAATTACTTTAATTTATTTTTATTATTATCCCGACGTTTCGGGTGCTTTACAGCGCCCATGGTCACGTATCATTCAAATGTTTCTCTGGTTTTCTTCACTTACACTTATAATACGCTGGTATTCTATTACGCTGGTATACTCTTTCTCTTGCTAAAATTTTTAGTGTTATCATCGAACTACTTGAAATGTATGTAGGGCTACCTGTAAATTAACATATCTTGCAAAGATAAAAAAGCAACGACATTGGTTAATTAACTTAGATGACATTGTGTGCATAGATTTATTGACAGTGACAGACAGTGCAAATACTGTACTGTTCCCATGTCTATTGCAGTATTGGCATTATAACTGGCTGCCGAAGAATCGGAGTCATGTCCTTCTTTTTATTATAGTTAGTATATTAGGAGTTGGATCTATAATAAGAAATAAAAAAAACTAACAAAAACATTTTGCATTTTACAAATACTTAATATTTATGCATATAACGTTTTTCAAATAAAATAGAAAATAGATTTTGAAAAAAGTATTTCAAATGCGAAATAAAAAAGATAATTTGCACTTTGTTTTTGCTTTTTAAATATATTATGTTTTTCGAGTAATTCACATCTCTGAATACAAAATAGGCGGCAATTTTTTTCGTAAAAGTCTAAAGCTAATATGGTTGAGTTTTAGCGCTGTGGGTATGTATTACCCGAACGGCACCGGTCAGTGGATCGCAGTCTCCTAAAATATGTATGCTATTTTGTACATGTATTGCAAACTTTAGGGTTGCCACAAAAATAAAAAATAAGTGTTATATTCTGTTGGTTGTCGACTAAGATATATAAAACTCTTCTTATTGGTAGATTTTTATTGAGATAGAAATATCATGTGAATACAAAGTTCAAAAAGGAAAGATTGAAATATTTTACATGGTATAAAACTAAAATCATACTGTAATTGAAATAATCATTGATAATAAAATTATGAGACAGTATAAAACTATTGTTCTTTTTTAATAAAGATGACTTGGAAGTGTGGAATTTTAGCAATTTTAGTCGTTTTATTAGCTTAAAAGGCATTTTATGATTTTTTTAAATTAAATATAAAAGTTGAGGTAAGGGGACATTTATTCAAATAGTCTCAATAAACTTATTATATTTACTTAAACAAATCTAACAAGCTATTAACAACCTAAGAAATTAATTTGAACATCGCAACTTACACGTTGAAGTCTTTTACATAATCACTCTTTCAAAGACAAAAAACACGTAACTTGTTAGCAACATTATCTTAAGGGATTCCTCCGTTATATCTATAACCTCATTAACTTAAACATAGTTTTAAAACTACATAATGGAATCTTCAGAGTTTCCCAATCGTCTGCATTAATATCTCATTTCTCAAGCTCGCGTACATCTTCAATTTGATTAATATCGTCCAAAGGTTAAGTGTATGTATGTGCCATTAGCCAACGGAGTGTCAAATTTTGAACCTAAGGCCTGGGGCATTAATCAGGAGTTTTTTGCGAATTATTAATTGAAATACTAACTCAAACTTTATATAAGATAAACATAAACCTGTAAACAGTTACTGCATATAGTAAATTATTTGCTTTATTTACCATTACATAGCCTAATAACCTAAAATCCAGATGCTAATAGGGAAATTTTCAACATTTTCTCCAAAAGCTTACCACACATTTACGCAGTGCACCCAGTTAATTGATGGAGGACACTTAAGATGATTAGGTGACTACAAAAAACAACGACAACCCAAATTTTTCACACCGTTGGTAGAACGAAGACATAGCCAATGCCCGAAAGGGCATCACCTCTGTGCTCTCTTACTCTTCTGCCCAAATTATGGGGAAATTTTCATGACAATTAATTCATGTTAGCGGGTGTATTTGTTCAAAGGCTCAAGTGTGTGATCCTGAAAAGGTTATATAGTAGCAGGTTCCTGAATCGAAACCGTGTTGTGGATGTCTTTGTGTTCCTAGCACTATGTCTTTGATAACTAAATCCCATCCGTCTGATCTTGTCGCATAAACATTGCTTTGGGCACAGATAAGAGTTGGGTAGGCATGTATCCCGTACAACAGTCACCGTGGTCAATCCAGCAGGACAACATTTATTATTTAAACTGTGTAGAGTTCTAAAACCCTTATTATAAGGTTCATGAACTTGATAATTCCTGTAATTGTGTCCTTTTTCGAATTTTATATTTACTATTTTATTGAAGTGAAACTTCTTTATCGACGTAGTGGAGAAATTTAGTACGGTACGGTAGTAAAAATCAAAAACATCACGTTTTTTGTAAAGTTTCACCGCCAGGGCTGCATGGATATTACCTACTTATATCGCTTATATCAAATATAAAATAAAAGAAGAACTAAATATCGTAAAGAAGTTTCACTTCGTACGTAACAATACACAATTACAAGCACATGTTTTTTTTTTTATATTAGTTCGTGTAACAAAAGCCTTATTAAGTTATATTTAAAAATTTCAAATTATTATCCCATGCGGAAAAGTTAAAGGATATGCTTGGCAACCCTGTCACTATATCAGCCATCTGATACATTCTACCGCCTAAATAAAACGGTGCAGGGGACCCTTTTATCGGTTCCGAAGATACGGTTAGTGCTCTGCGACACGCGAACTCTCGCCTGTTTTTGGCTGTACTCGACTTCAGACGCCCGATTCGATTCGATAAAACGTGAAAAGTTGATTTGTGCAATTTTTAAATTTGGAAGTGGATTACTGAAAGAGTTTTGTACACCTTTTCGTGGAATAGGCCATTTGATTTGGGACAATTTTGCTAATTTGATATCTTATTGCTAGTACCATAATCGTGAGTTGAATCGTTTTGTTATTTTTTTTTAATTAAAAAATAACCGTTCTATAGGATTTAATGTCTCTTTTGAATAACATCTAAATTATAGTACCAATTAAATATTTCAATCCTCAACCGCATAGAGAGATTTCATCATCGCCGAACCGAACTAATAATTATCTTGCGCGCAACGATACCAGTTTTGGAAGATTTGATCATGCAGCATTATAAAAAAGATTGCGATAAATTACGAGTATCACACAACTGATTATTTTGTCAAAAATTAAATTTACTCAACTAAATTCTTTTAAGACTACTGCGAAATATAGAGCCGTATTAACTCTGAGGCTAATCGGTTACTCTAAATTTCACAGTACGCGAATAAACTGGGTTTGATCTCCAACGTTACCGATGAAATTGTGAATTAGTATTACAAGTGCTGTTTTACCACGTGTTAGATGGTGAAGAAAAATATCTTAAGGAAACCTGTTTGTCTAAAAAGTAAAATATTTCTAGAACATGTCAAGTTGAACAACACTTATTACTACAAAACCTTCTCAGAAATGAGAATTTATGACAACATTCCGTGTACATACTATAATACGTAAATGTAATACAAAAACAGACTAGAACACTGTTTTATGCGCAGTTTCATGCGAATACTCAGTACGAAATAAAATAAACAGATGAAAAGAAATGTCTAAGTAGAAGTACGAAATAAAATAGACAGATGTAAGGAAATGTCAATCCAAAGAAGAGACAATCTAATCCTAAAGGAGAATGCCAGATTCGCTATAGAACTTTACTCCACCCAGAAACCTGGTGTACACGAATGGTGTATGCATAAATTTTTTTCGCTTTATTACTTTATCCAAATTACTGCCACATTTTAAGACATTTCTTCCAGAAATTGTCAGCATGAGACATACTATACGGAAGTAGACATGAAAACAAATAACCCGCTCATAAAAGAATCTGTCAATAATGAATAAAGTTATTTAATTTATGTCTTTTTATAGTATAAATTCATGCGGACGGTATTTAGCTATGATTTTTAGGGTTTCCCGGCGTCCCGGGATGTCTCGTGTCTCGAACTTTTCGTAATTTTAGTTGTCTCGAGTCTCGGGACTTTTAGGTCGAGACTTTATGTAATCATTTTTAAATAATATTTTCAAATATTATTTAAAAATTTATATAATTATATTTCAAATATAAACTATTGTCGAAATTGTTATGTAATCATTTTTAAATAATATTTTCAAATAATTGAAGGAGCGTGGCACCATCTGTTGGTTTAATGAGTAATTACTCGGTCTTGTACGTAACTACTGAGTACACAACACAATAAATGTGAAGTTGTTGTTGTTTGACGTTATTAAAATTGGTATGATTTTCAATTAAGTTCGTTTTATAACTATAAGATTTATCTGTTTAAAAGTGGCGGTTTTAGGGAAAAAGAGAGTTCCCTATGCTGCCCGTTGCTCCACTCAGTTAAAGGTTTCCTCCCAATGGTTTTGATTAGCGCCGAGCACTTCGATTACCAATACCAACTAGGTATTGTTGATCGAAGGTCACACGCCTTCCAAAAACCCTTAGCTGTACATAGGCCTTCCCCATAGATTGTCTCATGTGATGGCTTCGCAAGCGAGTTGGAAACCGCAGTTTATTATTTTTAGTTGTTGTCTCGAAGACGCTGCTCCTTTATACTATCCGCCGCATTTTACTATACCGACGAGACGATATGTGATAGTGGATACTCTTACATCGCCAATACAGTGGTATATTGCACCCTCCTTTCTCCCAAGGAGGGTCGCGTCCGTTAACTGCTTAAAGATCTCTCGTCAGATCGTTAAGCCAATCCCAAAAGGTGGTGTTTAGTGGGTAAAAGTCTCCACATAACCACGCAGCCGGCTGCGTGGTATGCTGTGAGCATTCACCACCTCCCTCCCCCGTTACCGGAGGATTGCCCTTATTTGTGTGCAAAAAAACAGTGGTATATTAAACGCAATGATGATGACAACATGATGTTAGAGATGGTGATGATGTTGCTATTTTCTTGGCCAATTTTGACAGTCGCTCAACTTTGCTGGAAACTTAATAGTGCTTGGTTTCGTAAATTTATTCAAGTTAATCCATAATATTGAACTACTAAAACAGCAGGTGATCAGCATATCGACAGCAAATATTTACATATATAACTAATATATAAGTGACCTCTGCTTAATGTACAACACAATAGATTGAAAAAAAAACATTTTCTGAGTCTGTACGTGGTAGAACCATGCTGTAACTATAATTAGTATAGCCATAATTAGCTACAGTAGTTGTAGCCCGAATGGGTTGGCTCGACCGGGTAAGGACCACGCTTCCACAGAACACCAGCGTAAAATAGCAGCTTAATGCTGCTGTGTTTCGTATGGTGAGTGTAGAGATCCGGTGACCCTTTTTACTGGAAACGAAGCGTTACATGTTAGTTCTCAAGGGCGACAACACATCTTTTTATTGCTAATCGAGGATGGATCTACACCTACACGTTTATAGGTCACAGCATCCACTTACCATCAAGTAGACTGTAGGCTTGCTACAAAAAATTCTACAAAAAATGTAAAGTCCGCCTATTTCAATTGGTTCAGCGTGGTGGATACTTCCATGCCTTATAACCCTTTCAGAAATGAGAGTAGATCTGGAACACCGCAGTAGGCCGTATAAAGGCTGTAACTTTACTTTACAGTAGATGGATCACGATGAGCAAAGAAAGAGCAAACAAAAAAGATAAAAGTAATGGCAGCAACAGATTGAAATAAAATAAAACAAGAACCGAAATGGAATGTGTTATGCTTTTCAAAATTTCAAAGTCAGATACAAAGTCTGTACTATACTTTGTCAATACTATGTCTTCAATATAAGTAGCTACTGAAATATCGGTGAATTATTCTATCCATAACTATATAGTTTGAATAAATAACGAGAAGAGAAATGAAAGGGGGAGGGGGAGAATATCGATCTATGGGAAGTAAAATTTTACTCTATACATCATGGCATATCATTTAAAATTATTAGTGAATACATCATGTGGATGATAAGATGTTTTTGAATCAATAATTTCAGCGTCAAGTACCTCAAACATAATGTATTAAAGAATTTTCTAACAGCAGCACTTGCTATTACCAACAATAAAACATTAAAATGCATTTACAGCTTGAAATTTTAATAAAGTTTTATGATTTCTACAGAATTTACCAGTAATCCGTATACTGTTGATGTGAGAAATTGGCGCAACGTAAGCGAGATTATTTTACTTATACATAACATTCTTTAATTTATTTCATTTTATTTGTATGTCATGTTAAAACTTTCTCAACACAAATATTTGTTGTTCATTATTCTGATGGTAAATACTATTTTAATAAGAACCTTATATGGGACATAAATGTATTATAAAATAAAGAAAATATATAGACTGAGGTACTGATACTTTATTAGCAAAATTACCTTATATTGAACCAAAGTCAGTATAAGAAAATTCATAACCTTATTATATCTCGAGGTGCGGTAAATTGCGGTCTGATGAAATACCGGAAAATTTTGTAGATGCATTATTGAAAAGCCAATTTTTATAATATTTAAGAGGCAATCGTGTTGAAAATTGACCTAATAATAAGTAGCTACCGTATTTGAACACATACAATCAAGTTAAACAAATACATACAGATGATTTGTCGTCCATGAACCTTGAAACTGATAGACATCAATCCACTGCTACCTTTCGGCAAAAAACGTAGAAGGAAGTTACAAACCGTTAAAGACGCCATTGCAACTCCACTTTCTAATTTCAGCAGTGGACTCAAAAAGCTGATATATAAGACGAGAACAAGAAGCAAAACTTACAAATAACAGCTCATGAAAAACAAATGAAAACTGAAAAAAAATTACAGTCACGTCGAATATTCTTTTTACGTGGTAGAGCCGCGCTGGAGCTATATTATAGTTGTAGCACGAATGGGTAGGCTTGACCGGGGTAGGACCACGCTCTCACAGAACACCAGCGTAAAATAACAGCATAATGCTGCTGTGTTTCGTATGGTGAGTGTAGAGAACTGGAGACCCCTTTTACTGGAATCTAGGCATTCAATCTTAGTCCTCAAGGGTGACAATGCATTTGCGTTTTGATCCTTAATTGAGGATAAATGTGGATGTCTATGAGCAGCAGCATCCACTCACGATCAGGTTTAATATGTGCTCGTTTGTCGCCCAATGTATAAAAAATATCTACTTAAAAATATCTGGCACAAAAACTTAATCAGCAGATATCTAACGTCGCAAACAAAACTTTGATAAATTCACTAAAAATTCAAACGGCAACACCTTTTTCGTCTTATCTATAAAATAAATGAATGATTACTAAATATAGTCGCGGCATGTCACGAATTTTTAAGAAGTAGGTAGGTAGTAAGAAATAATTGATCGCAATAACACCGTATAGGTAGGTAGAGTAGGGCATTTGATAAAATTTTAAAATTATACAGATAGATGACATTCGTAAATTGCAAGCAGTATATAATGACGATAAATCTCATGTTTTTTTTTGTTTTTTTTTTTTTGTAATTGTATTTTTGTTGATAGAATATCCATTTGAATAACGTAACTTAGAATAATATATTTGAATGTTCCAGAGTTCTTCTTAAGTTTACAAAATGTAAATCTATAGATTAATTTTTCTTGATTTTTTTGTACATTCTGTCTTTACATATTATGTTTTTAAGTTTTACTTTGTACTATTTAGGTATTTTAGGATATTAACTCTGTTTCTATTTTCTCTAAATAAACTGCTTGATATTGTATTAGTATTTATGACCTCCAGACCACATTTCGGTCATGGTGGGTCGACTCAACGTAGACTAGCCATCTGCGCAGAACAAGATTATAGTGCCCGAGTGACTGCGCAAGCACAGGTGCACTTTGAATTCTCAGTCCGATGCTTTTCCGCTACTACTGAATTTCTTAACAGATTCACTCATAACTAACCTATTTGGCCCGAAGCGGGATATGAACCGATATATAGAGATCATAGACATGAAATTGATGGCTACATGACGGAGTGCCTTAGCATTGTGTTACGTCACAAATTCTAATCTTGAAATATTACATACTGAAAAACAAACACGGCAGAATTTTTTTGCATAGGTTTGTCATTAATATAAAACGATTAAATAATACGTAAGCCAATGCTACACAACCTTACTACGCAGATGCGGTCTAAGTCGCTATGGTCGGTACTTCGACTCGAAACCAGTTTCGTTCCCTTTATAATGCAGACCGCCTGCGCTGCAGCTTGTGTAGGGTAACCACACGGACACATTCAGACTTTGATTATTTTAAATAAAATTAAAATAATTTATTGGTTTTGAAAATATTTGTATTGACTCTGTTTTTGTATAATGTGGCAGAAGAAGGACGAAATTAAAATAACACTCACGCCTGTAACCCAGAGGGGTAGGCAGAGACTACAGACTTCCATTTAGTACGATCACATGCTCGTCGGTTAAGGGTTCTCTTAATTTGGCCCATTTTTAGTATATCGCCAATTTGGTCGACAAACTTTCGCTTAGGACGTCCCTTTCCGACTTTTCCATTCACTTCTGCAACATATATTTGCTTTGTCAGTCTTTCCTCATTCATTCTTTCTACATGACCAAACCACCGAAGCATTCCTTTCTTAACCCTGATCAGCGCATCATTTTGCAAACCACACTTTTCAAATTAAAATAAATGCTGTAGAAATGAGGTCATTAAGGAATATGCTAGGGCTGAATCTGAATGACAGGGTAAAAATTGATAATGATAAGAGAAGAATTTAGTGTGTAAGATGATGTTTTGACCAGGATTAAAAAAGGAATGCTTCGGTTGGTCATGTAGAAAGAATGAACGAGGAAAGAGTGACAAAGCAAATTTATATTGCAGATATGAACGGCAGAGTCGAGAAGGGATGCCCTAGATGAAGGTTTATCGACCAAATTGGCGATATATTGAAAATAGACCAGATTAGGAATACAATTAACCTACGTGCGTGTATGTATATGGATGTAGATATATGGATGTAATGGAGGTGACAGAGGTGTGTCAGGATCGTGCCAAATGGGAGTCCGTAGTCTCTGCTTACCCCTCTAGGGACCGGCGTGAGTGTTTATGTTATGTGTATGTTTTGTGCAATGTAAAATCAAGCAAACATATATGTGGCAATAATGTGTATTATTCTAGGTTTTTAGCTTCTGAGCGGGTCACTGCCAGCTAGACGGACCTATCTATAGCCGATAAGCTATAGCTTAACCGTTAGAGCCTGTTAAAGTCCACTGCCGAACATAGGCCTCCACCATAAATTGTATCATAGAGGGGATATTTACCATAGTTGTCACACTTTACTTATTTGAATTATGAATTTACAGTTCACAATTCGCAATATTAAATTACCATTACAAATGTGGCACGCAACAATCATACAGAGGATGACTCATGCTAGACCGTGTCGGGTCCGAGCCGAGTGTCGGGCGTAGCACGGTCAACTAATATTATATATAATTTGTATGGACACACTCGCGATATACCGAGCGGAAACTGAGTGACGGCCGAGAAACGGACAACGCTCGACAACAACTTGGTCCCGGCTTGTAGCTAAAGATTTATCAGATTCTTCATCATCCAGAGCGATCACAATAGTCGTTAATTCCAGATCGGCAAACTTCAACATAATTGTAGTCTAGTTCTAACACTATTTTGCTTGGACGATTGCCGTTGCGCCGTATACTGCATCACGGCGCAACGGTAATTGCTCGGTCGAGGCCCGGCTTATTTGCCATAATTGGCAAGCGCCTTGACTGGTTTTTTTATTTGTAGTCATTACAGGAAGATGCTGCTGCCCATCTGCTGATTTGTTTTCCTCTATCGTCTGTTACGACACCCACGGAATGATATGGGGTAGTGATATTCATACACCGCCATTACACGGTAAACTATACGATAGGCTATACTAATGACTAAACTAAGTAATTCTTTACCGACTAGTATTTTTCATATTGCACTACCGATCTGCCCAGCTTCGCACGGGTGCTAACTGGATCTACAAAAACACCACCTACCGGCTCCAACTATGCCTATAACCTTCACGAAAGTGCAAGCAATATGTAGAAAAAGTTTAACCGCAATCTGATGAGCCGTGGTAGCTGAGTGAGCCGTGGTAGTTCAGTGGTTAACGCTCGCTGTAAATATAACAGAACGCGAGTAACCCGGGTTCGATCCCCGCCGGCACCAATGAAATTGTTAATTGCAATTTTAAGTGCTGATTTACCACGTGCTCGGCGGTGAAGGTAAACATCGTGAGGAAACCTGCATGTCTGAGGAATAAGAAAAAAAAATATTTCGAAGACATGTGAAGTTCGTCAACACGCATTTGGGCAGCGCGGCGGACACTTCCTTGCCCTAAACCCTCTCAGAAATGAGGGGAGGCCTGAGCCCAGCAGTGGGACGTATACAGGCTGTAACTTTACTTTACTTTACTGATGAACGGTATGGCAGCGTATAAAATACGAACAAACAAAAATTAATTTTCATATATTAGAATTAGAAAATTAAAAGATAAAAGTCTATAGCTTCGAACTCACTGCCGGCTAGACTGTCTTATCTAGCGAATAAACTAATTCTCTACTAACTAGTGTATATTTTTTGGATAAGGTGACAAACGAGTCCCCCTGATGGTAAGTGGTTGCTGTGTCCCATAGACATCTACATATTATACCCTCGATAACGAATCAAAATGCAGATGCGTAGTCACCCGTGAGGACTGAGATAGAATGCTTCGTTTCCAGTAAGAAGAGTCTACGGTTCTCTACACTCATCATACGAAATACAGCAGTATTAAGCTACTATTTTGCGCTGGTATTCTGTGAGAGCGTAGTCCTTCCCTAGTAGAGCCGACCCATTCGTACTACAACTATACTACTAATATAACTGCAGCATGGATCTACCATGTACAAACTCTTCCACGTATATATATATATATATACATATATATATATACATATACATATATATATATATATATATATATATATATATATATATATATGTATATATATATATATATATATATATATATATATATATATATATATATATATATATTGTATTTGAAAAATCAAAAGCTAATGTAAAGGAATGAAGCTCCTTTAATTTTCCTTTCTGCTAAAACTAAAAATAATAAAACACTACGTTTATCTAACGTGTAATGGTAATGTAGTCTAGAAATGATAAAACAAATTGATTGTCGAACGTAAAAACTATGAAAAAAATTCCCCTATAAGACAATCTATGGGAGAGGTTTATGTTCACCAATGGACTTTTGATAGGCTGTAAGGATAATGATGGTGATGACTTCTTTCCTGCATAGGAGTCCGTCTAGGTAAATACCTATTTCTGCCGCCAAAAAGCAGTGCTTCAACTCATGTATACCGGTATGAAGTGTACAGAGAGCCAGTTATAAGGTGGAATGCATCACGGTCTGTACTCTGAGACATTCCACCTTAGTCCTCAGAAGTGACCCACTTATAACTTTCCTTCTTTAAAGTAGGCTGCAGGTTTCTAAGGACTGCAGTTGCCCCTAACCAGCTAGATTTAAAGTTCGATTGTTATTTCTGTAATAAATATTTGACTCTAAAACCAGGGGAAGTCCGTGTCGCAGGCTGCCAACCCGGCTACCATGGTGACAACTATGGAAAAAATTATAAGATATGAGGCAATCTATGGTGGAAGCTTATTCTCAATGTTGTATGGTTACAACGATGAAATGATAAAAAATATCTTTGCTATTAAATTTATATTATGTTTCCCTCACTGACGTGAATGATGGTAAGCCTAGCTTCTTCATACACACGTAGCATCTAGAGTAATGAAACGAAACAGGCTATTTTCTCGGACTATGTTTAATAGAGTATCTAAGAGACCCTTAATTAAGAAACAAATCCGTATATATAAATATAAAGTGAGAGCTACCGGAAGTATCAAACATATTTTTATTACTTACTAGCGATCGCCCCGACGATATCTGGATTCTACAACAGCGCCACCTACCGGGTCCAGCTATGCCTTTTTTATAGAATAAGAGTGAAAAACGACCACACAGTCCACCTGATGGTAAGTGGATGCTGTTGGCCACAGACATCTACATTTATCCTCGATTAAGAATCAAAACGCAGATGTGTTGTCAGCTCTGAGAACTAAGATCAAATGCCTCGTTTCCAGTAGAAAAGGGTCTACGTATCTCTGCACTTACCCTACGAAACACAGCAGTATTAGGCTGCTATTTTACGCTGGTATTCTGTGAGAGCATGGTCCTTCCCTGGTTGAGCCGACTTATTCGTGCTACAACCATAATATACCTGCAGCTTAGTTCTACCATATATAAATATATATAAATCCTTATAACTTTCGAAAAAGTACAAGCAATATGTTGACAAAGTTTTATAGCAATCTGATGAATGGCATTACAGCGTATAAAATAAAAATACGAACAAACAAATATTAGATTACTATAAGCCAGAGTTTGAATACAATCCCACCTTTTCGTAAGTGGAGATGAAGCCATAGACTATAAAAATAGTAATATATTCTGTTGAAACAAAAAATTGGTATCTCACCTTTTCTTCATCACCCCTAAAGTCAACCGCTAGACGTGGTCCTATCCAGCTGTAGGGATTGTTTGACTTATTGTTACGTTTAGTAGACGGATCACCGATCGCAGTACGAAACTACTAACACGTAGTAATTTACGTGTGGAGCAAACGAATTAGTTGTGCCACCATTTATCGGATTCCATAAGATTTTCTTGGCTTTTCTTATAGTCACCTCTTACGACATCCATGGGGCTTATCGAGGAGATGGAGTGTCTTAAGCTGACACCACATGGTATGTATTGATATGCGTAAAGATTATGATACTACAACAAATATAAGAGGTTCTTGTATTAAATAAGGAAGACAAACGAGCACACAGTCCACGTGATGGTAAGTGGATGCTTTGGCCCGTAGCGATCTATCCTCGGTTAAGAATCAAAATGAAGAAGTGTAGTCTACCCTGAGGACTAAGAAGAAATACTACGTTTATAGTGAGAAGTGCCGCCGGTTCTTTACACTATATATGAAACATAACTTTAAGCAGCAAATTTTTTTATAGAATAGGGTGACAAACTGGCACACAGTCCACGTGATGGTAAGTGGTTGCTGCGGCCCATAGACATCTACATCTATCCTCGATTACAAATCAAAATGCAGATGCGTTGTCACCCGTGAGGACTAACATGGAATGCCTCGTTTCCAGTAAAAAAGGTCTCCGGTTCTCTACACTCACCATATGAAACACAGCAGCATTAAGCTACTATTTTACGCTGGTATTCTGTGTAGTGCTGGTATATAGTGTTTTGTATGGACACCTTTTTTTACTGGAAATGAGGTATTCCATCGTAGTCCTGAGGGGACAACGCATTTGCATTTTGATTCTTAATCAAAGATAAATGCAGATATCTATGAACCACAGCATCCACTTACCATCAGGTGAACTGTGTGCTCGTTTCCAACCCCACCATGCTGCTTCTATATTTAATATTTTTTTATTAATCAATACTTTTATTTCAGTCAATTAATCGGCCATATAGCAAGAAAAACTACCACTATTACGGCAAAATGGCAAAAAGGCCGCGTTGTGCAAAATAAGTAATATCGAAAATATTAACATCGAAATATAAACAAAATGAAGTAGTCATTTCCTGACTATTAATTTAGTATGATAATAATATGAAAAAAGATCTTTACGACGTTAATGTTTTTATTACCTTCTACGCATCTCAGTTTTATTTAATTTAAATGTTAATAAGATTTTTTTATTTTATTCATATGCGAAGATGAGATATCGCATTAAATACAACGCACTGAAAAATTACGTGCGAGCATTGTAACGAAAACCGGACCTGGAACCGGAAAAATAATTAAATTCATAATAACATTAAAGATACAGTATTATATGTCATATTAGTATTAAGTGTTGTCTAATTATGTGGAAATTTGCATATTATACATGGTGGAACCACATGTCTAAGGCTGCCGAAGTCTAATTCCCCGGTCGAACCTTAAACCTATTACGCGAGATATTAACTAAAGTGGACTGTATATGCGATTGCTTCTACGCTTACGTAAAGGCGACTACTATAGCATGCGGTATAATGCACTCGCTCTTCCCTAAAACTAAAACTATTATTTTGCCAAGTCGATGAAAAGGAATCCTGCCTGATTAGGAAAACACAGAATTGGAGCGGGTTAAAACAATTATATCAGGCAGGCGGTAAATAAAGGAATATTGACTCACCGGGGTTTCTTCTATCCTGTTGAGCACTATAGCTGCAACTTCTGGAACTTCTTCTGGAACACTCCGGAGAGAGGCGGTGCGCGACTATATCTCACACGAGGTGAGGCGGGTCTCCTGGAGCTCGATTGCTTCCAGGCTAAAGCGGTTTCTACTAGCGGTGTGGTTTCAACGACGACTGTGACGGAAAGAGCTGTTGTTCCAATGACTGGCGCGGCGGGAAGAGGCTGTTGTTCCAATGACTGGCGCGGTGTGAAAAGGCTGTTGTTCCAATGACTGGCGCGGTGGGAAGAGGCTGTTGTTCCAATGACTGGCGCGGTGGGAAGAGGACGCGCAACGGTTGCGCGTGTCTTATATATCCTCGGCTCCGATGATTACATGACATTCTAGAATCATCTTCTTTCCCCTCCCACCCCACCACCCCGATGTGTCGATAGGAGGGTATGAATGATATCGTTTTGGAAGGAATAAACGACTTGGCACCTACCGTCAAATATAATAATACGAATGGGTTTTCCGCGTAACCATCTCCCCCGCCCTTGAAGGATTTCCTTCAAAATTAACTAATACAACTAGAGCTAAGATCAACTAACAAAATAACTAACTAACGCTAAGATTACCTAAATTCAACTACAATTTTAATCTAGAAAGCTAATTTAAATTATGGAAGAGGCAGGGGGCACAAACGGACAACCGGACGCAAGTAAGACCCAACCGTGGTCTTAACGCGAGCTATCCTAACTACTCCGTCGGAACCGGGAAAGACCTCTTCGACAATTCCTAACGGCCAGTGGAGAGGCGGCATATTCTCTTTGGTGAGCACAACTACAGTTCCTACAGCTAAAGGCTCAGTTGCTGTGTTCCATTTTTGCCGAGACTGCAAAGTATGCAAGTATTCCATCCTCCATCGCTTCCAAAACGATTGCACTAACCGATCTAATAATTTGTGGCGTGCGGAAATGCTAAGTCTGTTCTCATCCATACCTGCGGCTGGCAAATACTTTAAAGGCGTTAAATTCAAAAAATGTGCTGGAGTTAGAGCCAGCGGTTCCGAGGGGTCACTAGACAACATACGACAAAGTGGGCGACTATTCATTACGCATTCAATTTGAGCGAGCACCGTACTTAGCTCTTCGAAGGACAAAATTTGATCTCCTATTACTCG
Source organism: Parnassius smintheus behrii (assembly GCA_036936625.1). Classification (NCBI taxonomy): domain Eukaryota; kingdom Metazoa; phylum Arthropoda; class Insecta; order Lepidoptera; family Papilionidae; genus Parnassius; species Parnassius smintheus. The sequence continues at coordinate 17,700,983 of JAUPFT010000020.1, forward strand.
GTATAAATGACTCTTTAGACTCTTGATATTAGTCTCCCAATTGCCAACAAAATGACTCGCGGCTGGGACGTTCAGAGACCACTCAATGCGATTCTCGGCTAGAATGTGAGCAAACTCCGAATTATAATACTTGCTAGCTAAGAGCTCATGTAGTTCCGATAGAATACGTTTTGCACCGACGTAGTTCGTACCGTTATCCGAATACAATCTACTTACAGGGCCACGGCGGGAAAGAAATCTTTTAAATGCACCCATAAAGCCTGCTGTGCTTAGATCACCAACGAGTTCTATATGCACCGCTCGAGTAGTTAGACATACGAAAATGCAGACGTAAGCCTTTGTGGATCTTATACCACGCCCGCGAGTGAGCGTGACCTTAAACGGACCAGCGAAATCAGATCCGGTGTGCGTGAAGGGCTTTACTGATTGTATTACTCTACAAGATCTAAGTTCCGCCATTTCCGGAAATGACGGCTTGGGGCGTGCCCGAAAGCAAGCTATACATCTGTGCACCCGATTGCGTATTAAACTACGTGCAGAAAGAATCCAATAATTCTGACGCAAAATCGACATCAACAAGTCGGGGCCAGCGTGCGAGTTCAATTTATGATGGTAATCGACTAATAAGTTCATGATATGGTCTTTACGCGGTAAAACAATAGGGTGCCGTTGGTCGAAACTCAATTGCGAGTTGGACAAGCGTCCACCTACCCTTACAATCTCATCCTGTAAAAATGGCTTAAGGCGTTGAAAGGCGCGACTACAAGCTCTATTCGATTGTAATCTTCTAATTTCTTCAGAGAAGTGCGCACGTTGAAGTTCACGTAATACTAGCGACTCGGCATAGTTGTAATCGGATGCTAAGACATACGAACGTCGCGGTAACAGCTTCGCGAATCGACAAACGTAAATTACGCTACGCAATAATTTCGACCAAGAAGACAAGCGGTTCGCCAAAGCAATGATTGGAGAAACCTCGCTCGAAACGTTCGCCACTAGAGCGTGTCTCTTCTCTTCCGGCGGTTGTGACACTGACGAAGGTTTGAAGTCGGTTATTGGCCATTGCGAGGGATCCAAGTGAACCCAAGCAGGTCCGTGGAACCAAAGCGGGTGGTCCATAATTTGCATCGGGGTGAGTCCACGGGATAGACAATCGGCGGGGTTTTCCGTGCCGGACACGTGATAAAAGTTCCGCGTTTCTAACTCGTCTTGTATCTTGGCCACTCGGTTCGCGACAAACGTATCCCAACGGTGGGGTGAAGAATGAACCCAGCATAAGGCGACGGTAGAGTCGGAAAAGGCAAATATCCTTTCTATGTGAGCTCTATACCTACATGCGCTGATATTTGCGGTAATAAGCTTGGTGAGTACTAATATTGCGCAAAGCTCTAAGCGCGCCAGAGAGACAACCTTACGGGGGGAGACTCTCGACTTAGAACTAATGAGGCTAATCGAATTTCTACCATTATTCTGGACGTGGAAATATACAACGCCCCCGTAAGCCTTCTCGCTGGCGTCTGCAAACCCAACGACTGTTATGGCGCTATTTCTATCTACGTTTATATGACGCGGTATTTTAATTTCTCTTTATAAAGGAAGTTCCTCTCTAAAGCGCTGCCACAACCGAACAATGCTATCAGGCGGCGAGTCATCCCAGTCGCATTCCAATAACCAAAGTTGTTTAATTAAAAGCTTAGCGTATAATACCACCGGAGCTACGAAACCCATGACGTCCCATAATCTAGCAACGCATGACAGTATTGTGCGCCTTGTGCATTTCTCCACGGGCGGATTTACCTTAAGGCTAAACACGTCGGACTCTGGTGACCAACACAGACCGAGCACCTTGTGTGTATCAGAATCGTCGAATTCCTTTATCGCCGAAAGACGGTGTGATAGTGGGATTGTATCCAAAACCGGACGCGAATTACTAGTCCACTTCACAAGATCGAACTGACCCGATTTCATGAGCCTTATAACCTCGGCGGTGGTTAGGGTTGCCTCCTCCACGCTATCGACCGAGTACACAAAATCATCCATATATAATCCGCTCTCAATTGCCCTCCTAGCTTTAGCATAAGAGGGACCTTCATCGTGAACGAGCTGTCTCACCGTGCGTAACGCATGAAATGGGCTCGACTTTAAACCAAAACAAACGCGGTTAAATTCAAACACCATTAGAGGTTCCTTTGGGTTGAAACGATATAAAATGCGTTGGAATCTACGGTCGCATTCACGGACCCCTATGCAAAGAAACATTTGGCGAATATCGGCGGATAGTGCTATACTAAACAAATGAAAATTGACTATTATATTAAATAAACTGCCCTGTAAATTTTGCCCACTATAGAGGATATCGTTAAGCGACAGGTGAGTGCTAGTTTTAGCACTAGCGTTGAGCACTACACGTAACTTAGATGTAAGTTTGTCCTCTCTAATGACTCCGTTGTATGGTATGAAATACGACGGTGTGTCTTCGTAGTTATCTAATTTCGAAGCCACAAGTGATATGTAACCTTCTCTTATATATTCGTTAATGACGCCGTCGTAAGCTTCCTTTAACTGGGGTGAAGCGAGCATCCTACGCTCCAAGCTGTAGAAACGTTTTTCCGCCATTTGACACGAATCGCCGAGAGATAAAACATCTCCTTTAAAGGGTAGCGCTACACTATATCTACCGTCGCGATCACGAACGGTCGTGCGGACGTAAATTTCCTCGCATAACCTGTCATCTGAGCTAGCTATGGGTGGGACGTTCACCTCCTCCATCTCCCAAAATTTGCGGACTAACGACTCGAGCGGTTCGACAGCCATAACACAATAAGAGGTTGCCGAAATACTATCTATGATGGGGGCGGAGCCAAGGATCACATAGCCCAATACGGTTTCCAGTGCGTAAGGCGCGGTATGCGAGGAATTGCCCCTGACCTTATTGTTTAACAAAAGATGAGGGAAAAGCGATGCTCCAATGAGCATGTCTATGTTTCCAGGAACGGCGTAAGTGTCGTCCGCCAGAGTCAAATTCTTAAATTCAATCATTGCCGAGGTGTCAACCGAAACGGTCGGCAACCGTTCAGTGACCCTATCTACTACTAGTGCATTTATATCAAAGTTAACATTACGATCTATCCGAGAATAAAATTTTAAATTTAGATATCCCTGTGTCGCTTTACTAATACCTCCGATGCCTTTAATTACCGGACATGAAAGTGACCTATTTATTACTAAGCCTAAGCACTGACAACATTGTCGCGTTATAAAGCTATTTTGGGCTCCGCTGTCCAGCAGTGCACGGACGCTTTGTTCGTTTCCACGCGAATCCCTAACCAAAATACGTGCCGTACCCAGTAACACGGTTGAAGGAGGTTGTGCTCCCATATTTGCCAATGAGCACAGAGCGACATCACCAGGTCGACCGCTAGAATCGTTGACCTTAGTAGGGGCGATTCCTTGTCCGCTTTACTTGACGCCGCTATGTTGCTATTTTCAAAATGTAATAGCGTGTGATGTTTCCTGGCGCACTTGCTACATACGGAACTCGAATTGCATTTTGCAACTAAATGCTTATCGCTTAAGCAGTTCAAACATAGGTTGTTTGTCTTTACTAATTTATAACGCTCGCTTGGTGAATATTTACGAAAAGTCGCACAATTATATAAATTACCGTGTTTATCTTTACATACTATACAAGTATGCTGGAGTGATGTTGGCGTAGCGGTTACGTAAGTTAACGACCCTGCTATTTTAGATGGTTGAGTCTGTCTACGGTCGACGCACCTTTTAATCTCCTGTTTAACGTTCGGAGAGCGCTGCATCACCTTTATTTGATCTCGCACGAACGATGCTAATGAATGAAAGGAAGGCATCTCCGAGCTACGATGCTCCATTTCAAACGCACGCACGGTGTCGGGGTCTAATTTCTTTAATGCAACATGGAGAAACACCACGTCCATAAGATCATTAAATTTTAAATTCTTAAGTGCAGCCACCGATGCCACAAATTTATCTAGAAACTGCTCTAAGCCGTTGATGTTCGTGGATGATATAGGTTTAAGATCGAATATCTGGTTCAAATATTCGGAAGCTAACATTCTCCTATCTTCATATTTAGTTTTAAGCGTTTCGAATATTAATAAGTAATTGTTTGCTGTAGGTGTAAAACCAGAGCAGATCGACTGTGCCCTGCCACTAAGTTTACTAATTAAGTAATATAATTTTTCGGCGTCCGATAACGATGGGTTATTGTGTATATTGTTTTGAAAACTACTGAAGAAGAAGGGCCACGTCTTAATATCACCATTGAATACCGGAATATCTATTGGCGGCAACCTAATCGAGTCACTTGGACGTACCTGTGTTTCCAGCTTTGCTTCGTTTTGAGATTGTAGGGATCTCGCAGTTCTTTTCACGCGACACAACATATCTTCGAATGCCAGCAGCGGTTGGTAGTTCACTATGTATTTCGGGTCGATTTGTAATTCCAAATGATTAATTTGGTCTAATATTCTCTCGTAATCTATCCGCAAAAAATCTATCGTTTCGATTTCAGTCAAAAAGGTTTCCCGCACTGCTTCTATATTAATGTTCTTTATATAATCACTTATATTCTGCATACGCGAAAAGAGTATGTCCCTCTTGGCATAAAGCGTTTTGATTTTGATTTCACTTCCACTAACTGCCATTTTAAATTATTATAATATTGTTATATTAATCACAATTAATCTCACAACGCACAAACAATGAAGGATGGACACTCGGTATGCCGTATTACGTAATTAAATCGAACACCTGCGCAGCGAGTCGAGGTGACGCGTCATTTGCACTCAATAATTTTATAAAGATTGTGGGTAAGCGTATCAAACGGTTCCTATTACACTCTTTCAATTATTTAATAGGCTTTAAATTTAATCAAATACGAGCGCTATAAAACGAATAATTCTGTTTGCGAGTACCTAATCAAATTTTAAATTTAAACGAACACTATTTAAGTCTATTCCATAAATTAGAGTGCATTATCTAATTAATCAATTCAACAATTCGACCAAATCCGGCTCGAAGGACCATAAAATGGTGGAGCCACGTGTCTAAGGCTGCCGAAGTCTAATTCCCCGGTCGAACCTTAAATCTATTACGCGAGATATTAACTAAAGTGGAATGTATATGCGATTGCTTCTACGCTTACGTAAAGGCGACTACTATAGCATGCGGTATAATGCACTCGCTCTTCCCTAAAACTAAAACTATTATTTTGCCAAGTCGATGAAAAGGAATCCTGCCTGATTAGGAAAACACAGAATTGGAGCGGGTTAAAACAATTATATCAGGCAGGCGGTAAATAAAGGAATATTGACTCACCGGGGTTTCTTCTGTCCTGTTGAGCACTATAGCTGCAACTTCTGGAACTTCTTCTGGAACACTCCGGAGAGAGGCGGTGCGCGACTATATCTCACACGAGGTGAGGCGGGTCTCCTGGAGCTCGATTGCTTCCAGGCTAAAGCGGTTTCTACTAGCGGTGTGGTTTCAACGACGACTGCGACGGAAAGAGCTGTTGTTCAAATGACTGGCGCGGCGGGAAGAGGCTGTTGTTCCAATGACTGGCGCGGTGGGAAGAGGCTGTTGTTCCAATGACTGGCGCGGTGGGAAGAGGCTGTTGTTCCAATGACTGGCGCGGTGGGAAGAGGACGCACAACGGTCGCGCGTGTCTTATATATCCTCGGCTCCGATGATTACGTGACATTCTAGAATCATCTTCTTTCCCCTCCCACTCCACCACCCCGATGTGTCGATAGGAGGGTATGAATGATATCGTTTTGGAAGGAATAAACGACTTGGCACCTACCGTCAAATATAATAATACGAATGAGTTTTCCGCGTAACCAATACATAATATGTTGTGTATATGGAATATAAATTGAAATTATTATTAGCAGATGCCTATAAGCTTTCATAGTTTAAGTTACATATAACTGATGTTCTCTTTTATTTCAATTGTTTTAAATTATTTTTCAAATAAAAATATTCAATTTATTTTCTAAAGCTATGGTGGCTTAGTATTTTAACTTATTACAGTATTTTCACATAAATAAAGTACAAATTGTAGTTAGTGTTGTAGGTGGTAGGAAAAAAGATTCTGATTTGAATGATTCTAGGAATCTGTTTGTCCTATATTCTCTTTTTGTAGCTTAATGATATAAAAAATGACTGCCTCATTGGTCTAATGGTTGTATTAGTACGACTGCTGATCATGAGGTCTTGGGTTCGAATACCGAGTCAGATCAAAAAATTAATTATTGAGTTTTTCCGTCGAGAAATTCTCAGTAGCCGCCCGGAGTCGGGAAGTTGGCCCCCGTTCCTCGGAAAGCACTTATAGCCGTTGGTACTGTGCCTGATCTCTCTCCGGTGGTGTCGATTTACCGTCTCATCGGATTATAAGGGTGAGGGAATAGAGAGTGTACTTGTGCTTGCGTATACACTTGGGAACTATAATCCTGTCCTGCGCCGATGTCTAGTCTCCATTGGGCAGGCCGCCGTGACTGAAATTTGGTCTGAAGGACATTATGACATTATTAGCTTAATAGCAGTGCTAGCGTTGCTGTATTCCCGTCTGAAAGGTATACAGAGCCAGTGTAATTACAGGCTTTGGGGTATTCCGTATCAGTTCTCAGAGACGACAGCACAATCTGTCATCTTATTTGTTTGAGGTTGGGTGCAGGTGATAAATGTAATTACCTTTTCCATTAAGCGGACTGTAGGTTCTTTTGCTATTTCTGTTTAACAAAAAAAAATGTAATCGCGTTCACTTTGTACAGTATCTGCGTGAAAGATCCTCAGTAAAGTAATATTTCAATTTCAAATGTAACATTTAAAGCATATTACATAAATATGTTCAAATCTTAAAATCTTAAATGAACACTATAGGCTCACTGGCTGGACGGCAAGGCAAGGGATGCTTCGGAATTCCTACTTGTCATCGCACACTGGCAACAACTATGCCGCGTTGGCCTTAGATATGCCGTAGCATACCGGAGCTAGCGTTTTTTAGAATACTTGTTTCATTGCAGGCTAATAAATTTCTTGACAGATGACAGATAAAACTTTAAAAAACCCTCGATAAAAAGAGCTGATGATGATCTTCAAACAGCTGCACAGATTCTCTTAAAACATAGCTTAGATCAATTTCGATTAACACACCTTTCAAAGGAAAGAAACGTAATCAAAATTGGTTCATCTATTTAGGAGCTACGATACCACAGACAGGCACATAGATACACACTACAACTTATAACATCCCTCTGCTTTCTTCGGTAACTAAAAATCTACTCCTTTTCTGCCTGGATAGTTACCAAGCTCATAGCTAGTTTTGCCATCAAGTGGCAGTCCGTGCACTGCTGTATTCCAGTATGTACTTTATACGAGTATAGCCAGTATAATTATTATAGGCCATGAGATATAAGTGACAACGCATCTATAGTTAAATTGAAGTTGGTTGCATGTACCCATGGGCTGCATATGTTACATCAGGTGAACTATAACTTTATTTGTCCCTAAATTATATATGTAGTTTTATACGTGGTAGAACCAATGCTGCAGTTATATTGGTAGTATAGTTGTAGCACGGCATGTTGTAGCAGTTGTGAGGAAGGAGCACGCTCTCACAGAATACCAGCGTAAAATAGCAGATTAACGCTGCTGTGTTTAGTGTGGTGCGTGTAGAGAACCGGAGACCCCTTTTACTGGAAACGAGGCATTCCATCTTAGTGCTCACGAGTGACAACCGATCTGTATTCTGATTTGTAATCGAGGATAGATGTAGATGTCTATGAGCCGCAGTAACCACTTACCATCAGGTAGACTGTGTGCTCTTTTGTCACCCTATCGTGTAAAAAAAACGTAACCACGACACGGATAAAATTTCTGATTGTGAAGACTAAAGACTGTGGAGTTATAAAAGGCCTGCACCATTTATTGATGGAATGCATTTGATTTGGGTCTGCTAGAAGTAATTTAATAAGGATCTTGAATTTGAACAGAGCTGACGTAGGCTAATATCAATATTTTATACCACCCAAATGGCGACGATACTAAAAAATTTTGTTCGAATCCATGGCCCACGTAGTATACTAATTAACGTTATACGAGTTTGTGATATATGTTAGGTTATGATGGGACTGACATAGGCTAAGCGGTAAATGTCCTTTAAAGGATTGTAGTTTCAAAAAAAAAGTGTCATAAATTAATTTTTTGAGATTGTATTATTTTAAAATATATAAATAATACGTTATTAGATAAAAACTTAAAACCTAGTTTTTGATGAAAATTCAGTTTGAATAAAAAATTAGAGCCACGCTGCAACTATATAATGGTTATAGCACGAAAGCGTCGGCTCGATCAGGGAAGCACCAAGCTCTCACAGAATACCAGCGTAAAATAGCAGGTTGATGCTGTTGTGTTTCGTATGGCTGGAATATGTATCGATGGAATCGAGGGATTCCATCTTGGTCCTCAGGGACGACAACGCATCTGCATTTTGATTCTTAATCGAGGATAGATGTAGATGTCTATGGGCCACAGCGTCCACTTACCATCAGGTGGACTGCGTGCCAACCTAATTCTATGTAAAAAAAATTGTTAATTAAATGCAAAATTATGTAGATATTATACCTATATACTAGAAAGTATGATAAGTGGATGTCATCTAGTACACAATTATCAGTATCTAAAGAAACTAAAAACTATAATAAGTCATTACTATAAAAATCATTCAAAAATAAGTAAAGCTATAAAGCCTTTATAGCTTAACTTATTTTTGAATGACTTTTTAATAATATTTTTTTTAAATATAGGTTTTTTGATTTTGTTAATTTAGTTACTTAATTAATTTAAATATGTCTGACTGCAGATATTTTTACTTTATTAAGATTTAGTACTTGGGAGAGCCATGCTGCAGCTTTACTAGAAGTACCTATAGTTGTAGCATTAATGGGTCGGCTTGACCGGGGAAGGACCACGCTCTCACAAAATAAGAGTGTAAATAGCAGATTAACGCTGCTGTGTTTAGTATAGTGAGTGTAAAGAACCGGAGACCCTTTTTACTGGGAACGAGGCATTCTATCATTGTCCTTACGGATGACGACGCATTTGCATTTTGATTCGTAATGGAGAATAGATGTAGATGTCTATGGGCCACAGCATCCACTTACCATCAGGCGGACTGAGTGCTCGTTTGTCACTCTTATGGTATAAAAAAAAACTAATTGACCACTTTTGAAAACAGTCTTTACTATGAATTCACTCAACATTTTATAATAACGAACACACGGTCTACCTAATACATGTTAGTGGATGGTCTAGCCCATAGAGACCAATAATCTACCCAGACTGCACTAAAAGTATCGGGAATGGAATATTTCCACTGTTAATGTCATATTAAAATCTTTTTAATTAAAAACTCCTTGGTTTTAAAAATCGAATACCATTTATTTATTTAAAAGAAGTTCCTCGGTCTTGTTACAGGGTTTTGTCAAACTTGTTTAGTCGTTGAGAAAATGGAATTGACTCGAGAAAATTCAAGAGCGATGATTTATTATGATTTTTGAAGTGGTTTAACACAAAAACAGTATGTTGACCCGATGATTTCTGTTTTTGTTGATGAAGCCCTATCAAAAACCACAATTTATCGCTGGTTTGCTGGATTTCAACGTGGACCTGTCAAGTTCAGTGATGATCCCCGTCAAGGTCGTCCAAAAACTGCAGTCACCCACGAAAACGTTGATGCTGTGCGTAAGATAATTGAGGAAGATCGACATGTGACATACCGCGAAATTCAGGCAACTTTAGACATTGGCATGAGTCAAATACAAATAATCTTGCATGAACAATTAGGTGTAAAAAAGTTGTTTTCCCGATGGATACCGCATTCGCTCTGTGAAGAGCAAAAAGCGGCTCGCGTTACTTGGTGTGTCAGAACTCTCAAAAGATTCCACGCAGGATCCGCAAATGCTGTATACAACATCGTATCAGGTGACGAATCCTGGATATACGTACGAACCCGAAACAAAAAACCAGTCACGAGTTTGTGTGTCAACAACAAAGTAAAGCCAACAAAAATTGTTCGTTCACGGAGTGTTGCAAAAAAAATGGTGGCCACGTTTGTCTCCAAAACCGGCCATGTTACGACTATTCCTCTTGAGGGACAAAGAACGGTTAATGCAGAATGGTATGCTAGCATTTTGTTGCCACAGGTCGTTTCTGAACTCCGTAAAGAGAACTGCAACAGCCGCATCATCCTCCATCACGACAATGCGAGTTCTCACACCGCACACAGAACAAAAGAGTTTTTAGAGCAAGAAAACATAGAATTACTAGACCATCTGCCGTACAGCCCCGACCTAAGCCCTAATGATTTCTATACTTTCCCTAAAATAAAGAATAAATTGCGTGGACAGAGATTTTCATCACCTGAAGAAGCTTTGTGTCACTTCCTTGATTCCCGAAATTTTCAGTGCCGCCCTCGTAAAGAAAGAAAACCAATAATCTAAAGACCAGTATGTAAAGGCATTATCACCTCTGAGGACTAAGATGAAATACCTGGTATGTCAAAAGGGTTTCCGGTTCTCATCACTCACCATACAAAATAAAGCAGCATTATGCTGCTCTTTCAGGCTGGTATTCTTGAGAGCATGGTATTTTCCACGGTTGAGTTCCCCATACATGCTACATGAATCCAAGAATCTATCAGTTGGAACGCATTTCTTATAAAGAGCTGCCAACATTTATTAAGTTTGGAAGGCTAAGAGCAAAAATGATGATCTGGTTTCGGCGATTTTACCCTATTATTCGGCCGTCAAAACGATAACTTTTGTCTGACTTTTGAAGAAAAAGCCACCAAAGTTATATTGTAATCCTATATTCTATTTTTGTAGCTAAACATATATTATAGTCGTATGTTCATAAAGTAAGAGATTGAGAAAAGTTGTCGTTAAAATTAAAACTTCTATCGCATTAAAATCTGATCATAACTCTTAGGATTTGTATGTCTGAATAGCATTAATTTAAAAGACCTCCCATAACTCTATCTCTGTCGCCCCTCTATGTCGAGGCATATATCTGTCTTTATCTACAAACAATGGCGTATCGCATACCATAAAAGAATAAATTGTAATAGTGCGTCAACACTTCCCTGTTGCAGAAATATCGATAGATTCACATTAAACGTAACTTCTATAGTGTAACTCTTAAAAAAATGTTATAAAATAAGGGTGGACAAAATTATAAAAATAACTTTATTCATGCATTTATGTTCTAATGTCGAAGCTATTCAATTACCAACAATTTGTCAACAATTATTATATAAAAAACTAGTAATTTCATTATAAATATCCCAAAATGGTTAGATTACTGTTTTATATAGGGGAGACTGGGGCTAGTTGTGACACTTTTTTTATAAAGTGTCGCAATTTTTTGTTTTTTTGATTGTTTTACAGGAATGTAGGTTTGTTTGAATAAGTAATTATTCGGGTTGTTAATTTAAAAACAATTTTAGATACCAAATTATTAGAAGTGACATAAATGAATTAATTCTGGGAAAAGAGGCGTGTAACTTTTAGCCCCGCGCCAGGGGCTTGTTGTTACACTATAAGGGGCAAAATGTTACAAAAAAAACAAATGTAATATAACACTTTTTATTGAGAATAATGACAGTTTATAACAATTATTATGTATACAATGTCAAACTATATTTTCTATATAACAGTCTTTTGCCCCATTAAAATAAAAACATAGTAACCTCGTTGAACAAAATTATAATCTTATTTTTTAGACTTACGCCTTTTAAAAATAAAAGTTTAGGTAACTTCCAACTGGCAAATTATAAATTTCTTTACTAAACAAAAGCTTGGTATAAATTGAAGATGAACAAAAAATAAAATTATATTAGCAAAAATAAATAAGTCAAATATATCAGTTGGCAAGCAGCACTACGGGGTAGGTAGTAACAAGTAACAACCTGCCCGAGCAAATGTTTTAGCCCCAACGCGAAAACTGACCTTTTAAGGTTAAGTAGTAAAAACGCAGATAAGTATAACTGTATAAACGTAAATTCGTTGCAATAAGAAATGATTAGGGCACACATATCACAACACACACATATCTGCTTTAAAGGAAAAGAGGTTTTAGACCAATATTACGAAAAAACGAAAATGTTACTAACATGCGGTTTTGACGGCAACATGTACGGGCTCCTCTCACAAAAGCCCTGGCGCCACAGGTTCGCGGGGCGTGCTAGCCGATGGTCGCGTGATCATTTGTACCTATGACTAATCTCTCAGTAATATAAGGGTGGCTTACTTTCATCAGTAAACTTTGATATGCTGTGATGATGAATTTTTCTTTTCTTTTCTTTTTTTTTAGAAAAACGTTACCCTCACACTAGGATTTTCTCCTGTATCGTGGAGGCAGTTTGCAAACATAAATTGCACAAGGACAAACATCTACACCCGGAACAATTACTTGTAGGCCATACAAATACTTGTTCCGTGCGGGATTGAAACCCGCGGCCCCCAGCGTAGGAAATTAATTGCTAAGCCACGGCGCCACGGAGCCGTCGCGAATGGTGATGATTTATTCGCCTTTTTGGTTACAATTTGAGTAATAGCTGTAACAATTTATAGCAGAACATTAACTATTATTCTAAATTACTTTTCTACCTTAATTCGAAAAAATGGGGAATTAGGTAAAATTGAAGATGAATGTCAAATGTCAGATCGTATTCATACTTCACTTATAAATTGCAATAGAAATTTAACTGTAAATATTATTTGAGCTAAATATTCTTGTACGTTGTCAAAAACATACATAAAGAAACAACTTAGGATTGACGTTCGTAATAATAATAGCGATAGTGATTTTATTTCCCTTGTTGGGCGACACACTAAAGAAGTAAGTTTCCGCGTTAATATGGAATCACTATGAGAAATGCAAGTTTTGACGGTTTCAGTCACAACCAACTCCCTTGATTTTCTCCATCTCATATACACATTATCTATCTGCTATTCCAAAATCAAAGACAAAAACTTTTATCAAAACTACCCCGAGTCGCAAGAAAAAAACAACGTTTTTCAAGAAAAACCGGCAAAAGTTCTGGGGTCTTTTATATAGGCCGTGTAACAATTTTATTCACAATTACAACTTACAATATAATAACAATATGTTCAACATATATTTTCAAAATTCCATTATTTCAATTCCAAATTCCAATTTTAACAAAGTAATGTCAGTTGTTAGGTACGTTTTTCAGATATGTAAAATAAGAAATCATACCATGGTTGTAAAATATGAACTACTCGTTTTATACCCGTTAGTAAAAGTTACAGCCTATATATGTCCCACTGCTGGGCACAGGCCTCCTCTTTTTTCTGAGAGGGTTTTATACCAACTCATATTCATCGTTAATATTCCTTTTATGAATTTAAATCGCTTGCCATTTAACATGCTATTTTTATTAAACGGAGTCAAGAAGAAAGGAAAAAACAAATCAATTTGATCTAAAATGTTTTATCAAATATTTGATAAAGGCTCGACACAAAAACTGGACGGTAATTTGATAGATTTTTCGCACTGCTTAATTTATACTTGGTATTTTATTTTACTTTATTTTATTGCTTAAATACTCTGCTTTAACTGTGATTCACAAACACAAATATTAATGAAATATTTTATTATAAGTTTTTCCTATAAAATCTATAATATTATGTAATGTGTTGTCATAAGACACATGTTGTAATAAGCTGAAATTATACCATTGTTGTGCTAATGCACAATTGAAAAATACATATTAACACTCCTTGCACTTGTTAATGCACTCCTTAATAATTTGCTATATCATGTGCATCGTATTATTATACTATCGATAATAGTAAAACATCGACATACGCATGACACTATACTGCTACCGCCACAAAAAATATTTTATCGTGCACGGGGTAGCATAAAAAACATGAAAAAACAAACGACCGGTAAGTCACTCGCGTCGCGTGACGGCCAGAAAGAGGAAAGTTATAATTTTTTGTCACAGCCGTTGGCTGGGAGGCGGACGGTCAACTCATTGTGTTTGAGATGGATCTAAAACTTATTAATTATGAATGTAAATCCAATATTTACAATCTTATATTACAATACAAAAATTATTTAAACATTTCTTTTTGTATTCGCTTTCTTTATAGAAATGTTTATAGACTTTAAGCAATATAATATGCTAGTACATAATACGATATTTGTATAATATTTGAACATAAATATTTTGGGTTGTGGTTTTTTTTTGTTATTTAATCATTGAAAGTAAATCATGAGAACATATGTATGACTAGGTACTTATTTCAGGCTGATATTGATTCAATAATGATTATTTTCTTAAATATTATCTGTGCAACTAATTTATAGTAACGGAAACAGAAACAAATCGTATACCAGCTATACGCACATCACTGGGATTTCCCAGTGATGTGCGTATAGCTGGTATACGATTTATCAACAAATTATAGTACACTGACAAATTATAGTAAACTGAAATTTATTTAAATTTTCAGTTTACTATAATTTGGACAACACAAATGTTTGGGAAGCAATGAAGTATTAGGGACACATCGGTAAAATTTTTGTAACCTTCGACATTCCTTATTGAGTAATATGATGAACACTTGAGTTCATCATACTGAACAGTTGACATACAAAATTATTATTTTTCTATTATGCATAATATAATATAGTAAAGGACTTTTATCAAACTCAAAACTCTTTTTTAATATGACAAAAAAATCAATATTACCCGATTAACCTTTGAGAATCTTTATGTGGCAGAGTCATGCTGCAGCTATATTAGTGGTATAGTTTTAGCACGAATGAGTTGGCTCGATCGGGGAAGAACCATGCTCTCACAGACTATCACATACCAGCGTAAAATAACAGCTTATCGCTGCGGGGTTTCGTATGGTTAGTGTAGAGAACCGGAGACCTTTTTTACTGGAAAACAAGGTATTCCATCGTAGTCCTAACTGGTCACAACGTATCTGCATTTTTATTCGTAATCGAGGACAGATATAGATGTCTATGGGCCACAGCAACCACTTGCCGTCAGGTGGACTGTGTACTAGTCTGTCACCCGTATCCTATTAAAAAACAGTTAGTCGTAGGACTGCACGTCAGAAATGAAAACTTCTTAAGGCGGCTACACACATATCTGCCGTAGGGGCAATCTAGGGTATACAGCAATCGAGGCAATATCAAAACCGTCTGTACACACGTGCCTCCCGTTCATTATGAGTGTATGCACGTCCCGCTGACGCGTAGAGAATTGCTCCAGTTTTATCGAAATATCAACTGATCAGTAAGTTAATTGGAGACTTCAACGCAAAACTGGGCACAAGGAAGAACGGTGAACTGAAGGTAGGGACATTTGGGATAGGGCAACGGAACCCAAGCGACTAGCAGCTGGCTGACTTCATGGAGAAAGAGGGGCTTTTTATGATGAACTCTTTCTTCCAGAGGCGGCCCCACAGAAAGTGGACCTGGTCGAGCCCCGACGGTTCGACAAAAAACGAGATTGACTTCATTATGACGACCAGACACCAACTGTTCAGTGATGTCTCAGTGATCGCAAGGGTGAAAACTGGCAGCGATCACCGAATGGTTAGAGGCACACTGAACGTAAACGTTAAGTTGGAGAGGTCTCGCCTAATGAAGTCAACACTCCGTCCCCAATCTAGAATCCCGAAACCTTTCAAATCGAGTTACGTTATCGCTTTCCGTGCCTAGAAGATTGCAATGCAGTAGACGATATGAATGACAAACTCTTGGAAACTGTCCATGCGGTCGGAGCTAAGTTCTGCAAGACCCGCCGCAGAAGAACACAAAAACTCTCCGATCACACTCTTAATCTCATGGCTGTTAGACGGGAGATGAGGCTGCAATCGTCAACAGATTTGACACCATACAGGCAACTGAACAGACAGATCTCCAAATGCATGCGGCGAGACTTCCGCAACTTTAATACTGCTCGTATTAAAAAAGCGATCAAGCGGAACCAGGGCTCCACAGTCTTTGCCAGAGATCTGTCTGCCAGAAAGAGCCAACTGTCAAAGCTGAAGACTGAGTGTGGCAGCATCGTTTTCGGGACACCAGAGATTCTGAGTGAGATTGAGAGGTTCTATGGGCAGCTGTACACATCATTCACACACTATTCATTATTTTCAGACACTATTCCGATGATATACAGGACGTCAGTCTGAGCGAGATTAGAATGACTCTCCAGCACCTTAAAAACGGTAGGGCCCCAGGCGAGGATGGAATTACAGCGGAGCTCCTGAAAGCGGGTGGAACATCGGAACTTGAAGTCCTTCAGAAGCTCTTCAATTCCGTCCTCCATGGTGGCACTACTCCGGAGGCGTGGACCAGAATCGCGATGGTCTTGTTCTTTAAGAAAGGCGACAATGCTCTCTTGAAGAACTACGGACCGATTTCCCTTCTGAGCCGCGTCTACATGCTGTTTTCGAGAGTCATTCCGAATCGTCTCGCACGCAGACTCGACGACTTCTAGCCTCCTGAACAAGCCGGTTTCCGAAAAGGCTTCAGTACCATAGACCACATACATACCCTGCGGCAGATTATACAGAAGATCGAAGAGTACAAAAAGCGAAAGCCTTTGATTCCGTCGAAATTTGGGCAGTGCTACAATCCCTTCAGCGGTGCCAAGTTGACTGTCGGTATATCGAAGTGCTGAAGTATTTGTACAGTAGGGCTACGATGGCTATCCGAGTACAGAACCAGAGTTTGAAACCTATCCAACTGCAGAGAGGTGTTGGACAGGGTGACGTTACATACCCGAAACTCTTCATCGCTGCATTGGATGACGTTTTCAAGCTACTGGACTGGAAAGGATACGGTATTAACATCAATGGCGAGTACAACACTCACCCTCGATTTGCCGACGATATAGTCCTTATGGCAGAATCGCTGGAGGACCTAAGCACTATGCTCAATGACCTCAATGGTGTCTCCCAACGGATAGGTCTTGAGATGAACATGGACAAAACAAAGATCATGTTTAATGTCCATGTCACACCCATGCCGGTAGTTGTTGGGGTGCTCCCAATATAGAAATATACTCGAAGTTGTTGACGAGTACGTTTACCTGGGACAAGTCCAACTTCGACCAAGAGGTCAATCGACGGACTCAACTCGGCTGGGCAGCGTTCGGGAAATTACGACACATATTCTCGTCAGGTATACCTCAATGTCTGAAAACTAGATTGTACAACCAGTGCGTGTTGCCAGTGATGACTTACGGATCTGAGACGTGTTCCTTCACTGCTAGCCGTATGAGGACGCTCAAGGTCGCTCAGCGAGCTATGGAGAGGGCAATGCTCGGAGTTTCTCTGCGTGATAGACTCAGAAATGAGGATATCCGCAGTAAAACCAGAGTGATCGACATAGCCCAACGGATTAGTAAGCTGGAGTGGGAATGGGCCGGCCATATAGCTCGAAGAACCGATAACCGATGGGGAAGAAAGGTTCTCGAGTGGCATCCCCTACTAGATGGAGTGACGACCTGGTAAGATATGCAGGAAGTCGATGGATGCTGGTGGCTCAGGACCGTGCTTTGTGGCATTACTTGGGAGAGACCTATGTTCAGCAGTGGACTTGTGAAGGGCTGTAATGATGATAATGATGAAGGTATTTTTATTAGAATATATCATTATGAAGGTACTAATATCATTATGGTAATAAAATTTTTATTTATTATGCTGTTTTACATGAAAAAGATTGATTTTTATCTATATAAAAATAAATTAATAAATACATTTTATTTTATAAGATTTAATCAATTGGATTTTGAACGTTACTTTCATAAATTTTATTTATCTGAGCGTGACCGTCACGCGTGCTTTTTTTCCCATCCTAAAAGTGCCCAACGTGCCTAAAGAAGTTTCACGAAAAAAAAGATAACTATTTGGTTCCATTAAATTTATCCTCGTAATAGTAATTATAATTTTAAATTCTATCAAAAATTTTGTAACAACTATTACTGTACCATATTTTATATAAATAATAAAATTTCTATTTTTCCCTAAATCGATCAAGCCATTGAACATTCAGTCTACTGATACTATTAGCGCTAGTTAGTAGCTAGTTTAATATCAGTCATCCGTTTTGTTATAACTCAAAACCTATAGCTACGTAGTACTATTATTTATTCTGTGCTATAGCCTTGTTTACGTAGACGGTTCTGAGATACGATAGCTCTTCATCGGTCAATCAAATAAAGGTCAAAAGGACGCTGCTTCATCGACGCCATTTTGACACTTGAATTAATATATTGGCTATAGTATATGACTTTGCTTCTTTTGTCTCTGTCCCCCTCCTAGCTTTGGTTTTATAGGCTTAAGGTGACCATATTACCCTCACGTGCCTTATTGTATTTTTGATGAAATTGGCGTCAACCGGTTGGGATTACGATGTAGAACCCGCTTAGTAATGTCAATCAATGAATAGTTAATTTTGTAAAGATAAAGATAAAGATATTTTATTTTGCAAATATGGGTACAGTACATGGAAATATAGGTAGTGAGTTCAGCCATATTTTACCAGTAGGCATGCAAAATATACAGAAATATAAACTAATCACCTTAACAGCTATAACAAAATAAAATAATAACACAAAAACAAACATAATTCAAATTTTTAACATTATACAGTCTTAATCTCAAAATGAAAATTTTTTTTCAGTCAAGAATTCTGTTACGCTATAGTATGCTTTGACTGTCAAGAAGCTACGAAGCCTTTTTTTTTAAATATCGATAGCAGCAATTCTTACCAACTTTTTGGTATTTTATCTTATTGTAATTTTTGGGTATTTGCTTAGAACTTAGCCAAAGATAAAAACACACTACATATATGTTTAGATTCTTAATCTGAATCAAACGCATCTAAATATACTATCTACTTCAGGAAAATTTCTAAGAGTATGAGCATTCAAATCCATTCGCATTGGTAAACGATTGATAAATATTTTAAGTTGTTGCTCCTGATGTCAAGTTCAGTTCCCGTCTGTCGCCTCGTATTCACGAAGTGGTATGACGTAGTTGATGCTCTTATGCATTAATATATATATATATATATATATATATATATATATATATATATATATATATATATATATATATATATATATATATATACTATTTTACGCCCGCGGACAAAAACTACAAGAACCTATTGATCTATAATAGAGGCTTTTGTGCAAGTAGATCGATTATCGATTTAACTCAGTTTCTATTAATATCTCGAAAACTATGTGCGTTATGTGGAAATGTTTGAAATTAAAATGAATAGTCTACGAAATAATGTCAAATCGTCTTATTCTTTAACACTTACAATTTTATTTATGTAAAATAGTGTTGAATTAAAAAGTAAAAAGTAGATTTTGCTTCAAAACTTTAAGACAAAAAATTTATAAGTAGGAGTTTATATTTTTGTACGATTTCAAACCAAAAAAGTTTTGTAGGCAAACTTTTATACCTTAATTGTTTATGAATTTATAATTAAAAACCATTTATTTTGACGCTTTTAAAATTTACGAAAAATATAGCCAAGATCACTGGCACTCTCTATCTGTTCAAAAAGTTTCATCGCAATATAAAATGGACATTCGTATCTTAATATAACCCGCCACCAAACATTACTACTATTAATAATAAGTATTTTTTATTAACTAATTCATTATCGAATTGAAATCTTAATTTGGTATTTGGTTAAGCAGAGATTTAACCAAATACCAAAATTAATTTAGATTTATTGCCAAAATCACAAATATATTCACAAGATCATCTAATCATCTATATATATATATATATATATATATATATATATATATATATATATATATATATATATAAATAAAGTTGAAGAGTCGGTGTAGTAAGCTCAGCTCACAATTTGTATTCCATTAAGACATGATCAATCATATTATTTGTAAAAGTTTGTCTCCGTCGGATTGGCTGAACTGATCGTGAAAACTCAATGAATGTGGGCGATACCAGCAATGAATTATAGCTATATTTTGTCCGAAAGACTTGATCATGTTTGTGTGAAATGGCTACTTAAAAAACTGACTACACTACACCAAAGTAAAATCGAATAAAATATTTAATGTAAGTGTCAGAATGACATCGATAAAATATCACACATTTATAAATTGATTGACCGGTGAAGAAGTATAATTTTTAGCCATCTTTGCAAACAAGGCTGTAGTTTTTGAGTTATAAGACAGTGACCAGATTATCCGGATAACCATACAACCCTCACGTACTATACTTGTTATTAATAAAGTAGTTGTCTGAGAATAACTTTAATCTGTAGGTTCATAAGCAAAAATACTCATAGTTACATTATAGATATATTTTGTGCTTACAGAATTGTTACCAATACCAATACTGCCTATCAAACGTCCACTGCTAAAAATAGGCCACCCCCGTAGCTCGTCCATACGGGGGATCCATAGATATAAGCTGTTTTTTATATTTCTATGGACGGATCTTTACCATAGTTTGCGTACTTGGCACGCAGTTTCGCAACGGCAGTTTGTTATTTTTATTCGGATGATACAAAAACATGTTGCTGCTAATCTGCTGGATTTTCCCTCTAGCCACGGCATGATATGTGGTAGTGAATATTCCAAGACCGCTACTACACAGTTAACAGAGTATATTGTTAATCTGTAGTGGTTGGTTACAGAATATATTGTCAATTATTATAATATATTAACTAACCTCACCCGGCAGACATTGTTTAACCGGCTGGTGGATGGTGCGATAATTTTTAGGCCGGACATTTTTTTATAGGATAGGGCAAGAAACAAGCACGCAGTCCCCTGATGGTAAGCGGTCGCTGTGGCCCATAGACATCTACATCTATCCTCAGATACGAATCAAAACGCAGATGCATTGTCATCCGTGAGGACTAAGATGGAATGCCTCGTTTCCAGCAAAAACGGTCTCCAGTTCTCTTCAGTCACCATACGAAACACAACAGCTTTAAGTTGCTACTTTACGCTGGTAGTCTTCCTGCGCGGTACTTCTCCGTTCGAGCCGACCCATTTGCACTACAACTATACTACTAATATATCTGCGGAATGGCTCTACCACGTGTAAAAAAAGATGCTTCTGCTACATTTTATAGTATATCTAAATATACCTTTTTATAAAATAATGGTAACAAACGAGCACACAATCTATCTGATTATTAGTAGATGCTGTGATCTATAGACATCTATATATATCCCCAAATAAGAATCAAAACGCGGATGCGCTGTCGCCTCAGAGAACTGGAATGCCTGGTTACCAGAAAAAATGATCTCCGGTTCTCCACACTCATCATACAAAACGCAGCAACATTAAGCTGCTATTTACGATGGTATTCTGTGACAGCGTGGTCTTTCCCCGGTTGAGCCAACTGATTCGTGCTAAAATCATATTATAGTGACATCATGGCTTTACGACTACCAAATTTACACAAATTGGGAATATGAGTTATTTTGTACAATAAACGTAAAGTTTGTTGATGACTTAAGTACAGCAACTACCTCTATCTCGGATTCTAGTACATATAACTATGGACCGTCGACTTGACGAAACTTATATATTGAATCACTAATGTATTGCGTGAATATCATTTTAATCGGTCAAACCATTCAGAAGTCCAGGTCTTACTATCCCGATTTTTAGTACCAGGAATGCTGGTTGCGTTTCCTCTTCGAATGGCTATACTTAGCCTTTGAGCGCGTTTCTGTCTCTAGTGCTGACAATCAGCTGTGTATATCAATTCACTTGGACTTAGACTGATAGTCTCCACAGTAGATGGCACAAATATATGATCGTCTCTAGTCTTATAGAAAAGTATCGCCATAAGTCACACGGGTGTCGTAAGAGGAGACTATGGTTAAGGCCAAAAATAGTTTATGGGTTCCTATAAGCCAGG
Source organism: Parnassius smintheus behrii (assembly GCA_036936625.1). Classification (NCBI taxonomy): domain Eukaryota; kingdom Metazoa; phylum Arthropoda; class Insecta; order Lepidoptera; family Papilionidae; genus Parnassius; species Parnassius smintheus. The sequence continues at coordinate 17,723,009 of JAUPFT010000020.1, forward strand.
GTAGGCGAACCCATGGCACGCGGCACAATATTTTGGGCACGCCACCGATCACAAAGTTCACTATGAAGTATTATATTACGAACGAAAGCGAGAGAGATCCTAATTACATCGAGGACTACCATTGCTAATGATGCATAGTTCGTTTCATCATCATCATCATTACAACCCCTTAAAAGTCCACGCCTCTTCCAAGGAATGCATAGTTCATTTACGCATAGCATAACAGTCAATTTCGTTGACACAAACATCTGTCTTTAAAAATTCATTTGTATTATATTTAGGATTTTGCAACCCCAATATAAGTAATTTGTCATCTTATTTACAACAACAGAAGTCACACTAATGTTAATTTAACTTAAATTACGCGTAAACTGGAACGTTTATTATATATATATATATATATTATTCTCAACTCAAAATTCTTTATTTACTTTTTGTAGTAAATAAAGAGTTTTAGTCGATAGTATTTGGTACTATTATTTTCCGTATAATCACGAAGTCAAAATTATTTTACGGCACATATAACGCTAAGTACCCGGATGACCGAGGTTTGCTCGGTTCTTTTTTTTTTTTTGAAATTACATTTATAAATTACATACTGCTGAAACATAAATAATATTTTTTTATCTTATTGACAGAATAGAATAAACTGAACTGGTTATTTGAATAAAAAATCATGAGTGCAATTGGTTTTATTAAAATTTACGTATTTTTTAAAAAATACTAAAAAAAGGGCTTGAAATAATAGATTTTCTCACAAAAGAAGGGAACTTGAAAAAAAAAGGAAAAAAGCCGGACCAGAGACAGGACGCGAACCACGGAACTTCGATATCACGCCCGACCGACATCCCACCTGAGCTACTACGATCGTTAGTGATCCGTCAAAATTTACCTTCTCATATTGTAGCAGTTTTTTATTGCCTGAAAACACGGACAAAAGGACATTTTCTAAAAATAAATCCTAGCTAGATCGATTTATTGCCCCCGAAACTCCCTGGAAACTAAATTTTATGAAAATCGTTGGAGCCGTTTCCGAGATTCCGATTATATATAACAAGAATTGCTCGTTTAAGGGTATAGGATTAAACATTTTTTTAAATGACAAGTTGATACATAAAGGTTCGCCACCCTTGCTATAAACGGTGGATTTTTGAATCAATCTATGGGTACGCCTATTCTCAACAAAAACTTTTGATAGATTTTTGATGGGATGATATAAAAAGACCATAACTTTGTGTTTTGTTTTTGCAAAAATGAAAATTGTAACATTTTGCAACTTTTCGAAATTGATTCGTAGTTTTGGATCTTGTTTAAAACTCTAGTTTTATGTCAAAAATAAACAAAATATTTTGCTTATTATGAAAACCGTCCACGAAAGTAAAATATCTATGCGAATAATTACTATTATAAACCTTAATTGAGTTAATTTTACAATTTTTATGCAGCCATAATATCAATCATTAAATAATTAGCATAATTTTCACTTAGCCATATACTAAGTAAGTGCACACCAAGTTGGTACATTTGATTCTTAAATGAGGTTTGATGTAGGTGACTTAGCGCCTTATTCTATATTAAAAAATAAACTAATTTTAATTTAAAGAAATAATTAATGTAGGTATTGCAATTGAAAGAAAAAAATGAAAGAAAAGGAACTAACACATAATGAATTGGATTACCGAAGTGGTTATCGAAAGGGACCAGCCCTATATCATTCTGAAGAAAGTGAAATTAAAATTAGGTCATTTTGTTAAGTATTTTTCGAGATACGAGGGCGGCACTGAAAATTTCGGGAATCAAGGAAGTGACACAACATTACTATTTAAAAATGTATTTATTGCCTTTCGAAGTATTCTCCGCGAATTTTGTCACATTTTTCCATACGATGAAACCATTGAAGCAACCATGCCATTCGGAAGTTGCGGTCACCAAAATAGCCGTTTTGTAGGCGTCCACAGCTTCTTCAGGTGATGAAAATCTCTGTCCATGCAATTTATTCTTTATTTTAGGGAAATTATAGAAATCATTAGGGCTTAGGTCGGGGCTGTACGGCGGATGATCTAATAATTCCATGTATTCCTGCTCTAAAAACTCTTTTGTTATGTGTGCGGTGTGAGAACTCGCATTGTCGTGATGGAGGATGATGCGGCGGTTGCAGTTCTCTTTACGGAGTTCAGAAACGACCTGTGGCAAACAAATGCTAGCATACCCTTCTGCATTAACTATTCTTTGTCCCTCAAGAGGAATAGTTGTAACATGGCCGGTTTTGGAGACAAACGTGGCCACCATTTTTTTTGCAACACTCCGTGAACGAACAATTTTGGTTGGCTTCAACTCATTTTCGAACACCCAAACTCGTGACTGGTTTTTTGTTTCGGATTTGTAGGTGTATATCCAGAATTCGTCACCTGATACAATGTTGTATACAGCATTTGAGGATCCTGCGTGGAATCTTTCGAGAGTTCTGACGCACCAAGTAGGGTGCACTAAAATAAAAACGGATACCAACTTGTGCACTAAAAAGACATTATACTTTAGCTAGATCTATGACTATATATAAAACTGCTATATAAAATTATATATATATATATATATATATATATATATATATATATATATATATATAACTGCTACACTACTATTACGATCGACTATATATATAAAAGGAGGAAGAGAGAGGGATTAGAGAGAAATAGTGTTCATTAACTTTTTCTTGGACACATGTAAGAATTGAGCTTTATTTTATCAACTGGGGTAAGGAATTCCAAGGTCTTACTCAAAGAACTAAAAATGAGAGACAGGGTTTTGGACGGAAAGATTTTATTTGGAGGAAAAAATCAGTCTGTAGCTGAGCAATTTATAACGGTCATGTTAATTTTTACGTGGTAGAGCCACGCTGCGACTATATTATAGATATAGCACGAATGGTTCGGCCATACCGGGATGGGACCACGCTCTCACAGAATACCGGCGTAAAATAGCAGCTCAATTCTACTGTGTTTCGTATGGTTAATGTATAGTCCTCACGGACGATAACTGATAACGAATTTGCATTTTGATTCTTAATCGAGGATAAATGTAGATATCTACGGGCGACAGCATCCACTTACCATCAGGTAGGCTGTGTGCTCGTTTGTCATCCTATTCTATAAAAAAAATCGTATCTCATCACATCGAATGAACTTCTCAAAAAAAGAACACGTGTGACAACGACAAACGACTCTACAATCCACCACTTCAATATTATAAAAAAAAACTCCAAACCATCATTTGGAACTGCCATTTTAGGCTACCATAATGCAACGTGTGTTTATGAAGCACGCCGATCGCTTCTATCCTGCACGCTCGTCACTTATTTTCTACTCTCATTTAAGAGGATGTGCTTATCAAGCAAGCTTATTAATTCAACCCTGTACATGCATGCAAGCATGGTCGCTTCAGGCTTCAGGCGCTTCAGGCTTACAGTATGCACACTGGCACATCTTTTTTGACTGCTCTATTTTTCATGAATTTAATAATTGCATTCGCACTTTCCAGTTGCAAAAACGAGAAGTTCTATATTCGAAAAAACATTTATACTTCAGGGCTGATCCCATACAATTTTCAGAAAAAGTTTTAACCTTAAAGGTGGAAAAATTGTATATGACCTTTTAATGTAACTATTTAGATATTATCTATTTTTACGTTAAACTTGTGATAATCCTTAGTCTACTTAAAAGGTTTTTTTTAGTAGACTAAGGGCCCTTTTGAGTAGACTAAGGGCCAAACCAATTTTTTTAAACCGACTTAAAAAAAAGAATAATTTTGTACTTATACGTTAAAATCTCTTTATATTTTGTTTATGAATTCGGTGTAGCTTTATTAAGTTTAGTGATTAATTTTTTTTCTATTCAAAACACGAAACCGATAGGCGATCAAATCACTAGAAACATCATATCATATTATCTCCTGCCATCTTGTTCAGGTCAAAGATTATAGAGCATGCGCGTTCCGCCCCCCCCATAGGGCGCCACGCCCTATCCTCTCGCCAGGGGGTGAAAATCAGAGGGACATAATAAAAAATAAAAGGGCACAATGTTTCTAGGGATAAGAGGATCGTATAGGAAAGAGGGACTGCTAGTAAATATAACGTCGCAATAAAGTCTGTTATACATTTAAATGCGTGACGTCTTTTTACAGAAATAGTGAAATAATAATAAAACTTTTCTGTGAATACATATGGAACACAGTATGCAGTGCACTCTAACTTGACAGTAGGAGACAGAATGCCTCACAAAATGTAACTACGAGTATACTGGCTCTATATACCCTTCAGACTGTAGACCATAGACCGCCGAACAGCAGTGCCAGCGCGGCTAAAATAGAATAAAAATGTGATATCAACCCAGACGAACTTTTAGAAACAAAACAAGTACTATTACCTAGTTAACATGTATAAAGTAAGAAACGAATCTATTGTTTAAAGAAATTATCTTTACCGTTACAACTATTAATTGTTAAAATCCACTGCTAAACATAGTCGTCCCCCATACATTGTCTCAAAGGCGAAAAATTTGTCGTAGTTGCCACGCTTGGCAAGAGGGTTGGCAATTTTAGTCGTTATTGGGAAGACGCTTCTGCCCATCTCCTAAGTTTTTCCCCCTTTTGCATTTTACGACACCCACGGGATGTGATGCGTTAGTGAATATTCTTACTCCGGCTCTACACGTTAGTGAAACTAACTTAAATTAATCCATAACTGCCTAGAATACTAAAGGCTCGCACCGCATGCTTCCAACACACAATTTTTTTTTTTTTAAAAACGTTACCCCCACACTAGGATTTTCTCCTGTATCGTGGGGGCAGTTTACAAACATAAATTGCACAAGGACAAACATCCAGACCCGGAACAATTATTTGTAGGCCATACAAATACTTGTTCCGTGCGGGATTCGAACCCGCGACCCCCAGTGCAGCCACTCATTGCTAAGCCACTACGCCACGGAGTCGTCGTCACATGTCACGTCCAAATATCGAATAGGCAGGGGCGAATTGTTTGCACTGACAGTGATTTGCGAGGCAAAGCTACTTAATCAAATTCATTAGCGACTGAGCCCATTCCGCAAACAACGATATATTTGTTTACACAATCTCTCCGACAGCTAGGATATATTGCGCGTGAAATCGATACCCTGTTAATTATGTCTCTGATTGTTGGTAAAGTGTGTATAGAAATATTATTATACGTTCGAGATGTACCAAACTTTTCAGTTTGTTATGTGGGTATCTTGTATGAATCTTATGCCATTTATAATTATAAGTATTACAACAGTAAATATTAACTTTAAATACGTCTGTACGTGGTAGAGCCACACTGCAGTTATATTAAGGCTGTGGCACGAGTGGGTTGGCTCGACCGATATTGGTTGGTTGGTTGGACTGACAGAATATCAGCGTAAAATAGTAGCTTAATGCTGCTGTGTTTCCTATGGTGAGGGTAGAGAACCGGAGACCCCTTTTTAAAGGATACGAGACATTCCATCTCAGTTCTCACGCATCTGCATAGTTCTTAACTGAGGATAAATGTAGATTTTTATGGGCCAGAGTACTTTCCATCAGGTGAACAGTATACACGTTTATCACTCTTATTCTATAAAAAAAAACATTCTGAATTCAGTGTTAAGACATAGTGTAAAGATTTTTTTTTGATGTCGGCCTTTACTTTCAAATTAAATTTTTTGCTCTTTTAAGTCATCATTATCAACATTGCAGCCCTACACTAATCCACTGCTGGACATAGGCCTCCCCCAGGGATTGCCACAAAGCACGGTCCTGAATTACCGAGCGGCCGACTGAGCGTCCATCGACTTCCTGCATGTCTTACCAGGTCGTCATTCCATCTAGTGGAGGGTCGCCCTACACTTCGCCTATCGGTACGAGACTGCCACTCGAGAACCATTTTTCCCCATCGGCTGTCGGTTCTTCGAGCTATATGGCTGGTTTGTTGCCACTTCAGCTTACTAATCCGTTGAGCTATGTCGGTTCGGTCCTTTTGAGTGGACTAAGTAATATCACAAGCTCCATGTCGTCTAAATGGTTGCATCAAAAACTTTATCCCCTATTTAGCTATCATTAGGTGTGGATGTTTTCCTTCAAATTGGGATCGTCCCTGAAGCACAACCTATTTAGTAAAAACGAATTATTGAAATCGATTACCAGTTTACGAAGATACCGCGTAAAATTACATGTATCATTTTTCATATGTATACAAAAACATTTGGTAAAATTTTAAACCTCCTTCATTTTTTGATACCAGCTAAAAAAAGGTAAGCAGCATTCGAGTTGAAAAATCTAAGCCCTAGAAAAATCGTTAGAACTAGTGCAAGTTGTCGTAATGCGTTACTGTCCTCTATTAAATACAAAAAGATAACTATATTGTTTTAATCTATACAAATAAATAATTGTGACGTGTCTGTTTGTAATTTTAAAACAACAGCTTTTTACTTAATATATAAGGAAGTATATTATACGGTAATTATAACAAAAAAAAGTTGTCTATCTGTGTGTTTGTTCTGGCTAATCTCCGAATTGGCTCGATCGATTTTGACGGGACTTACGAGTACACTGGCTGATAAAGAGTAATTTAGGCTATTTTTATTTTAGAAAAATAATTATGAGATATTAGATCGGGGAATTCAAAACAAGCAGCATAAGGAATGAGCATACTTAGAGGCTTTATTAGAGCAAGAGGTATTCTCCGCGGCATTCTAAAGCAACATTTTGAGAGGAGATCCGGCAGCATACGTAGTTTCTAATAATTTTATAGTCAGTTACATCTTCTCGCTTGTCCAATGACGTCAACTCAAAGTATTCGAATGATTTAAGGTACGAATAGGGAATTCCCAGCTTGCCAGCGGAATACGATAAATGGCGTATGAACTTTCTTTGAGTTCGTTCAATTAATTTCCAAAATTATACCAATATATTTGCGTTTTAAAACATCGTAGAAAGAAATACTTCTCTTTAACACAAAAAGAAATATGCTGTTTTGACCCCAAACAATTGCCAAGTTCTTCTTTGATCCAAAAACCTTCCCCGCAGCGAGAGTCTCCTGCGCTTTACGGTAGAACATTTATGGAATGAGATCGAAAGGCTAAAAATGTTAGCACACCCGTTTGCTGAAGCCCAGATTTGAATTCTAAGGGAAGTTAATACTAAAATTTGTATAAGCTTTTTCGTCATATGGGGTAACGAATAGTCTGTGACAGTCCCTGCGTGACAATTTCTTTCACAAGGCTTTAACATACCATCTATATATTTACCTATAAAATATCCTATGTATCAGAAATATAGAAAAAATTATTAAAATCAGGATCAAAGTGAGTTACGATAAAATATACTAAACTACACATGACATCATTGATCTAAGCGTAACCGTAAATAGCAACCCTAACCTCTGACGAAATGTCTACCCATGGAGCAATGTCTACCCAATTTACGGCACACAATTCGGACAGCCGGTCGCCGCTGGGGCGTGCAAACACATAAACCCCGACGTCAAATTAGACGGATAATTCTCCCGACACTGACGATCTATTGGTAACTAACGATCGGTTTTCACGCGTGCCTAATAAAGCGGATATTATGATTAAGTTGTTAAAGGACTGCCGACATTATATTCGATTGATTTATTCGGCTTATTACTGGAATATATCTTGTCGTTGCAAAATTCTACGTCTTTTATTCATGAAGAGTATGAGAGTGTGACAATAGACACAGAATACTAAAATTTTTATTCAAGAATTTAATAATCATAATAAAAAACATTTTTATTAAAATTATTTTTGTTTTTGTGTACATACATAAAATTTTCGTAAATGTAGTGAGAAGCCAAAAGTTTAAACATTTATTTTTTAAAATTTTTCACTAAGAAACTTTTATAAAACAAAAAGTTTTAGTGTCAGTCGCATTACCTCGTATCTATAACTATAGTACACACAACTAATATAACTAACTATCACAATTCCGCATGTGGAAGCTCAAATTCGCTAAGCGACCTATGGAGAGGGCTAGTATTTTCGGGATTTCTCTGCGTGATAAACTTAGAAATGAGGTTATCCGCAGTAGAACTAGAGTATTTAGCCCAACGGATTAGTAAGCTGAATTAGCAGTAGGCCGGCCATATAGCTCGAAAAACCGATAACCGATGGGGAAGAAAGGTTCTCGACAATCAGCCTCGTACCAGAAGGCGAAGTGTAAATGCCTCCCACTAGATGGAGTGACGACCTAGTAAGACATGCAGGCGATGGATGCAGGTGACTCAGAACGGTGCTTTGTGGCATTCCTTGAGTTCCCTCAGTCCAGCAGAGGACTTATGAACTATGGTAAATTGCAGTAAATCTCATATCTACCGATAGATAGCGCTATAACCATCCCCTTTACGCCAGACTTAAAAGTATCCATGGGAGCAGCGTCAAATGTGCGAAACGTCTGTAACTTCAATCGCCAATCCGCTTGCCAAGCGTGAGAGGATTTTACGCAAGAAGCCAATGTCCAGCTGGAAATTACTGCAGCAATTACAAAAGAATTCCCCACACTATAAAACCAATTGGCAATAACAGTATTAGGCCTCCTACGCTTATAACTTTATTTTCTGTATGGTGTTTTGTGGCCTGCTGTTAATTAATTTTAAAAAAAGACTACAATCAGGCAGGTTGACGGAGCAATCGAGCATGATGCTGAAGCATATCAGCATCATGCTCGATTATTATGCGCCATTATTCTTTGAATAATACGTCCACAGTAGTAATAGTGTACAATATAATAAGCGGTATTGAGTTATAGAGTCTATATATATATATATATATATATATATATATATATATATATATATATATATATATATATATATATATATATATATATATATGTGTGTGTGTGTGTGTGTGTGTGTGTGTGTGTGTATTGAGTAATAGACTTTAGTGCTTAGACTTTTATTATTTTATATTCAAATTCCAAAAACGTCTTTCATAAATTGGCAGTTCGGCTAATCACTTTTAATAATTGCGTAAGAAGTAGGTACCTACTCAAAGAAACTCAAACTATTTAGAACAAAGGAAAATGATCTTTTTAAGCACATCAACTTGCATTGTCTTGTATTTAGTTTTGAAATAGATCAGCTAGATGTCAAATAATTTAAAGGTAAATTTCTCGTTATTGATTTTAACTTTTACAACCCCTCGCCGCAAGACTAAACTCTGGTAATAAATATTATATGTACAAATACTACTTAAAACGACATCTATGACAAATCTTTAAATTTCCTTATGAGGCGAAAGTGGTGGAAGTTTAAGTATCGATTAAGGTTGGTATATTTACTATAAGTCGCTAGATGGCGCTATAATATATTCTTGAATATAATATCATTTCAATTATTATGTATTTCTGTTTCCACGTTTACGTAACTAAAATAAAATAATTGCATCTTTATTTTATTATACATAGCTTTTTATGCTTTCCCTTATAAAAAAATCTTAAAACGATTATTTGTTCTGTCAAACTTATTATTAGTGACATCTGTTGAAAACCCTGTACAGCATCATATTGTAGTAATCAATATTATAAATGTAGTTACCCAAATAATACACAGATGGCGCGTTTAAAAAATGTTACATTGCTTTTTTACCTTTTTATAACTACAAAAAAGTAATACAAATTATCATTGCGTACTGAAGTATATTTTACGTAATTGAAATTAACGTTTATTTATATTTATTACCATTGTTTTTCTTTCAATCCTGATACGTTATCGACTTTGTAAAATTTCGATATTACTGTTACTTTGGTATCCCTTGAGGATTTGAATGCAGAAGCGCCACTTCAAAGGTAACCACTGATAAACTCTTTTCTGTTTAAAATTTCTGTTTAAAAATGAAACTGTATTGAGTAATAGACTTTAGTACTTAGAGTTTAGGTATAAAATAGTCTAAAATATGCTTCTTTTGTAGAATGTGAAGTTAGTAAGGAAAAATATTTCATAATCAAAGCTAATAGAGTTGATTTCTGTTAAATGTAGAACTGCAGATACATCACATTATATCTGACAGCATTTACGATTAGTTTATCTCGAAAGCGGGGTTGCTGGAGGGTGGTTTAACTCGATTTTGTACCGGTGAATGAGTTTTTGGTAGCCGCCAGCCATGTTCTGACTTTATATGCAAAGCGTTTCCTGTTTACGTATCTACATAATATATATACTTAATATTCTATGGTTGTAATAAAAAGAAGTATACTATGTGGTTAAGGCTGCTCATTATAATTTTTCTTCCTATGGGCTTCCCGTGAAATTGTGCAAATGGATCACCAGTTTTCTGGCTAATCGGAGCATCAAGGTCTTAGTAGATGGTGCATGCTCCGATTACAAGCTCATTAACGCTGATGTTCAACAAGGCTGCGTGCTATCACCAACGTTGTTTCTTCTGCATGTCAATAATATGTTGCAAAATGGTAACTAATATTCATTGCTATGCTTACGACAGCTCTGGTGATCCTAATAACCGGCCGTGTCAATATTTATCGGCAAAACGTTACCGCGTACCGGAACAAACTTGTGTCTGAAGTCGAGACATTGTTGAACAAGTCTCGGATTGGGGGCGACTAAATCTATTCCAATTCAATCCCCATAAGACACAAAATTGCGCGTTTACCGCTAAAAAGTATCCCTTTGTCGTATCTCCTCAGTTTCAAGGCACTCCCCTTGTTGTGTCAGTCAGAATTAGAATCCTCGGCGTCGACATATCGAATGACGTGCAGTTTCGACGACCGTTCTGCTGAGCACAGCAAACTTTTTAGAGGCCAAACTGGCCTCGTAAAGGCTTGGCGTGCTCAGCAAAGCGGGACAGTATTTCATGCCGGCACATCGCCTGCAATTTAACAAGGTGCAGGTCCGGCCGCACATGGAATACTGTTCCCATTTCTGGGCCAGGGCTGCCCAGTGCCAGCTTCTTCCATTTGATCGCATCCAGCCCAGAGCGGTTAAAATCGTCACTTTCTGATCGACTTGACTCATTAGCGCTGCGAAGAGATGTTGCATCTCTTTGCGTATTCCATCGTATTTATCACAGGGAGTGCTCAGAGGAATTGTTCGGAATAATTCCAGCCGCTCAATTTAGTTTAAGTTTTAGTCGTCCTTCGTACTATCCATACCACATGAATAATTGGCGGTCCACTCCGCGATTGCGATGCGATTTACAAGAAATTTTCTTCCTCGCACAACTTCTGTGTGGAATCGGCTACCACCAGCGATTTTTCCAGACCGATACTACTTAGGGACCTTCAAGAAAAGATCTTACTCTTTTTTTAAAGATCGACATCGTATTTGTAATTCCCCTGGTGTTGCGGTCGTTCTTGGGCAGCAGTAGTCACTTACCATCAGGTGAGCCGCATGCTCGTTGTCGTTGCCTCCTCTCCTATAAAAAAGTATTTGACTGTACTTTCTTCTTCTAATTTCTCTCTTAAAATTAAATTAGGATATCATAAAATTTATAGGGAAACCTTATTGCCAAGGTACTTTCAGTTGAGCTTCCTATAAGTTCTATCGCCCTCATATGGTTGGAAACCACAGAACACCTAATCTAGCTGTATTAAGTGTTCTGTGTTGGAAACAGAAAGTTGACTAAAAAAAAAAACTATATATATTTTGAATGTCGCCCGACCAAAAATAAGTCGTCAACCCAAAAGCATAAATTTAACCCATGTTCAAAACAAGGTCCGCTCACTTCACTTTTAAAGGGCGTTGACAATAATGCTTAAGTAAGGGAATCGCCAGTTTGGCTCCTAAAGTGTTATATTTTTTAGTTTAGACTTATGAAGAGATAAAAAGAACACAAATATAATCGAGGATTTTAAATTGCTACGAAACTTTTTCATTACTTATCATGGAAGAGTCCTGCTCCTGCTTACTCAGGCGCAACAAATAGAACGCAACTCTCATCCCATAAATACTTAATTCTCAGTCGCGTTGAGGGCTGCGTTACTCTACCTTTGCCTTTTGTGTCAGAAACACGGAAACAGTCACGGGCACAAACATGCTCAAAAACCAACAATTTCTTATTTCGCATCGGTGTTGGTTCCAATAAAAATCGACCCCAGCACCCGTGACTTAACCACCATGTGAGTATCCCAAGCGTACAAATATTTTTTATAAATATTTTGTACAACTCCACACATAGGTCAAATCAAAATTAGTAGAGCCATGCTACAGTTATATTTTTGAAACAGAAACAGAAACTTTTTTATTCAAGGTAGGTAATAACAATACTAATAAAGTCACTTTTTTCATTTACCACTGGTTCGCAAAAAAAAATCTCTGTCCTGGGAAGAACCAGCAAGAAACCCAGCGGGACTATTTTTTTTCCAATAATAGCTTACAATCATGTTTACAATTAACAACACAAGACAAATTAGAAATAGCTTGATAGCGATCACCTTTCCCAGGGGTTATTATCATCCATAAATTCCTTAATATTACGAGTATAATAACCCTTTTTATACAAACTTAGTTTAATAACATTTTTGAACTTTGTGTATGACAAATTAAAATTTTGTATATTTTCTGGGACTTTGTTTTAAAACCGTAGGTATACATCACCCCAAGAATGAATTACTGACTCGGTGGAGTCGAATAACTGGTAGGTACTACTAGCTTGTGTTTATTAGAAGTATAGTTGTAGCACGAGTGGGTTGGCTCGACCGGGGAAGGACCACGCTCTCACATAATACCAGCGTAAAATAGTAGCTTAATACTGCTGTGTTTCGTATGGTGAGTGTAGAGAACCGGAGACCCTTTTTACTGGATACGAGGCCTTCCATCTTAGTCCTCACGGGTGAAAACACATCTGCATTTCGATTCGTAATAGAAGATAGATTTAAGAGAGAGTGCTCGATTGTCACCCTATTATAAAAAAATTCTTAATACCTGACAATACGGACAATATGGAAAATCAGAGGTGTGAGATACACCTCTGATTTTCCTCGTCATCGGTCTACTGGGTAGTCTTTTTCTTACTATTATTAAACCAGCGTTTGACTACTATACCACCTGATGAAAAGTAGTGATGCAGTCGGAGATGGTGAAACGAACTGACTTAGGTTAACAATCGCCTATTCACTCTTGCCTTGAAGACACTCACGTTATAATCGCATGGAAAGACATATCAGATTTTAGATGTAGCTGTAAGCTTTATGAACGACAAAGCAAACCGATTGGTTCGAATGCGTGGTATGTCAACAACGAAAGGGCGGTGGCCAGCCGTGTAGTGGTAGTCCGATGACGGAAAGAAGAGGGAGGAATTAAGTCATACAATGCTATTGCATTTAACGAAATGTATCCTATAAACACCGAAAGTTTAGCTATCATTCCTGTGCTCGCGGCTGGTTGGAATGGTTCTAACCATATCGATGTCAAGAGTTCTGCATAAAGAGATGTTTTATATATTGCCCATATACATCTACATTTATTCTTGATTAAGAATCAAAATTCAAAAGTGTTGTCACACCTGAGGGCTAATACGAAATGTTTGTGTCCAGTAGAAAATTTCTCGGAGAACCGTTCTCCGGTTTCACACTGGCATTCTGTTAGAGCGTGGTTGTACTGTCATCTACCGGAAGCCATCAGCTTATTCCGGAATTTTCCATATTTAGCTTCTCAGGACACCCACCGAACTTGTTAAGTCACATTCCTACATCCTTTATATACCTTTATCTACCTTCAGTAAGCTGAAGAGTTCATTGGCTTGGCCATATAGCTCGAAGAACCGACAGCCGATGTGGAAGAAAGGTTGTCGAGTGGCAATCTCGTACTAGAAAGCGAAGTGTAGGGCAGCCTTGTTGTGTCGGGAGGGCTTAGTAGCCGTGGCTTGGTCACCAGCGGTGAAATAAGAGGAGACAACTTGGATATGCCGTGGTGTAGGACCTGAGGTGGCCAATCCAAGTGGGCTGGGCGTGCCCACTACGGATGTGTTGGAGGGCCGCGGCGATAGGGATGTCCTCACCCCCTACACCTACTGCTGCAGTTGAGGTGGAGTCGTGGGTGAAGAGGAATGTTAGTATGGCGATGCACCATTTGCCCTATCGTATGCGAATCTGACGAGGCCGCACCGTTGATGCGGTGACGAAGGGGCTGTGGGGGGAGAGGAGTGATCGTATTGCGAGGCGCAGCTCTCGCTTCTCTTCTCGGCTTAAACTTGGTTGGCAGCAGATCCAGAGATAAGATAAGCCACTGGACTACACGCATCGATCTCGGGAGTCCGTTGAGCAGGTGGAGTTGGAGGCCGTGAAGGAGAATGTATCTTGTGTTCCTGGTGCGACTTGCCTGAGAAAGAGAACGGGAATAAAAAGTACTGCCCGAGGAGGATCTGCCATGGGATGGCCGGCGCTAGTGGGGCCGCAGATGAGTTCGAAAGAGTTAATTGTGGCCTTGCCAATATGCGACGAAAGTGGAACACCGTGGGGTTTTAGTCGGTACGAGACCGCCGCCGCCTCGCGGGTGCAAGCCTGGGTTATTTCGGACATTCCTTGGGGTAGGCCTGCGTTCAGCAATGGACTAGTGAATGGCTGTAATGATGATGATGACACCTACGGGACTACTATTTAGTCCGGTGAGTGTCATCCATAGGTTAGTCATTCATAGGGTGATAATTCTCTTCAAACCCCACCAGTCAACGTTTTAAAATATGTTAACTAAAGGAAAGGATACGGTATTAACATCAATGGCGAGTACATCACTCACCTTCGATTTGCCGACGATATAGTCCTTGTGGCAGAATCGCTGGAGGACCTTAGCACTATGCTCAATGACCTCAATGGTGTCTCTCAACGGATAGGTCTTAAGATGAACATGGACAAAACAAAGATCATGTTTAATGTCCATGTCACACCTATGCCAGTAGTTGTTGGGAGTACTATGCTCGAAGTTGTTGACGAGTACGTTTACCTGGGACAAATAGTCCGACTAGGTAAGTCCAACTTCGACCGAGAGGTCAATCGACGGATTCAACTCGGCTGGGCAGCGTTCGGGAAATTACGACACATCTTCTCGTCAGGTATACCTCAATCTCTGAAAACTGAAATGTATAACCAGTGCGTGTTGCCAGTGATGACTTACGGATCTGAGACGTGGTCCTTGACTGCTGGCCGTATGAGGACACTCAAGGTCGCTCAGCAAGCTATGGAGAGGGCTATGCTCGGAGTTTCTCTGCGTGATAGACTCAGAAATGAGGACATCCGCAGTAAAACCAGAGTGACCGACATAGCCCAACGGATTAGTAAGCTGAAGTGGCAATGGGCCGGCCATATAGCTCGAAGAACCGATAACCGATGGGGAAGAAAGGTTCTCGAGTGGCAGCCTCGTACCGGTAGGCGTAGTGTAGGGCGACCCCCCACTAGATGGAGTGACGACCTGGTAAGACATGCAGGAAGTCGATGGATGCAGGTGGCTCAGGACCGTGCTTTGTGGGATTACTTGGGGGAGGCCTATGTTCAGCAGTGGACTTGTGAAGGGCTGTAATGATGATGATGTTGATGATGAATTTAGTACCCACACTATGTAGAATACCCACACCTAATCCGAATGTCGAGATGTTGGTACACAAATTAATGCGCGTTGTTACTTTTAATACAATAAATCAATTCGTTGTAAATGGTGTTCGCCGTCGGTGCCTCCGACTCACGTCGCGGGTGGCGATACCGTACCGTTGCGATAAAATGGCGATAACGTTTGTCGGCTTGTCGCGCATCTGTTTAGTTGTAACGTGACGTGGCGGCGCGTGTGCCGATCGCTATCGCATTGTGCCCGCCGATCTGAAGTTGTACTTGTATCCTTTGTGTACCTATAAATAGATTTTTATTGCAAAGTTATTATTTATAGGTATTATAGCTCTTTATTAATTCTATCAAATTTCCAGTATTGAACAAGAACCGTGAGCAGTAAGGGATAAAATCCAACTAATTTTATTTTTACACTTTTTTCCGCAATACTTTTATATTTTTGTGGTAATGCAATCTGATTTTTTTCTGAATAATAGACCCAAAAGTTAGTGGACACCATCATTGCATAATTGTTTCAAAACTTGTTCAGTTTTTAATTTAAATTAGATTTTGGTATCTTAAAACACATGCGTTGCGTCGCTTCAATAGTCACGGAGCGTACAAGGAATAGATGAATAATGAATCATGAAATGAAATTGTATCTAGGAACTGGACGCGTGAAGTTGAGGACCGAGCTGCGTGGTACATATTGGAAGTGGTTTAGTAACTATGACGTCATTACCTTTATCCCATACAATTTTTAGGGATGAGTTTCATTTAGACAGGGCGGTAAAAGTATTTCTGAGCATTTCAAATGACTTGACAATTGACTATTCCCATTGTTGAGAGTTTGTTTCGTTACATAGTAATTGTCTTAGTGCTAAGTGTATTAACTTGGCCTACATTACTATAGGTTATAATTATGGGATCCTATAAATAATAAAATAATATCCAAACCTAACCATACCACTGAAACATGTCAGATTAATGTTCTCTAAACTCGTTATACGAAAATCGAAAGAAAAATTAATATCCGGAAGCTAAAGGTAGCGCAGGTTAACTATGTCATCAGACATCAAACATCTGTCACTCCATGGCCATGGATGCTGTAATGCACCCGAAACGTCAAGTTTTATTTTGTTTCACCCCAAGGTAGAAATAACCACAAATAACAACAAAAATAGTATTATTTTAATATAGGTAGAAATAACAACAAATAGTATTTCCGAAATATTGATTGACACATTAGACTTTTGATAAGTGTTATTACTAATTTGTTACGAATAAAAACACTATATCTTATGATGACACACGTACTGTTATCGCATTACACCTCATATTGAGGACACGTTATACCTACCGACGTGGATCACTAAGAAAGTTTTGCGGAAACAAAACCAAAGTTCTATGTTTAAAGTATTTTAGGTAAATCTTAGTATCCTCTATCTATCTAGTGGACTCTTCACCAGACCCTATACACCGTTTTATGCGTCTAAACCAATAATTTTAGAAACGCTTTTGCCAGTCCGCCTCAGATATCTCTACTACGGGTAGCTGCTTACTGCAAGCGCATCTTCCGGCGATTAAAACCGTTTTTTTTTATTTTAATGTGAAAATACTAATGATCAAAATATTTACTGCGCTTCTTCATCGTGTCACATTGTTTGATGGTTGACTGATTTTTAAACAGCTCAACCGTCGACTAGCGCTTCGCTCCTGAATCGTGTTGATAAATAAAAGATTCAAGACCTTAATAATGTCGTCAACATGCCAAGACGAGCATGCTTCAAATTTAGTAATTATGTCAAGCTATATTCCACGCGGGCCTGCTTCTGACCATCATCGATGACTTTGTGTAAATGTCATCGAATATAATGAACGCTTTCTAATCCAATTAGTAATATGTGCTGAATATATTGATACAAAATTTCGCTATTCTCTTCAATTACCTAAATTTTCCGTTACTTGTACGCAACTATCCGTAACCACCGTTATAGGACGGCTACTTCTTTCTTCTTCTCTCAAAGTTAGTCGACCTTGCGAAAATTTATTAAACTACTCGTTTTAGATGGCCTTTATCAAACCACATTTACGAATTTTTACTGATAAATAAACAATGTTATTCACAAAAACTATTTATAGCTGGCCAGTGGCTTATATAAACAACTTTCTGCATGGCCTGTCGTACTATATGAAGTTAAAAACACTGCACTTATAATAAATTGAAGCTAATTCCTTAAACCAACAGAGCAAGAAAATGAAGCGCAGCGTACGTCACTAGAAAGTGACGCAAAAACCAAGGCAGAACCATGCTCAACTTAATGTGAGAACTCTAAGTACGTGAGTGTATTATACATCTAAGTAGGTAAGTAGGAGTTTTACGTGCGTCAAGCAGTAAACTTTACCGGCTGATAAAGAAAGAAAGAAGAAAGACTCACTTAAAATGTACGCGGTGCTCCGTCTATTTTTCTTAGTTAAATTCAATAAATTTAAAAACTAAATGAAACTAACAGGTTACTCTCGCAGCATTTATAAGAACTCAGTACAGGGTTGCCAACTTTTAGATATGAAATCAAATATTTTTGTCGCCATAAACGTAAAATTTTCTACCTGTAAAAATATAATAGATCGTGATAGAATACATAATTATAATATATTATTACGTTTCAACAAATTATGAAGTAACGACCTGATAAAACATGCAGCGAATCTATGGATGCAGATGCTTGAGAGACTGAGGTATGGATGACCATTTTGCGTGCCGTTCTATGGAAAACCTTTATTTAGCAGTGCAATTGTGAAATAATGATGATGATGATGTTAATAAGGGTTCAATATGATATTTTGATTTAAACGGAATATTTTTGCTGCTTTAAACCTTTATTAACATCTTTAGTCACGCGCTGTTTTGACGTATAGTTCCTTGTTCTACTAAAATGTTAAAATGCTTTTACAACAAAATCCCAGAAAATAATGATTTCTTAAATTTACGCGAGCGACATTGGGACGTCAAACATCTCAGTCACCCCCGTGACCATGGGTGCTGTAAAGCACCCGAAACGTCGGGAATTAAAAATAAGTAAAAGTAGTGAAATAAACGCGATAAAATCCGTAATTTTATTCAATCTCAGAAAATATACAAAACAAGTTTGAATGTTTTATTATAGAAAAAAATTACAAGAAGTGTTTATGTAATGTCGAAGAATACATAAATGAAAATAGCCTCTGGGAATGATGTGATCGCCACCATGCTGGTCTATAAAAATACATTTAAAAATTGTACAAAATAAATTATTGTAAAGTGAAATATGTTTAAAAATAAGTTCTGCTGGATTTCTTGCTCGTTCTTCCCAAAGATTTAAATAGTATTATGCACATTTAAATAATACCATTTAAATCTTTGGTTCTTCCTAGAACAGAGGTTTTTTCCCGAAATAATAAATAAAAAAATGACTTTCAATTGGTAATACTATATATTTTTTAGAAATGTATTTTGATCCATTATATAATGGGCAACCCTATGTATACAACACGAAACACGAGTAATGGGAATTTTTAGATAAAGTCGTACTAAAATTATCCGTTGGCAAACAGAAAGACAGTTCAATCAACTCTTAGATAGCTTCAAGTATCCTGGCGTCAACGAGAAATGGTAGTAGACTGATATTTCCGAGTTAACCGTTCAAGTAGTCGCTGTCCAAATTGTCAAACGCAATGTAAATATTGATAGAAGATGATTAGTTCCCACGCTCTTTACTTCACATAAATGAATTTATTTTTTACGTTATGATGGCACTCGACTAGCAAAATTCATATTGTAGTAAATAAAAAAAAATCATGGCCTAGTAAGAGAGAGGGGGGGAAGTTAGCCAGTTAAAATCTTTATTATCATTTTAATCTATTTTAATTTGTTTTTACTTGGCAAAGCCACGCTACTGCTTTATTATGGTTATTGTAGCAAGTATGGGTCGGCTCGATTTGATTGCAAATCAAGATTAGATGTATACCAGATATAGCATCCACTTAGCAGGTGGACTACGTGTTGGTATATCACCCTTGTTCTAAAAAATACAAGAAAATGAAAGACTTCTACCAATTTTAAGTTTTTAAGATAATTCAAAAATGAGTGGGGAACCTTGGTATTTTTTCGCTTGTGGCTCCGGGCGGCAGCTTCCCACAACTGTATATTACATAAAAATATAAACATAAATACTCACGCCGGTCACCCAGAGGGGTAGGCAGAGACTACAGACTTTCATTTAGCACGATCCTGACATACTCCTCTCGCCTCTTCCACTTCCATATACCCACGCATACATGCTCGTCGGTTAAGGGTACTCTTAATTTGACCCATTTTTAGTATATCGCCAATTTGGTCGACAATCTTCTGCCTAGGACGTCCCTTTCCGACTCTTCCATTCACTCCTGCAACATATATTTGCTTTGTCAGTCTTTCCGCATTCATTCTTTCTACATGACCAAACCACCGAAGCATTCCTTTCTTAATCCTGGTCACCGCATCATCCTGCAAACCACACTCTTCTTTTATCACACAGTTTCTCACCCTGTCACTCAGATTCAGCCCTAACATACTCCTTAGCGACCGCATTTCTACTGCATTTATTCTACTCTCGTGCTTCTTCTGCCACACCCAACTTTCACTACCATATGTTAAAGTAGGGACTAATACAGCACCGTGAATTGCCATACGTGCCTTTTTTGACACATTCTGACTTTTCACAATGGAGTGTAGAGTCCCATTTACTTTATTTCCTGCATTCACTCGTCATTCAATATCTTTATCATATCTCCCATCCCTGCTGAATACACATCCCAAATATACGAACTCATTCCCTTGCTCAATTAACTCTCCTTCTATTCTTATTTCACATACCGTTTTGCCTTCTTTTCTTTCAAAAACCATCACTTTCGTCTTACTTGCATTCACTTTCATTCCCCTTTCCTTTAATGACCTGTTCATTAATGTAACCATCATTTGCAACTCGGCCGCCGACGACGCAAGTATGACTTAATCATCGGCGTGCAAAAGGCATTTGATGGTTAACTAATTAAATGGTTAACACTGTGTATTATATAAAGGTTTTGGAAGAACGACCGAAAACAATATGCATTACCTGTTTTAACACTAATTTTAATCCTTTCCTTAGGCCTTCCCATAGATTCCCGCCAAAGTTACCCCACTTGACGGTAGGATTGGCAACCTCAGTTTTCATTTCCTAGTTATTATCAGAAAGACACTTCTTCACATCTGGTTTAATTCGCTCTGTTGGCTCTTACGACACCGTAACTGTAGTTTATATCAAAGAAATTAAAAATACTTATGAATTAGACTTTTTTTTTGCGCCCGAAGCAAATATGGGCAACCCTCAATATTAAATAAAACCAGACAAGGGCGAATAGCAATCGCGCTTTGAGAATTTATATGCAGATAGTTCATCTACTTACCATTTTGGCGTATTTTCGATACAAACAGACGAATGCCGTACATAACGGATTGGTAATATTAATTTATATGACAATCGTTATTTAAAAAAATTATGTGTCACATTAATTGTCCGCGATGAACTCCTAAACTACTGAACGGATTTCGATGAATTTTGCACACAGTGTGCAGCTTGGTCCAACTTGAGAGATAGGATAGTCTTACCCAGATATGTGAGCGTCAATATTTTTTTTTATTATGAATATGAGGATTTTTTTGGACAAAGGGTCGTCGGGGAGGGAGGGCAGAACAACGTCTGCCTTACCCGTATAAAAAACGTATCTAAAAAGTTTGATATGAACTTACTTTCAGTAAAATAATTCACTCAATGAAATTCATAAATTATAGGTAACGTAAGTATTACTTTTCTAACGAAAAGGTATGTCGTGTTGAAAGACAAGTTTAACTTTACACAGGAAAAACGTTCTCTATACTGGGTGATTTTCTGCCGTCTGGAAAAAATTATGTGTAACGGGTAACGGTATAGAAGCCTACGGCACTGACATTTTACATTTTTTTATTTTACTTTAACATATCATGAAAT
Organism: Parnassius smintheus behrii; assembly: GCA_036936625.1. Classification (NCBI taxonomy): domain Eukaryota; kingdom Metazoa; phylum Arthropoda; class Insecta; order Lepidoptera; family Papilionidae; genus Parnassius; species Parnassius smintheus. The sequence continues at coordinate 17,744,620 of JAUPFT010000020.1, forward strand.
TAATCTATCAATAAATACAACGAATTTGAAATAAACAGTTGGTACTAAAAAAATAACTAGGTACAGTATTTTTTCTAAATAAATAAATTAAAAACTGAAGAAATTAAAATAATACGCATCCTATTAGTGTAGTATTTATTGATTGATCAATTTTATAATATGTTAATGGAAAAGAAAAAAATGTAAAATATTAGTGCCACAGGCTTCTTTTCCGTTCACCTATTTTTTTTTCAGGCGGTAAAAAAATCGTAAAAAAAAAAGGATAAAATAGCAGCTTAATACTGCAGTGTTTCGTATGGTGAGTGTAGAGATCCGGAAACTCTTTTTTACTGGAAACGAGGCATCCATCTTAGTCCTCAGGGGTGACAATGCATCTGCGTTTTGATTCTAAATCGAGGATAAATATAGATATCTACGGGCCACAGCATCCACTAACCATCAGGTGGACTGTGTGCACGATTGTCACCCATTCCTGGGTGACAGTCAAGCAAAACCTGCCCAATCGGACTCTTCGGCAGTAAAAGAACTCTACCTCCTAGTACGTGACATAATATAAAATAAGTACCTTTTAATTGATTTTAACACCTCCAAGGGTCCATAGATCTTAGTAATTGATACTGATTTCAACTTGAAACCTATAATAAGTTATACCTATAATATTAGTTGTAAGTTTTACTGTCTTACGACTCTTGATTTTTAAAGTTAATGTTACAGCCTTTATAAAGTTAAAGCCAGCTGGTCACATGCCCCCAGGATTTTGCGAAAACTTGTCCTTTATAAAATACCTCTATGAGTATTTTGGTTTTATAATTAACTTTTGGGTTATTTTTGCTTTGATTTATATAATTAACTGTTTACATGTTGAATATGTTTTTTTTAAATATGTATGTATTACAATATGTAAATAGAATAGCTTCATCAAAAAATTTAGGTAACTAATAATTAAAAAATACGTGTAAATTACCAAAAATTGGCCTAGTCAAGTCAAGAAGCCCTCAAACACTTTCCGGAGCAGGTGATCGCCTTATTGGCCTTTATTATTATCTTCAACGCCTGCTTCGAATTCAGCTACTTTCCCACCTCTTGGAAAGAGGCAACTGTCATTGCATTCCCAAGCCAGGTAAACCTCACCACCTCCCCTCCAATCACCGTCCCATCAGCCTCCTCAAGGCCATGGGCAAACTTTTCCAACGAGTCATTCTCGTGCGCATGAGGCGCCATTTGTTTCCCACAGACGGCGACCCTCTTGTCATCCCACAACAATTCGGGTTTCGAGCCAAACACTCGTGCCCCCAGCAAGTTCACCGCATAGTGGAATATATCCTCAGCAGTTTTTATCCTTGTCGTCAAAAAACCATCGCGGTCTTTTTTGACATTGCCAAGGCATTCGACAGAGTCTGGCACGAGGGCCTTATCTACAAATTGTACGACTTAGGCCTCCCTGACCGTCTCGTTCGACTTGTAGCCTCCTATCTGAAGGATCGTACCTTTCGCTTTAGACACGAAGGCACGCTATCCTCTACTCGTCAAATCAAAGCCGGTGTCTCTCAAGGCTCTGTGCTTACCCCCCTCCTATATATACTATTCACCAACGGTGTTACACTAGCCCTCTTCGCAGATGACACAGCCCTTTACTCTAAAGGCAACTCACTGCCACAGATTCGGAACAAGATCCAAAAGTCAGTAAGCGACTTAGGAGCTTGGTTCCAAAAATGGCGTATCGACGTAAACCCGGAGAAGAGCTCCGCCGTTTGCTTCGAATATAAACGACGCCGTCTCACCACCACTCCGCCAATCAGGATGTTAGGAACCCCTGTCCCATGGCAAACATCAGCCAAATATTTAGGCGTCACCCTTGATGCAAGGCTCACTTTCGAACCCCATATCAAGAAGGTTACTTGCACCGCACGATTTTACGTGGGTAGGCTCAACAGCATGTTGGGCAGACACAGTAAAATGTCCCTCCGCAACAAGCGAACCCTATATAAGGTCTGCATACGACCTGTCACGACCTACGCGGCCCCCATTTTCGCACATGCTAAGCCCAAAGCTATATATGAACTTCAAATAGTTCAAAATCTATTCTGTGGTAGGGCCACTAACTCGCCCTATTATGTCCGTAATGCCGACCTACACCGAGACTTAGAGCTCCCAACAATCCAACAGTTCCTTAAATCACTCTCTGAGAGATTTTTCAAAGCCTCAGAGTCCCACCCAAATCATCTCATTCGTGAGACAGCTGCCTATGCAGCCCCTATCAACACTCGCTATAGTGTGCGCAGACCGAGAAACTCTCTCTCGGACCCCCCCCCCCCCAACAAGCTTTCGGCTGACCTGAACTGCCTCATGGCGGCTCAGGCCGAGCCGACATAACACATCCCTTAATCTGCCTTAGTTAGGCACACTTCTAAGCGGCTTTTCGCCGCTTGCGCCCTCCTTTCTGCCAAGGAGGGTCGCGTTCGTATACGGCTTAGAGATTTCTAGTTAGACCGTTAAGCCATTCCCTAAAAGGCGGTGTTTAGTGGGTAAAAGTCTCCACATAACCACGCAGCCGGCTGCGTGGTATGCTATGAGCATTCACCGCCTCCCTCTCCCGCTTTCCAGAGGGTTGCCCATATTTGCTTCGGGCGCAATAAAAAAAAGGAAGCGTTCCGCTGTGCAGTCTGCCTATGATATTAAAAAAGATGCCACAGTATGCATTATAGTATTAATCGAAAGTACTCCTTTGGGTGTATTTTTAGCAATAGAGGAAAAACTACGGTAGAAATCAATGCTAGCTACTTTTAAACTTGATGTTTTGTACGAATGGGCTTGATTTGTAAAATCGTCTAATTGTAATCCTGTAAAATACCTTTTTATGACGAAGAAAGTTAAAAAAAACTTTCCATACTGTTTTATATGAAAAGAGAAGTGCATAAAAATATTGTGTATGTTTTGTTTTGTACGTGGTTGAGTCACGCTGCAGCTATATTATAGTTGTAGCACGAATGGGTCTGCTCAACCGCGGGCAGAACCACGCTCACACAGTATACCAGCTTAAAATAGCAGCGTAGTGCTGCTGTGTTTCGTATGGTGAGTATAGAGAACCGGAGACTCATTTTACTGAAAACGAGGCATTTCATCCTATTCCTCACGGGTGACAACGCATTTGCATTTTGATTCTTAATTAAGGATAAATGTAGATGTCTATGGGCCACAGCATCCACTTACCATTAGGTGGGCTGTGTTTTTAACCCAATGCTATAAAAAAATTTAATATCTTCTTATCCAAAATCAAATTTATTATGGACTATGTAATTAACATACATAACATATTTATTTGTTCATTAAAATAAATATTAAATGTCCATTTCTGTCTTAGCGACCGGTTTATATAATAATAATAGTAATTTACTCCAGACCGAATTTCGGCCACGACCAATTCCAAAGGAAGAGTAACATCTGCGTAGGGCAGAATTATATCCTTAAAAAACTCTCTGAGAACTTCTTCAAGGCCTCAGAGTCGCACCCAAACAATTTAATTCGTGAGGCGGCTTCTTATGCAGCCCCACCCCCCTCTCGCTATCGTGTCCGCAGGCCGAGAAACTCTCTCTCGGACCCGCCGAATAAACTGTCAAACGACCTGAACTGCCTCCTGGCGGCTCAGGCCAGTTCTAATTAAATTAATTATTATTATATTAACTAATACTATTTTGCCTTCGTAGGCACTCCCTCAGCGGCTCTTAGCCGCCTGCGCCCTCTTTTCCCAAAAGAGGGTCGCTCATGATAAGGCACAATAGAGCTTAATCAGCCAGCTGCCTGTCCCCAAAGGCGGTTTTTAGGGGGTATCACTTAGGATCCCCGGTAGGACAGTGAGTCCCCCATAACCAAAAAAAAAAAAAAAAAAAAAAAAGGCAGAATTATAGCACATGAGTGTGTGTACTAGCACTGGTATACCCTCTATTCCCTCCCTTTCGTAGTCCGATGGAACGTCAACCCGACGCGAGAGATCGGGCGCAGGACCTAAATTTTCTTGATTTCCAAAACTTGGAGGTGAACTCCTTAAATTTTTTGACTCTAGACAGCTACTGAGAATATCGTGACAGAAAAACCCATGGGATGATTTGAACGTGGCAGTCAGATTATTAGCATAAGAATCAACTAGGCAGTCTGTTCATGTGGTAAATAAACCCAAATTATAGCGAACAATAATGATTTCTTATATTTACGCGAACACTACACATGATTAAAACTACTTTTACGGATTTTATCGCGTTTATTTTTACTTTTAATTACTTTTATTTTTAATTCCCGACGTTTCGGGCGGGAGATTCTCCCGTGACCATGGGTGCTGGAAAGCGCCCGAAACGTCGGGAATTAAAAATAAAAGTAATTAAAAGTAAAAATAAACGCGATAAAATCCGTAAAAGTAGTTTTAATCATGTATAGCGAACAAGTTCATGTGTCAAATGATTAAATTAAATGAAACACATTCTCGTAAATTTTGTAAAATTCAATCAAAAATACAAAAAAATTAAAATTTGCGCAGATGAACGCGACGAAATCGTAATATTTTCATGTATGACAGCGGAACCCCAAAATATAAGGTCGCATGAATAATAATAAGGAAAACGGAAAAGAAAATCCATGATTTCCGAATAATAACACTCGTTATCTGTCGTCGCTAGTAGTCAGCTCGTCTGCGATAAATACACTTAAAATCGTGTTATTAATCAACCTAGACCGATAAACGACTGATTCATGAAACTAGTAAAACCTCAAACCTTTACCTACATGTTTTCTACATTATATTTATCCGGGCCAATTCACAATTCGAGTGGTGTTCAGTGCACAATCCTTATGGCGGGTCTTGTACCAGGTCCAAGAATAAAACTTTAGCAAAGAGTTGTTTATTCAGACTTCTCCTTTCACTAAAATTAAAAAATAAAATTCCGAGCACCTTGTGGTGTCAGCGTAAGAGAATCCACTACAACATAATATCATCCCGTTGGTGTTGTAAGAGGCCACAGAGGGAAACAAAACAAGAGAAAAAAAACTGTGGCTATAACCCGTCTGCCAAGCGTCGTAACTGTGGCAAATATCCCTCGTTGGAGGTGGATGAAGGAGGAATCCATGGCATTGAAATTTAATAGTAGCGAAAGAAATATTCATAAATTATACGCGAACACTACACATTTAAATAAAACTAGTTTTCACAGCACCATTGTCAAGGGAGGGACTGAGGCGTTCGAAGTCTCGATGTCATAGTCAACCGCCGTTATCCAGTGATTAAAATTTACAGATTAAAAAAATAATTTTCTTAAGGGGAAATATAATCTCAAATGGCTTAAAAAGATCCTTCGTTATGCCGAAAATATTGCAGCATTAATTTTGAAATAAATATATGGTAAAGTTGAGGATTTATGTTAAGGATTATGTTAGGCGAAAACACGATTTCTTAAAATTTTCTCGATAGAAAAAAAATCCAAAGTTACCTCCAAAATAAACAATAAACCGCTGTTATTCATAAAATACTGTAAATAAGATCATGCAACTTTGCATACTAACTGAACTAACCATAAAGCAGTGCTTATGTTATATACTTTTTTAAGATACCATTATTTTCACTATAATAAGAAATTAACTAAACTACCGGCCTCTTGAACCGTGATTCCTGCCGTCCGGTCACTTCGCTTCGGCCTTTGAAGGGGGAAGTTGTGTCGCTCATGATCAGAATATACATTACGCAACAGGACGACGTAAAATTAAAATGGGAAATAACCGTAATAAAAATAAGAAGCGACTGGCTTGGCGTTAAGAAACAGGCATAAATATGATAAAACTAATGAAATAAGTGTCTAACGACCTTTCTACTTACAGTATTAGTGATTACAAACATGTCGGTACATAGCATACGACGCGCGGGCAAGTGGGGACGAAATGAGAATTTGAGCTGACTTACTCTATCCCCTTAAACACCTCAGAAACACTACAGTACCAAAGTACAGTACAGTACGGGAGCCCCCTCCCGTGACCATTGGTACTGTAGAGTGCTCGATACGACCAGCCTTTAAAAAAAGTTAATATACGAGATAAAATCCGTAAAAACTAGTATTATTTAAATATTTAAAAAATTGATACCGTTAACCGATTATATTTGTTTTTTTGTTTTTATAATACTGGCTGTTTTTTGCTCTTAATCTACATACGTATCGATGAAACCATTTGCGGAAACTTTATAAAAAGTTCTGTGACCTTGTGCACCAAATAATCCTTTTAGCCTGTCCAGCTAATTGAAGGTACAAACATCCGAACAAACATACTTTCTTTCATATTAGTTTTCGTCGTATAATTGACTATATAAAAATACCTGTGGGTCCATCTTTCTGGTATACAGTATTTAAAATGTAAATATGTATTAACATTGGGACACTAAGATTTAATCGTTATTTTGTTACATAATTATATATAATGTCATAAATTATATATAGAGATTTCACATTATCCCTCATCTCAATCTATCGCATGCCTATGTACTATACTGGCTAAGAGAAATGCTGAGGCGAATAATCTCATGGTGTCCATTGATGCCGTTATATCAATCATATCGTATGTATGTAAAAAAATTAAAACTGGCGACGGGGAACATCACAGATGTAAGTGTATGACATTTGCTACTGCTGTCGCCAATCTGTCTCTTTCTATAGGAAAAGGGTGACAAACGAGCACGCAGTCCACCTGATGGTAGGTGGATGCTGACCCACAGACATCTACATTTATCCCCGATTAAGAGTTAAAATACAAATGCGTTTTCACCTATGAGGACTATGAAATGAATGGAATGCCTTGTTTTCATTAAAAAGGGTCTCTGGTTCTCTGCACTCACCATACGAAACACAGCAGCATCAACGCTGGTATTCTGTGAGAGTGTAGTCCTACACCAGTCGAGTCGACCCGTTAGTACTGCAACCATAACATAGCTGCAGCTTTTTTCTACCACGTGCATACGTGGTATATTCGTGCAACAACCATAATATAGCTATAAAGACACTAATTAATTCGCAACTATCAGCACAAAAATACAACGATGTGTCTTACCTGGATTGAAGAGCACATCCCGACCACCCTCAATTGCGTGCACTAATCCCGTCACCACTAATCCCAGTACCACTACTCCCGGCACAACTACTCCTAACACCACTATTCAATGAAAGACACACCATCGACGACAATACGACACATGTTTCGCCTCTACACGATGCATCTTCAGATGTGTCTTTCCTATAGTTATATCAATTTTTTTTTGCGATTACATACTTACTAGGTGACCAAAACAGTTAAGCGCATAACAGCTAAGGTGTCATCAGAACTAGGGAAAGAACACCAGAAAGGTGATTGGCCACTAGGGGAAGCGTGGGGATAGAGACAGGGTGCGGGCGCCGAAATCGCATCCCTGTCATGCGCCTAATTGTCCTGGCCAAGTAATTGGCCGTGACGCATGTCAATGTATGAGAGATTTTTTTCAACTTCAAAGTTTGTCTTTAAATCATATTTATCTTTTCGCCATAGTGATGTTCGGTGCTTTCATAGTTTATGAACTTCAGAAGGTTAAAAGTTAAAGTAACAGCCTATATACGTCCCAATCTGAGGCACAGGCCTCCGCTCATTTTTGAGAGGGTTTTATGGCAAGGAATTGTCAACAAAAGGCGTGTTGGCGAACTTCACATGTCTTCAAATATTTTTTTCCCTATTTCTCAGACATTGACATCGCAAGGAAGTCTGCAGTTTGCGATCATATCCTAGATGGCCCCAGCCATTACATCAGATTTAATAGACCACAAATCCTCGCGAAAGAACACCGATTCCTACCAAGGATGATACGTGAGGCTATTGAAATTAAAAAACGTCCTAATTTCAATAGAGAAGGAGGCTTGGTATTACCACCTGCTTGGGATCCTATAATTAATAAAATTAAAACTAAACCCAAGCATACCACTGCAAGACTTCAAACCACAGTTAGTTCATTCTGCGTAGATCGGACCAAAGACAATAATTAAAAAAGCTGAAGGTACTCCGGGTTAACTTTGACATCGGGACGTCAGTCACCTCAGTCCCCCGTGACCATGGGTGCTGGAAAGCACCCGAAACGTCGGGTATTAAAAATAAAATAAATAAAACGCGAAAAAATCCGTAAAAGTAGTTTTGATCAATGTACAGTGTTCGCGTAAATATAAGAAATCATTACGCATCCTTTTCCTTATAATGCCGATGACGGGCTAACTATGTGCTGGCTGGAAATATAAAAATACATTTGCTGGAAATATTAAAAAAAAAAACTTTTGTGAAGGAATAATTTAGTTGCACTGTTTTTCAAAAATATCATCTTTGCGTATGAGCAACTTTTAGGGACATTTGTTTTCACAAGCCTAAGATAATAAATGTATATCGTAAGACATTAGTGATTCAATTACAAAGAAAAGGCTAAGATCTATTTTAAGGAGGTGATATCGCTATCGCCGTGAATAATACATTTATGAAAATAATCGGTAAATTAATACGCAGAGATAAGATTCTTTTGTGTCTTTAAAATTAATCTTTGCATTTAATTGATTTTATGTTGAACATGTTCTTTTCATGTACATAATATTTACTATAACATTAACTGCCAAAATGGCGTCGATAAAGCATCGTCCAAAGATGTTTTATAGGTCAACATCTTTGGCAGCACCCTTTTGACCCTTTATCATTTGATGACCAACGAAGAGCTATCGTATCATAAAGCCATCTATTCAAACAAGGCTGTAGTATTTAGTTTTTAGTTATAAGAAAGTGACCATATTAACTGGATGACCATATTACCCCCACGTACTACACAGAGCCGTGGTAGCTCAGTGGTTAACGCTCGCTGCAAATGTAACAGAACGCGATTAACCCGGGTTCGATCCCCGCCGGCACCAATGAAATTGTTAATTGCAATTTTAAGTGCTGATTTACCACGTGCTCGGCGGTGAAGGAAAACATCGTGAGGAAACCTGCATGTCTGAGGAATAAGAAAAAAAAATATTTCGAAGACATGTGAAGTTCGTCAACACGCATTTGGGCAGCGCGGCTGACACTTCCTTGCCCTAAACCCTCTCAGAAATGAGGGGAGGCCTGAGCCCAGCAGTGGGACGTATATAGGCTGTAACTTTACTTTACTTTACTTTTACTACACATAGGTTATGTTCTAAATCGTTTATCACGTTTTTTCAACTTATTCCTGGAGAAAGATGATGTTAACTCGTATGTTAAATTCGTCGAATAAGTTGTGTTTGATTGCTTAGATTTTGCAAAATCAGCAGATTTTAAAATCATTTAATCATCCATTCATTTCAGACTCTACAGTCCACTGCAGAATTCAGGCCTTCTCTATAGATTGCCTCTTAGGGATGATTTCGCAATAATTGTCACCCTTTGTAGGCTTTTTTTCCTGTTTTAGTTTCCTCTCTCTCGCCTCTTACGACATCAATGAATAATTTATATTATTCATGGATTCAATTATCAATGAATTATCTGACTCCGACACTGTACAGCAGTTTTTATTTGTTTTCATGTTTATAGTATATCAGCAACGTGGGTTGTTGACTACTATTATTTAACTGAATTAATTACAGTTCTACACGTACGAATATGTACCCAATATATTTAGATGTAACTTTTCTAAAAGATGAATATGAAATAGATAAGGTAATTTTTCTCACTAGATAGCTACTTGCTAAAAATAATTTCATCATACACAGATACAAGGGTCATTACACTCCGAATCCATCTTTACAAGCCGCCGAAAGCCACTTGACTGATAGCGATAAAGCGATGATTTAGTTCCCAGGATGTAGAAGGAATACACAGTAGCACATTGATATGTGTACATAATGTATACAAGCAATATAATTTTCATTTCAATATCTTAACAATACTAAATAATTTTCGCACAGTACGAAATGCTATTAAATGTATATTATATTTCTATGCTATAAGTCGGTCAGTCCGTACGGCCCGGTCGAACCTATTGTCTGTTCTTGCCGACAAACAGTGCCATATCGCATTGGTATATATATGTAATTATTAATTAATAATTAATCAGTAAGCCGTGGTAGCTCAGATGGTTAACGTTTAAATTTCACAGTAGGCGAGCAATCCGAGTTCAATCCCCGCCGCCACCAGTGAAATTGTTAATTGCAATTTTAAGTACTAATTTACCATGTGCTTGGCGGTGAAGTTAAACATTGTGAGGAAATCTGCATGTCTGAGAAATGAGAAAAACAGATATTTTGAAGACATGTGATCCTTGCCCTAAAACACTCTCAGAAATGAGAGGAGGCCTGTTATCAGCAGTGGAACGTATATAGGCTGTAACTTTAACTTTAACTTTAACTTTTTAATCACTAAAGCATTTTGGCAAAGTTCTTAGGGACAACTCATCAGTTTAAATGTGGTTGCTGGTTACGACTTTAATTTTGATAAATATCCTTTATGAAAGTTTCTCGAAGCTATTTCTTGCCAAACCATCATTATAAGAGGGTATATGTAACAAGATTGAATAATTTTAGGGCTACCGTGCTTAATTTATTAAGACCTTTTTGTATATTACGTCTCATGCGGTATGATTGTGGAACAAGCTACCGAGCAGTGTACGTGCAGCCACGAGCAAGGCATCGTTCAAACACTTGCTCTGGAATCCCTTTCTGGCGTTGCAGGAGTAGTTTGTTAATTAACTTTTTTATATCCTTAGGTTCTAACTGTTCCCTTTTCCTGTTTTAATTTCAAATATTTTATAGGTGTTTGATTGAGAAACAGCTATATTTAAATATGTATGTAGTATATATGCATAATATATACACAGGCAGTATTAAGCAAATATATGTATATATTTATATATGTTGTATGTATATCTATATAATAATATATATTATGTGTAATTATGTTTATAATATGTATTGCAATATCGTAACTCAGTTGCAATTTGCACCCACAATATCTTCTCTGCTTAGCCTGGAGGTAGACTGGTAGAGAATGCCTTGTTGCATTAAGTCCGGCTTTTTGTACTCGGTGTGCAAATAAAGCATAAATAAATAAATAAATACAGATGATGGTAAAAATAACGAGCATGAATTGTACCCCATATATGAAAACGTCTTCATGATCATGTATTAAGCAAGTTTGTCTGAATTTTCATCGAATGTAATTTATAAATGTAATTTCAAAAACAAAAACCGAGCAAAGCTCGGTCATCCGGGTACTTATAAAAAATAATACTATCATCTTCATCTAGGCTACTATGTTCCATTGTATACTACGTTCCGTAGTGAAGACGTAGTGTCTTCACTATGGAACATAGTAAAGAAAATAACCGTGAGTAATAAAATTGCGTAGAGTTGTTGAGCTGATAAGAGGTTGTTTAACTTAGAAAAGGTGTATATGCGATTTTATCTACAGCGCTATGAGAAACATTTAGACGTCTCCTCATTTTGTAATTTGCGATAGAATTTTTAAGAATTACACAATCAATATTAATTTTTAAAGAAGTCAGTTGATTTGTGCTTGGTTTTGTTTTATAGTATTTTCGAATGTGAAAAAGGAGGATTTCTCTTAAGTTAAGTTAGTGTGATTTACCATATTGTTGTGTTATATAATATTAACAGGCATTTTTATGTGATAGAGTTATACTTCAGTAATATTATGGCTGCAATACGTATTATTGGTCTTGACCGGGGAAGGACCACACTCTCACAGAATACCAGCGTGAGGTAGCAGTTTAATTCTGCTGTTTCATATGGTGAATATACAGAAACGGTGAAACTTTTTAGTCCCCATTAGTGACACCGAATTTTCAGATATCAGTGTATATCACATAATCGAGCGTATATGTAGATGGCTATAGGCCGCAGCACCCCTTACCACCAGGAATCAACCTGGCGTGCTTATATGTCATCCTATTCTATAAAAAAGATATACATAATATTCCATAAAGTATCAAAATGCAGATGCGTTGTCACCCCTGAGGGCTAAGAGTGCCTCGTTTCCAGCAAAAAGGGTCTCCGGTTCTCTACACTCATCATTAAGAACTAAACGAAACCTAGCAGCATTAAGCTGCCATTTAATGCAGATTTGCTTTAATAACATAATGTAACAAAACATAATATACTTATGACTGAGCTATTTTCTAACGTGTTGTTTTCTAGCATACCTACCTTTAATTTGTTATAAATTATTTCAATTCCTAAGTTAGTATGTGCTTAAGTACTACACATATTTTTTTACACTTGCTCAAATCTTCAACGGTATTATCAAAAGAATCTTCAACGTCATGCCATGCATTAAAAGACAAAATGCATTAGAACATTTTTTCTCCACTGCGCCGTGGCGTGCTCCATCCACGCGCCAAGGTCCTAAAACAATTTAAAGTAAACAATATGTAATAAATAATACAAAATATTGAGAATTATTTACGGATCATAACAACGAGACGATATTTTCGGAAGGTCTAAGAATTCTAAGGGTACAACTTAAAACAAGAAATGTTTTAGTTACTTGGTGTTTATTGCGACCCCATTAAGCTTTTCGTCGCGTTGCGTAATAAATTCTACGAAAGGTTCTTTTTGCAAGGAACATTATAAAAAAAATACTTAATGTTATAGAATGTACTACTATGGTAGGAAGATAGGAAGGTGCGCAAGTTTATAACTGTATAGTTAGCAATAATTTAATCTTCATACACACACCGTCTCTATCTCTATATATAGTAGACCAGTCTCGCCGAACTTCCTTCTACCTAAACGACGTTCCCATAGGAGATAATTAATGTTATAATAAAAAATAAAATTCATAGGAGATAATACGTAAAACATCACACTTATTTAAAAATATTTTAGCAAGTTCGGCCTCACATGGAATACTGTTCTCATCGCTGGGCCGGGGCACATCAGTTCCAGCTCCTTCCACTTAACCGCATCCAGCGCAGAGCAATTCGAATCGTCGACGACCGAATTGTTACTGATCGGCTCCATTCACTGGCGCTGCGTAGGGATGTTGCATACCTGTATATTTTCTATCGCCTCTACCACGGGGAGTGCTCTGAAGAATTGCTAAGATTAATCCCAGCCGCTAAATTTCATGAACGCACACGGCGTCATAATTCAAGATCCATCTTCATCTTCTGGATGCTTGGCGGTCCACCACTGTGCGTTTTACTAGGAGTTTTCTGCCTCGTACAACTTTTCTGTGGAATTGTGTACCATCGGCGAATTTTCGGACCGTTACGACTTAGCAAAGACTATTTATATTCTCTATGCGACTTAGGTACCTTCAAGAATAGAGCTTACTCCTTTCTAAAAGGCCGGCAAGGCATCTGCAATTCCCCTGGCGTTGCGGTTGATCATGGGTGGCGGTAGTCACTTATCATCAGGTGAGCCGCATGCTCGTTTGCCCCCTCTCCTATAAAAAAGCAATATGTCTTATTCAGTAGCAGTCCCGTGGCAGCTCAGGGTATAAGTGCTAGTAGTAAATGTCACACTACGCGAGTAACCCGGATTCGATCCCCTCCTGAACCAATAAAATTATTAACTACAATTTTAAGTGCTGATTTACCACCATAAAAAAGTCGAAACATGTAATTCCGCCAACAACAGTGGTCCTACCTTTCATAGAGTAAGATGAAACAAGCCATCTCCTATTTCATTTCACTGTGTCCCAACATTATCTTCCTTATAACAACCGAAATTTATAAGATACAGCAGCTGCCAACCCGCCTTCTGGTAACTATGGTAAATATCTCACCTATGATGCAGTTTAAAAGAAAGGCCTACGATCATCAGTGAAATTTTCATTGGCTGTTGTGAAATTAACGAATAAATTCTTCAAACTTTTTTTTTATAAGATAAGGGTGACAAACGTGCACACAGTCCACCTGATGGAAAGTGGTTGCTGTGGCCCATAAGACACCTACATCTATCCTCGATTACGAATCAAAATTCAGATGCGTTGTCACCCGTGAGGATTAAGATGGAATGTCTCGTCTCCAGTAAAAATGGTCTCCGGTTCTGTATACCATACGGTTCTCTATACTCTATACCATACGTAACACGGCAGCATTAAGCTGTTATTTTACGCTAGTATTCTGTGAGAACGTGGTCCTTCCCCGGTCGAGCCGTGGTGTGGAAGGACTTATTTATTAAGGCACCAACACGATATAATCTTTACAAATTGTAATTAAAACACTTAATCTTAGAACGAAAAGTGGAAACAAACTTTATCTTAATTATAGGTAACCGTGGCTAGGTAAAAACAACAAGAAGTAGACGACTAAAGTACAAAAAAAAATTATGAGTAAACTAGATTGTCTTCAATACTGAATAAGTGGTTAATTCGTTCAAGGTGAATAATTAGAAGTCAATTGATTATGAATATTATAATTTTTGATTTTATGATTATCTATTCTGATTCCGTTTTTTATTTTTATTTTGTTTAAATATACTAATCGTATGTACCTAGGATGGAGAGCCGTGGTAGCTCAGTGGTTAACGCTCGCTGTAAATATAATAGAACGCGAGTAACCCGGGTTCGATCCCCGCCGGCACCAATGAAATTGTTAATTGCAATTTTAAGTGCTGATTTACCACGTGCTCGGCGGTGAAGGAAAACATCGTGAGGAAACCTGCATGTCTGAGGAATAAGAAAAAAAAATATTTCGAAGACATGTGAAGTTCGTCAACACGCATTTGGGCAGCGCGGCGGACACTTCCTTGCCCTAAACCCTCTCAGAAAGGAGGGGAGGCCTGAGCCCAGCAGTGGGACGTATATAGGCCGTAACTTTACTACTTTTTTATGTACCTAGGTACCATATCTTCTTAGAATCTAAAAGCAAACTTGCAAATTTTGTAACATTGATCTACTGGTTTAAAGCAAATTGACAAATAGACTGAGGTTAGGTTAGGTTACTTTGTATTAGTTTTATTTGTGCTGTTACCTTTCTTCCCTAATAGGTTCTGGAAGGGCAACCACGTGCCGGTAAGTGAAGTGTATATAGCGAGCTGGTAAAACGAGCCTATGCTTAGCAGTGTACTTTTAAAGTGCTGTAATAAAGATAATGTTGTTACTGGAACCCTGTAACATCCACGCAGACCCATAGCGGTTCGCAGTCATTTGATTGTGACAATCAACTGTAGAAAATATTCTTATCGAAGCTGAAGGGATTTAAAATAATTGCCACCACGGACTCCTTAACTGCCACACTTTATTGTAGTCTCAGTCTCTCGCCGTCTCTCGTCTTCATCTCATCTACTCGTCAACAGTATCACTTTAACTTCTGTTCTACTATCTTTGACATATAAATACTTAGGTTTAAATAATAAGGTAAATATTTAGGTTTTGCAATTTTGGAGATGAGTTGACAAAATCTTTATCGCATCGTAAGCATCGGTTCCACTGTCGGGTGACAAATCCTGCCCTGCAAAAAGTTATCTTCGTATCATCTCAGCACCCCCACAAAGTAAAAGTAAGTAAAAAATGTGTAAAAATTAAATAAGCATACTTTTCATATATTACTTTCATCATCATATGTTTTAGAACAGTTACTGAACACATATACTTACCCTAAGATTGCCACGAAAGCACGGTCCATCGAGCCACGTGTATTTTTGCAAAACTTTGATTACAATAAATTATTACTACTTTTATATTGGTAGAGCCACGCTACAGCTATATTATAGTTGTAGCACGAATGGGTCGGCTCGACCGGGGAAGGACCACGCTCTCACAGAATACCAGCGTGAAATAGTAGCTTAATGCTGCTATGTTTCGTATGGTAAGTGTAGAGAATCGGAGACCCTTTTTACTGGAAACGAGGCATTTCATCTTGGTCCTCACGGATGACAATGCATCTGCATTATCATTCGTAATCGAGGATAGATGTAGATGTCTATGGGTCACAGCAACCACTCACCATCAGGATGACTGTGTGCTCGTTTGCCACCCTGGCCTGTAAAAAAACTTACATCTTTTTTTAAATGTGGTATAAATGAATGTACTATGATGAAGATGACATCCTTCAGGTTAATTTCGAGCAAGGTGACACAATTTAATATCTATAAGTCTAGATATGGGTTCACACTTAATCTCTAACTTATGTATATACTCGGTATACCTAATACTCATATTAGTAACCGGTTGGGATTCGAACCTATATCTAATTATTATAATATTTTAGATAATTAAATACACGTCAGCTCCTAGGTTTTAGGGAAGTATTCTTGTTTTATTTCTTAGCAAATATATCCAAAACAATGTTTTATATATATATATATATATATATATATATATATATATATATATATATATATATCTTAAACATTTTCACTTTTTACAAAATGAAAGTCCACAATACACAGAGAAAACTATTTGCAACCAAGAACCAAAATTTGCAAAAAAAAAAGCCAGAAAGGAAGATATAATTGTACTAAACATAGAAAACCATTTACTTTACAAGTTTGCAATGGAGAATTATTCTCGGTAGGAGACTGTAAAAAATGGGCCATTCATAATTCGTGTAGACACGTGGATGCTATGTAAAGTTTTTAAAGAGCAATTTTTACAACAAACTCTTTGGATACAAGTGCTTTATAAATATTAATCGCTGTGAAAGGACCTTATCCTCGTCACTCACTTGACTCTCATAATCGTCATCATCATTACAGCCTATCAAAGTCTCATAAGAGGAATATTTGCAATAGTTACCACACTTGGCGGTCAGGTGGGCAACCGTAGTTTTATTTATTTTCTAGCTGTTACTAGAAAGACGCCGCGCCTCATTTCTATCTTTGTTTCCCTCTGTCGCCTTTCACAATACTCACGGGACGATGTGAGGGAAGTGGATATTCTGACAATACCTTTACACAGACTACAAAAATTGGTAGACCTACGTGCAGTACTGACATTATTTATTAATGACATTAATTATTTATATAATAATGAGGGTATCATTATTGTATAAACAGAACTGAACGTAGGTCAGTACTGAACGTAGGTCTTCCAATTTTCACTCACTAAGAAATTTTCTAAAATATGAAACAGAGACGTACGGTTGTAAAAATATCGTTATACTATGCTGTCAGACTTATCAGAAAAATGTCAATTACGTGAGGGTAATAGTGTCACCTTAAACTTTGCCGCCCTATAAAACCAAAACTATGAGGAGGACGATGATAAAAAACAAAGTCGTATTCTATAACTAACATATTATGAAAACAATAGCAAAAATCTTTGGCAATAATTAGGAACACTTCGAAAAATCAACTTTAAAAACCTAACTACGCTACACAGTACTGAAACTGACTAAAATATTTCAAGTGTCAAAATGACGTCGATAAAGCAGCGCCATTTTGACACTTTATTATTTGTACTATATATATATATATATATATCACATACCATATCACGTACTATATATATATGGATGGAAGGTGGAGAAATAAGTATATATTTAACAATGAACTTTTATAAGAAAGGCAGTACCTATTTGGATGATATAGTCTGTGATGTGTATTAACATTTTCGAAAAACGCCTATATCTCAGATTAGTATTACATTCTGAATTATAAGGTGTGTTTGGTTTACTCAATGGGCTAATGGCATTTGCTTCGTGCTAGTTACAGATTTATTTTATTATAATACAGTTATACAACGGTACAATTGTGAAATGACTAAAATTAAACAATCCCTCACCTCGAGGAATTACTTTGACAACAACCGAACACCAGCGGGGAGCAGACAAACACCGAACAATATCTTATAAACAAAGTTAACACGCGTTAAATGCACGAAATCAGTATTTGTGTAATTCGTATACAGACAGACGGTGCGACCATTAACGCGGACACATTAAGTTGAACAATGTCAACAAAAGAAGACAAAGAGTCGCTCATGTCCATTCCATTGTTTGCTAAGGAAAACCATTAAAAATTATTGGCCAGTCAAAGAGCAACATAGGTTTTTTGATGTCGTTTTCTCAGAATTTTTACTTCACTGTATTTTTTTTTTAATTGAGTAAAATACTTTTATTTTATTTATGCATTTATTTTATTTATACATTATGAATGCTTTGATCCATAGACACCAACATCTATTCTCGATTAGGAATTAAAAACAGATGAGTTGTCACCGCTGAGGACTACGATAGAATGCCTTGTAGGTAACGAGGCGTTCTATCGTATCGTATCGTATCGTTATAAATCGTTATGTATAAATGACTCCGGTTGGCTACACTCACCATATGCAAGACAGCAGCAAAAAGCTCTTTTACGCTTGTATTCTGTGAGAGCGTAGTCCTTCCTCAGTCGAAGGGACCCATTTGTGCTGCAGCCTTAATGTAGCTGCAGCGTGAATATAACTCGTTGAAATTTTATATAATAAAAAAATGTGTTGCATCGACATAAACCTCAAGCATAGACCTCAAGCAACGCCGCAGTGGGAACCATTGGGCTGAGCTTATAGTTTAACGCCGCATTCGGGATACATTTTAAGCAAGTGGGTCACTCAGAACTCTGAAATACTTTTGCATTTCAGAGCCCGTTAAGGGTTCGATGTGCACGTAAAACGCAATACCACATATCTCACCTATATTGTCTTAAATAAATAGTTAAATACTGATTAGCATTTATTCAAACTAAAATTACGTATAAGTTACATAGAAACCAAGTAGATTAGAACGAATTCATTATATTCGGGAAAATACTCGTCAATAATATATGTACCTATACTCCTGTGTCGAAGACAACCTCCAGCAGCCTTCCGAATGCTGTGTCTAATGTTGTTGAATGTATTAAATACACAATGCTAAAAACACGTAATTTACCACGTGCTCCGCGGTGAAGGAAAGCATCGTGAGGAAACCTGCATGTCTGAGGAATAAGGAAAAAAATTATTTCGAAAACATGTGAAGTTCGCCAACTGCCAGCCATTGGGGCAGCACGGCGGACATGTTTATTATTGAAGGGATTGTAACTCATTTATATACGAACATTAAATGAAACTTGAAATTTTGTCACACAGCTTTGAACAAGAATGTGTCGTCATAAATATAACACCTTAGCTTCAAACCTACTGTTTTTATTACGCCACCCCTTCTGTATTTATCATTACTAAAATCGATTCCGTTTTACAACACGCGTCTGTGTAACAAATAGTCATTAAATTTATTGCTTCAGATATTCAAAAAATTTACAGCTCGTTTTACTTAAACATGTTTTGTGACAACCTTACCTTACCCTTAAGTTTTTTCAGAGATCAATACCAAATTTTGTAAACATCTTAAGAAATGATTCGAACTCTATGACAAATAGCTAAGAACGAAAATGTATTCATATAACAGTAAATAAAACATAGTAAGCGTTGGCAGAGTGTTCTCATGATTGACATTTTACGACCACTATTAAATCTAAATTTATAGTATCGACAATTCGCGGAACGGTGGTTTCCTTCGTCAACCCTTTATCGTATTCTACAGATTGTTTTTTTAAGTTTAATTATATTTTAAATAAACATAAGGTGATATATTACAGATTAATCTTGAAAAATATTTCTTTCGTTATTCTAGATCTAGAAAACAAACATCAGGTAAGAATAATACGCTGAAAAACATCGTCAACAAGTCAAAGACAATACCGCAGTAACACATTTTTGTTTAATGGGCGTACTTTCTTGTATTTTTTAAAGAATGGAGGTGACAATGACAATGAGCACAAAGTCCACGTGAACGTTATTTGAACACTTGATTGTAAGTAGTGTTGTAAGTGTGGCTTTAACTTTAAGTATCTACATTTATCCTGGATTTATAACCAAAATGCAGATGCGTTGTCAGACTTGAGGCCTAAAAATGCCTTGATTCCAATAAAGAGGTTCTCTTCACTCACTAAACGAATTACAGCAGCATTAAGCTGCTATTTTATGCTGGTAATTATTTTATGACAGCGTGGTCCTTTCCAGCCAACCTAATGGCTGCGGCGTATTTATACCACTTATAAACGTGTTTTATTAGAGATAATTACATATCTCTGACACTGTAATCTAAATCAAGTGAGTGACAAGATAATCTATAGCTATATTATTCTAGACCAGTGTCACTTGTCGTAGCCCGAATTTCTTCCCTTGGGTGTAAAAAGAGGCGACAATGGATGATGGCAGGAAAATCTCATCGCTCCGGATAAATGGTGATATAACTATTTTGTTTACGCCAGGCTAAAATACCTACGCGGCCGACAGAAAGCGACGTCAAAGGTGTAAGTCTGGTACGATAAACCATGCAACGCGATGGGCCCATGTCCAGGAATTAGCTTTTAAGGGTTGATAAAAAACATAAAGATGCTGAAAGTTAAAGTTAAAGTTACAGTCTATTAACGTTCAACTACTGAGCAGTGAGCACACGCCTCCTCTCACTTCTGAGAGGTTTTTATGGTAAGAATATGACCACCGTTATACTCCAACGCATGTTGGCGAACTTCACATGTCTACAAAATATTTTTTTCTTAACACTCAGGCATGTAGGTCTCCTCACGATGTCTTCCTTCACCACCGAGCACGTGGTAAATCAGCACTTAAGATTGCAATTAACAATTTCGTTGGTACCGTCGGGGATTGTACCCGGGTTTTTCGCGTACTCTGAAATTTACAGCGAGTGCTTATTTCCTGAGTTACCATGACTGTCAAAAGAAAGATGCTAATCTTAACTCAAAGTCTTGAGGCGTGAAAATATTTTACGCGTTATTATAAGTAACTTTTACGTACATATACGTAAAGTGCCCCGCACAAAAATTTTGAAACGTGCCAAACTGTGAAGCAATGAAAAAAGAACGTTCGCGGCCGCTCAAAATAGAACCGGGCATAGTATATACAGACCCCTATAGATCTGAAAAAAAAATCCTTTTAAAGTAGCGCAACAGCTAATCATTACGTCGTAAGAACTACTTAAAATGCTTCAAAAACCCGCACCACATGTCAAAAGGCATCTTAGAGTGTCTACGTTATCGCACACAACTCATTTACAAAGTTAGATAATATCGCATACACTTACAGACTACGAGACCAAACCCCAATTTATTTAAACGACTTCAATAACTCAGCGGCTTTCGTGCTTTAATTATTTAGAAACTTTTGACACTGTTAAAAACTAAAAATATCGTGATTTAAAGATTGAACCTAGATTAGTTCTGTAGATTCAGAAATACTATGTTAATTATAATATTATTTTGGGAAAATTTTAAATGTCTTAAACATCTCTTACTGCTTAAATTATATTGAAAAAGAAAACTTCGAACTATAAAAAAAAAAACAAAGCTACAAATGTCCCTGAACGAAAGCGCTGTATGCTTTGTTGTAAAATGCATAAGCCACTTCACAGCCTCGCATCTCTTCAAAAGTGTGCGATAAAGGAGTGAAAATCTTCACAGGAAAGGTGTTTAGTTTTTAGTGTCGGTGGTTATTTTTGACGCTGAAGGATATAGTGGCTGCAGAAATTTAGAAAACGAAATTAACGATGAATAGTCGTCAAGTACGAGTAACTTTAAGTATCTAAATTTTGCTGGGTGGATGTTATTTATTTATTTTCTGAATGTGCAAAATATTTTTTTATTAAATTGAAGTTACAAACGAATTGACAGTACACCTGATGGTAAGTAATTACTTCAGTCCATGGACACCAGCTTCTAACTTCAGACACAGAAGGCTACAAATGGGTGGTCGCCTCTGAGGAGAAAAATGGAATGTTACTGTATTCTACGCAATAACAACGTGATTTTCAGGGTTATTAACTACAACGCAGGATCAGCGTTTGATTTCATTTTGGTTCGATTTCGATAACTTTTCTTTATTCAAAAATATTTATACCTAATGATGAACCATATACTGATTCATCATGACTTGTTGCCTTTGACTGCTTCGTTGACTCACTTTGTTTCTTTGACTGCCTTGGTCAAGTGGTTGGGGTCCTGGGTTCGAATCCCCGGTCGGTTCAAAAAATCTCTTATTGAATTTTCCGTCAAGAAATTCGCAGTAGATGCCCGGAGTCAGGAAACCATAGTTGACGTTGTCTCAGCCACGTGCCTCCGGTCGTGTCGGTTTACCGTCCAATCGGTTTATGAGGAGGGGAATGAGGGAATAGAGAGCGAACCTGTGCTTGCGAATACACTTGGGCTGGGCGTAGATATATATATATATATATATATATATATATATATATATACGTAATAATAGTATACGTAGTAGTTCAGTTTACTTGCTTTAACTAAATCACAAGTTCGACAGGTTGGTTACAATCTCCACGCAAGATATTGACATCTGATATCCTTTGAATTGGCATTTCGCTGAAAATCATATACTATGAAATTAGCAAGAGTTCTGTGTACAAATTATTAAAAAAAAAACCCCGAACCATTTGACGGACAATAATTAATTAGATATAACTATTCGATATCTAAAATAACAGCGGAAACATTATAAGCGTATTTCCCATACGCCAATGTTATAATAATGTGACGTGATGCCATACTTGTAAGCAGCGGGCGGCAGCGATAGCTGATAAGGAAGCCAGATGCAACGATTGTAATCAACAACCATCCACCCACTGCTCTTATTACAGCCAACCATTAGTAAATGAATCACTTTATATCGATTATGGTTTCCTGGTACTTGCACTGCTCCTATTTAATTTCAATAATACAGTTATTATCGTTTACCACATTTTTTTTTAAATTATTACATCAATTAAAAATAATTGACCATTTCGTCATTATTCGTAAGAGTTTATAAAGCCAACTATATCAACAAAATATATTTTTTTTTTTATAAAACGAGCACACAGTCCACCTGATGGTAAGTGGTTGATGTGGCCCATAGACATCTACATTTATTTTAACCTCGATTAAGAATCAAAATGCAGATGCGTTGTCACCCTTGAGGACTAGGATGAAATGCCTCGATTCGAGTAACAGGTCTTCGGTTCTCTACAGTCACCATACGAAAATTATACGCTGATATTCTGTGAGAGCGTGGTCCTTCTCCGGTCGAGCCGACCCATTCGTGCTACAACCATAATATAGCTGCAGCATGTCTCTACCATGTATAAACTTATTATGTACTTTGTATGCTGTTGTTGTAGAATGTTGCTATAAAGAACCTGTTTTAAAAATTAAAAATTTAAATTTAAAAATAGAAATATGTTTACAATATTGTACTTTCCTTTTCTGCCATATATCCCGAAGAATCGACAACCGATGGGTAAGGAAGGTTATCGAGCGGCAGCCTCGTACCGGTAGACAAAGTGAAGGGCGCCCCACTAAATTCATCTATGCTAGTCTTAACTCGAAACAGAAAAGAATATTATGAACTTTGGCACATCTGTATGTATCTCGCATTCATATCTCGCTTCCGTGACGATGTGGTGCCTAAGACATGTAGGAAATTGATGGATGATGGCAGGGGGCTCAGTGCCGTGCTTTCTGGTATTCCTTAGTGGAGACCTATGTTCAGCAGTGCACTTTTGAAGGGCTGCATGATGATGATGATAATTGTCCTTTTTGATACAAATTGTATAATTGAAACGAAAATTAATTACAAAACATTGAAATACGAATTTTAATTTCTTTCGTCAAATAATAGTTTTCATTTCAATAAAGTATTAAATTGACATTAAAATACCTAACAGTGCCGTTAATTACTCCGATAAAGCTTAAAATACTTGTACTAGACTAAAAGAGAGCCTGCAATTACATTACGGTTGCAGCGTGAATGGGTCCGCTCGACCCACAGAACACCTAATAAGTGTTCTGTGGCTAGACCGATGAAGGACCACGTTGTCACAATAACAGCGTAAAATATCATCGTAATTCTGCTTTGTTTTGTATGACTGATGATACGAAATAGAGAAAGCTCTCATTCTTGAGTGGGTTATGAAGCGGTTAACTTACCGCGCTACTTCAGCAGTTTTTGACGAACTTCATGTGTGTGAAATATATTATTTCTCTTACATACTGGTTTTCCCACGATGCTTCCCTTTACGTTAACTTATCGACCTAATTGGCCATATACTCGTATCGAAGTTACCCTTAGCCGACGTGTATGAATGCGCAGGTAATACGGACGTTAGGGGGTGTGTCAGTGGTGACAGATTGAAGTCTGTAGTCTCTGTCTATCTTTCCAGGTATGAGTGTTTATGTACGTTTTCCTTTAACGCAGAGCACGAGGCAAATTAGCTTCTAAAATTGCAATTAGAGATAGATGTACCGATATCATAACGTCAAAAGTGCGACACATGTCCGAAAACAATAATGTTATATTTACTTATAATATCATTGCCCGAATTTGTGCCCGTTTACGTGCGGAGCAACGTAGCGTTTGGCCACGTCAGTGCAGACCGCTTTTTCATATTCGCACAAGTCAAATATTTGTTTGTTCGAACCCGAACCAATTTAAAATAATTGGTTCGGGTTTGAGTGTTTTTCCATGTGAAAATTAGGTATGTTAAAAACTTCCACGATACACAAGAAATTCGTGGCGTGGGGGTAAGGTTTCTTTAAAAAAAGATTTTTTTAAAATAATTTGAATTAAAAATAAAATTTTATTTTAATGCCAATTATGCAACTGGGATTCAAACTCAGAGCAATGATTATTCAACATTGAATAAGTTAATGACTAAATGAATAAAAATTATATATAGTGTAAAATATGTCATTTTTTCGCATAATGCTACCTACAGTAATTGAATACAGTTATGTACATTGTAGTAGACATTCCTTAATGAAATTGTCAATTAAGCTTAATATCATGTACCGCTACTATTAAATATAATTTTGGTTAGTGAAACAATTACGCTAATACTAATTTAAATATAAATGTTATATAAGGTACAACTTGCCCTTCCGAATATTAAAGTATGTAAATAATTTTATACAGGTAATTTTATAGTTGCTACGAATTACCTCGCACACGTCTACTCAATAAAATAAAATAATGTGTCTAACCTAGTTTGAAGAGCACCGACCGCGCTCCCTCAATTGCGTGCACTAATCCCAACACCATTAATCCCATCACCACTACAACCAAAGACTATATATTCTCTATGACTACGAGTACAACAATCACCAATACACTAGGAACAGATAAAAAGACACACCATCGACGATAATACGACACGTGTTTCGCCTCTACACGAGGCATCCTCAGGTGATGTAGACTCTGCGGTGGCTGACTACTAAGTGGTGGTAATCTTAGTGTAGTGGTGTTGGGAGTGGTGGTGCTGGAATTCATGGTGACGGAATTAGTGCATGCAATTGAGGGAGGGCGTGATAGAATTCGTAATAAAGATATTATCTGCTACAGAACAAGAATAACCAACATAGCATAAAAGATCACGAAGCTGAGGTGGCTGATTCATTGATTTATATGTCATAGAACCAACAATTGATGGGGGAAAAAAGTTTCCCAAGTGGCAGCCTCCGTCATAATCCGTAAGCAAATACTGAAAGGTGTAGTGAAGACCTAGTAAAACATGAAAAAATTCGTTGGATGTTGTGTGCCCTAGAACCGTCTTCTATAGTGATCCTTAGGGACAGTCTTTTTTTAGAGTGAATTAATTTGTAAACATTATCAGTTATCACATAAATGAATGATTGGATCCATTTATTCTCTCTTCACGATAGGTAATCTCACCTATCTATTAGAGAAGTGCCGGACTGGTAAATAACTTGTGAGAAACTGTTGCCTGATATAGATATAAAAAATCTATATTATATGTAACCAGGGCTCCACAGCGGATAGAGCAACGATCTGGATAATACAAATCAAAAACAAGGAGATTATAATATGTAAACGAACAAAATAAACTAGAATAATTGCAGATTTCACATCAATGGGTATGTACTATATATAGCAGAATTGGTATGTAAAATGAGCATGACGTTCGCATCATAAACTAAAGTTTTATGATGCAGTTTTAGCGTGGTGGAGCCATGCTACAGCTATGTATATTAATTGTATAGGTGTAGCAAGAATAGGTGGGCTCGACCGTGGAAGGATCACGCTCTCACAGAATACCAGCGTAAAATAGCAGCTTAATGCTGCTATGTTTCGTATGGTGAGTGTCAAGAACCGGAGACCCTTTTTACTGGAAAAGAGGCGTTCCATCTTAGTCCTCACGTCTGACAACGCATTTGCATTTTGATTTGCAAACAACGATATATGTAGATGTCTATGGTCAACAGCAACCACTTACCATCAGGTGGATTGTGTGCTCGCTTGACACCTTAATAAATATATATAAAAAAACATCCTAATCTAAAAATGCTAGCGATCAGCGTTATTAAAGTTTGCAATAAATTAAAAAAATTTTTGCGAAAATAAGTCAGAGAGAACACGGTTTGGTAATTTTAGCTGATCCTACAGCCAATTTCACGAACGATTTGCACTACGAGATCATCCCTCGTCGCAACATTTCGTTGAATTCCGTCGGCATTTAACACGAAACCAAATCGAACGAATGACAAATGCGCTCTTATCGACTCCCGGGTGTCACACGAGTCAGATTTCAAGCTGTCACATGTGGTTGTATTTTTTTTCTTTTTTAATGACATACGTGTGTTCTGTTTAACTTTTGAAATGAAACTTCTGACATTAGTCAAGAACTTTGGCTACTGTGATACACGCATAAGATTTTTTCGAGAGTTGCAAAACAATTTGTACTAAAACGAATTGTTATTGGTTTAGCTATTACTTTGAGTCCTACCGTTAGTATAAGAAAAATTTATATTGATACCTTTGTATACAAACTTGGCATAAAAACAATATTTGGACTGTAAAAAATCCTTAATCATTCTCATATTAACTGGCGCTTGAAATTAATTAAATTAAAACACAAAATTAATATAACTTAACAGTTACAAAGCGAGTAAGAAACTTACATAGGTCTCAATATTGGTTCCACACATTAAAACCAACACAACCTTGAAATATTCAACTGACACCATTTCAAATCATCGCGAACGAAAGTAAACAATAATTACAATTGCCAGCTTTGTTTACATCCATTATAAACATGTCATTGGAATAAAGAAACTAAAAATGAACCGTTCACGCGTATCAGTCCCCATATTGTAGCACGGCAACGTCCCGCTAAGCTACAGTTACGGCACCATTCGGTCGATAATTACATTGGTGAACAATCTTTTCTAAAACTTATTGAAATTGTCAAAATACGAAGGCACGCTTACACCCACACACCATTGTTCGAAAGTTCTACTTTGTATTTAACACCACAGTTTGTCAAAATTTCGGTTTCCTTTTCTTAGAATGAGCCTATTTGGGACATTATTTGTAACTTGTCATATCCGATTCATGGTCCGTTATATCTACGCTCGCTTCGTCTCACCCTGTCGACAGTTACCAGAAGATTTTTTTTCTTCTGAAAATTTATGAGAACTAATAAATATATTGAAATTGGAACACTTTATTAGTACGGACTTCTATGGTAGTGAATAACTGTTGTTACTTTCAACCAAACGTTTGTTTCGTTGTTTGGCGTTTTATTTGTGTCATAAAATATTTTCGCTTTCATAGGTTATTTTTTAATTTTACAACTCGCTACTTTATTTCCGAATTCTTCAATAAAAAATATTATTTGTCAATATTTAATGTGTCAATCAACCACTAGAGCTGGTAGCTCAGATGGTTAGCGCTCGCTGTAAATATAAAAGAACGCGAGAAACCCGGGTTCGATCCCCGCCGGCACCAATGAAATTGTTAATTGCAATTTTAAGTGCTGATATACCAGGTGCTCGGCGGTGAAGGAAAATATCGTGAGGAAACCTGCATGTCTGTGGAATAAGAAAAAAAATATTTCGAAGACATGTGAAGTTCGTCAACACGCATTGTGGCAGCGCGGGGGACACTTCCTTGCCCTAAAACGCTCTCAGAAATGAGGGGAGGCCTGTGCCCAGCAGTGGTACGTATATAGGCTGTAACTTTACTTTACTTTACTTTACAATCAACCACTACATCGTTGTGTATTAAATTCAACTAACAAATCAATCACTGATATAGTGATATACCATGAAAGCTCTTTATTTTTTAAATATTGCCACTAGATGTTTCAGTGTCGATAGCTATGATTTATTAATTTTCTTCAATAATTCGCATATAACAATTATATCATTAGCTTTTAGGTTTGATTATATTTTATATTTATGAATTAATTAATAATACCATACATCTAATCAGAGTGAACTTGTGAAGGGCTGATGAATGATGATGACGATGATCACTTATCAACAGTTTTGATACAAACTACAATACACTACATGCCTAAACAATATATTTATTTATGATCATTACCTTTTTTGAATAGCAAATGCAGAAAGAAGGTTACTTATTCATTTTATTACTGTACTCGATTCGTACTAACTGCAACTAATACTAATAACATAGAGTAAATAATAGTACTACTGATTAGTACATGGTATTGGTAGCTTAGTTGGTAGCTAAGTGCTTAGATAAAGATACATTGCCTCATTTGCCTCATTGAGGGGATATTTGCCGAAGTTTACATGCTTGGCAGACAGTTTGGCCAACTTTTTTGTTTTTTAATTGGTATTAGAAAGACGCTGCTGTCAATCACTTGGTTTGTGTCCGTGTTTCGCCTCCTACGACATCCAGGAGACGAAATGGGGCACGTCTACACTGGGTTTGCAAAATCGGAAGACCAAACTATCCGGAAGAACTTTGAAAAAGTCGGGATTTTGGGGTTGTGGTCGGTAGAAATAAATATTGAAAATAAAAAGTTTATTCCTTTAATTAAGAGACTACAAAAATTACTTTAACAAAACTAATTTAATAACACTTAATTTCTAGGTTGTCACAGATATTTGGTACTGGACTTTAGGAGTCCACCAATTTGGAGGATGTAGTTGTATTCAGAAAATATTTAAAATTCAAATAATTTACTTCAAAGTTTTGTCTTATTACTAACTCAGCTTTTATTAAATCAAAGACCATACATTTACTTTCCGAGGAGCTGTCGGTCTGGAGATTTTGAGTTTTGTCGGGAGTCTTGAGATCATTTTAAAATTCGGAGGAATTCAGACGAATCCCGACCATCTGCCAACCGAAGTCTACACCGTCATTATTATTATTACTTAATTTGACAGGTTCCCAAATTTCCTTACCGTTTTTATTTTGACCATCGGTCATATTGTAATTCTACGTGTAAAATTGCAACAATTTGAATATTACTTGCACTGGGGCTTAAACTTGGTACGCTATCTTTCATCGAATAAGAAGCCATTGAATATCGAAAAGAAAAACATATTAAAACTGCTAAAAATGAAGGTATCATTAAAAATACATATTGGTAAAATAAGATTTTATTGATTCCAAATTATAATGGAGTGCGTCAAATGTGCGAGACATCTTGTACTATGATCGTTAATACGGTACAACGATTAACGGTCCTCCGTAACGAGAGAGGTACATATCTGGCTGGAGTTGACTTTTACGAGCTCACAAAGAACACATGAAGATAGAGTGCACAAAATACTATTAAAGAAGCATGTCTTTAATATTTTCCACCTTTTCATCAAAGATTTCTTTTGACCAATAAGCTTGTTTGCCAATTCAGGATTTTGCGCATTTTATTTACTTGGATGCGCAATAGAGATAAACTTAACCATTTACAAAAATTATGTATTTGTTATATTTTAGGGTCAGAAAACTACAACCTCATCTCTGTATATCTCAAGCATTGATTTATATGTTACACTAGATAAGTAATTTCCGCGCCAAAGCGTTGTCACTTCACATAAGGCCACAGCCTTATACTCAGCGAACGTCGGTTCAGTGTTCAAGGTGACGCCGTCCGAGTTAAGCCGAACGATTCACAACAAAAAATGGGTAAATGCGTAGTGAAAGAATGCGTTTCAAGGTCACAAAAACATAATAAATCAAGCGGAATCACTTTCCATACGTAAGTTTTAATTTATATATTCATATTAACGTTTAAAACACTAAAAAATTAAATAAAATATCGAATATTGCCATTTAGGTTCAATGTTGCCACTTTTCCGCATTTGTGATTATCCTACATTAATGGGAGACTATATAATTAATGGAGTAAGTTAATTTGTTACCTCCGATTTTAAATATTTTGGAAATTATAATAAAAACTACGTTTTAACTTTCATACAATATAATTAATTATTCTTATTTTAGTTTATTCTTGAATTATCTTTTAAATATATTTTATTACCTATTTTATATTAATAATTTTATATTATTTATAATTTCGTATACATTTTATATTAATTATATTTTTTCTAAGGGGACGTAATAAAGATTTTAAAATAAAATATACTTTTTTAATATAAAAACAATTAACTGCAGCTTAAAAAAAAACTCATTTTTATTGCGTATTTTAGGTAAAATTTCATATAGTAAGCCACACCAACCCGCCATTGCATGTTTGTGTGTCTATCTTTTTCTAATCTTACGACGACGATATTGTTTTCGCAACTTGTGTAAGTGAGATAGATATATGTTTACTTAAAATTGTTATTAGTTTCAAAGCTACGTCGTCGCGTTTGGATAGTGGTTACACTTTTTTCGACGCGCGGTAATGTGGTTTGCTCCTCTAGTCTTGTATAACTCAATGATCTCAAGTAAATGGCTCTCACTCTGTCTCAGTGGAGACTGAGTGGAAGTCAAAAAATATCATCAACATCTACGACATGACTATGTGATCCTAAAGTTGATTATCTAATGAAATTTTCAGCTCAGATTTTTTTTTTGATTTCCCATTTTTAAGTCTTTTAAAAAGGCAAGTTAAAGAACCGTTAATTAACGTAATAATAAATGCATGTGTGCTAATGATAATGCTTATTTCGTATGCTTACATTAAATTATACCATGCGGAAAAGTTTGATAATCAGGCTTGCTAGAAGAAATTTCAATAAAAGAATCAATGACTTTAAACATTTTTTTCATTATAATTGTGATTAATATTATGTATATAAAACTATTTTTTATAACGGCTAAGGGTCTGTTTGTCTATTAAATTTGGTTCGAAGAAGTTATAGATGATTATAACTTCAAATTGACTATATTGAATCATTATTGCTATATTCTGCGACTGTCCACGGATAATCGTAAACCTCTCCCAATTAACAGATAAACATAAATCTCCAGATTTATGTTTGATTCTTTTAATATTTTGAGTGTAATGTGTGTATATATATAGATAGATTTTCGCACGTTACCATACATCAAATGCTTAATACTTATTTTCAATCTAAATTTTTACTCATAAATTATTAAGAAATCAATAAAATAAAAGCAAAAATTGTATTATAATAAACATATTATGAAAAAAGTTTTAGTTAAAAATAATACAGAAATAATAAACAAAAATAATCAGAACTTTAAGAGAAAGTAAGGTTTTGGAATTCCATATTCTACCTACGCGTGTTGTACTATTGAATACAATATAAATTAAATAGGAAATAGCCCAGTGAAAGTAAACAAACTCTTTGCTTGATACCTATACAATAACCGTTGCTAATGTAACATAATACACAACGGGATTTCACTTTTACATCCTAATTACCCTTTCACAAGCGCTCCTTTCAGCGTGGAAACAGAATTTATGGTCGCACCATTTCGCGCAAGAGGCACAAGAACGCTCAATAGCGGCTCTATGGAACGTCCCAAATAAATGCAATCCTTTCTTCACCGACTCATTTAGCGGTCCTTTTAAACCGTTGTCTGAAGACCGTTTAACTTTACGGTCCCAGTTACGGTAAGTAAAAGGGTAAATAAAAGGGTTTCGGGAATGTACAATGTGAGTACTCGTCAGGAATTTTTACTTTATCACAACCTTTTTAAAACCTAGTTTCCTCTAAACTATGCTCTTGACGTATTCATCGTTAGATAACCTTGTAGATTTAATTACTCCTAGTAATGTTGCAAACAGTTACGCGTCTGCGTGCTAAGTCATATTTTTAACGTTTATTGCATAGTTTTTTGACGGCCGCGAGTTTTAGCAAGCCCATTGCTAAATGCGTTTTTATTGCAATCCGTTACTTTATTCCCTTCATTGGTTTCTTTTATATTTTTAAATTTTAAATGCATTCTCCTTAAATGTGTTCCTTGTTAAAGGATTGCGAAAGGGGTTGTTTTACGGGACAATCGAATTTTATGCTTTGCAAATCATCATTGTTGTGACATTTTATGTTTATGGTTTGTGTTATAATAACTATTCAAAGAATATAATGAATACCATTGAGAATGCAATCATACAAAAAATCAGAAAGAAACGTAAGAATTATGTAAGATGGTTGATGGTTGTTTAAAAATCACATATTTTTGCAAAACTGCTCAATTCTATTATTTAAAATACATCGTAAACTGAGGAATGGCTTTTCTTTATAAATATCGAATATCATCATAACAATGAAGTTGGTACTAAATGTTAATTAATTAACAATTTCTTTGACATGAAGTTTTACTCACTACGTGGCATGTAAATCCGCGTTATCCGTAACATATAACAGTTTCCCCACTGGTTGAAACTCAGGTTGCTCAAAATACCTTGTCAGCATGACTTTTAAGTCGAGCGCTAGACCTTACCACGGCTATTGAAATTTTGAAATAGGAAACCTTTAATGAGCACCGTAAATATGAATGCAGGCATAATCGCTTTTACTTTTTACGCCTATTCAAATTCGATCTAACTCCACTAGTGTGTAATGACTTTGGAGATATGAGAGTATTGGGAAACCAGTTTAAAAGTCAAAATTAGTATTTAACGCACACGTTAGCTTTACCAGTATGCCAAAACTAAGGTAAGTAGACAAGAGCGTTGGCAGCTAAAACGCACGGTCTTTCCAGATTGATTATTCGATGATCTACACGCGCCAGCTGAGGTTGGTGCAAAGGCATAGCTATAACGCCATAGATATTTTATTTTGGGAATTGTAGGGTTGAGGCCCTGGTGTGTGGTGGCACTGTAAGGGAATTCCCTGCCGCATGTCACGCTGTGGGTGACGTAAAAGGTGGCAGAGGGACATGAAATAGGATGGACAGCATATAAGTTTAATACAGGAGACTCATTTTACTGGCAACGAAGCATTCCGTTTCAGTCTTAAGGGGTAACAAACAACGCATTTGCAGTTTGATTCTTATTCGAGGATAGGTAGAATATATATATATATATATATATATATATATATATATATATATATATATATATATATATATATATATATATATATATAATTTATTCTCGATGCAATTTTACAGGATCTATAATTCTTACATATAAGCTTATTTTAAAGAAAAACTAAACCAAATTTTTTTATTGACATTAAGTCATACTCGCCATGGTGTCGTGCCAAGAACGCTGACTGACTAAAGAAGAGGGGGAAACGAGCACGCGACTCACCTGATATTAAATGACTACCGCCGCCGGTCAACCGCAACACCAGGGAAATCGCAGGTGCGTTGCCGGCCCTTTAGAAAGGAGTAAGCTCTTTTCTTGAAGGTCCTCAGGTCGTATCGGTCCAGAAAAATCGCCGGTGGTAAATCACCAGCAGCGAAGACCAGTTGCGGATACAGTTCCTTTAGGAACTTCACTGCACGTGTACCCCACGGACCGATGCAATCTACAGCAAATGGCATAAATAAGTAGTCATTTCTCAAAGACACATATTTGCGCCATCTACTTAATCAGCTTTTAGAGCCCGGCTCTAAAAGCCTTGAGGTGATAGCTTATTTTAAATATATATAAACGAATAACGACTAAGTACTTATCTTTTAAGTTAAATATAAACCGTATTGGTAATAAAAATCTTTTAATGACTTACCTAATTTGCAAACTGCTTCATTTTTTGAAATTTCGAAAAGGGTACATTAAAATTAACGAAATCGACCTTACGGATTTTACAGTTATATTAGCGTATAATTTAACAAATGCGAATGCTTTCTCTATTCAAACAAAGGCATCGTGAAACTGTAACTTTGTCGGTACTTCTAAGTCATATAACTGGAGTAACGGAAAGAAAGTAGCCGGTTATAAAAATTTTCAACAGTTGCGCCATAAAGCTTCTTAATATTGCCCTAAAAGACCTTTGTAAGCATAACGGTGCATTTTTAGATATTATGAATTAGCTGCACTTTGAGCGACTAAGGGTTGTTTGAAACAACACAAAAGTTGACAGGTTTCTAAGTTGGTTGCATATGGTCATGGTAACCCTTCGGTAGCCCCTTATCATCAAATGAGTGAGTTAGCCTATTTGTAATTTTATTATTCGATCGGCCCTTGAAAACCTTCCAGCTTTGGTGATTAACTGTAAATATGGATATTCCTACAAAGTACAAATAAAATACATGGACAAAACAAAGGTCACGATTAATGTCCATGTCACAAATACGCCGGTAGTTGTTGGGAGCACTAAGCTCAAAATTTTTGACGAGTATGTTTACCTGGAACAAGTAGTCAGACTAGGTAAGTCCAACTTCGAACGAGAGATCAATCGACGCATTCAACTCGGCTGGGCAGCGTTCGGGAGATTGCGACACATTTCTCGTCAGGCATACCTACCTCAAAATCTCAAAACTAGATTGTACAACCAGTGCGTTTTGCCAGTGATGACCTATGAATCTGAGACATGGTCCTTCACTGCCGGCCATATGAAGCTCAAAGTCGCTCAGCGAGTTATGGAGAGAGCTATGCTCAAAGTTTCTCTGCGTGATAAACTTAGGAATGAGGATATCCGCGGTATAACCAGAGTAACCGACATAGCCGAAGAGTTTAGTAAACTGAGGTAGCAATGGGCCGGCCGCATAGCCCGAAGAACCGATAACTGATGGGGGAAAAGGTTCTTGAGTGGCAGCCTTCGTACCGGCAGGCGAAGTGTAGGGCGTCCCCCCACTATATGGAGGGACGACTTGGTAAGACATGCAGGAAGTCGATGGATGCAGGTGGCTCATACAGGTACATATCAGGTGACATAGGGGGGACTTGGGGGAGACCTATGCTCAGTAGTGGACTTGTGAAGGGATGTAATGGTATTTAAAAAGTAGTATTAAAATAATTTTTCTTCTCGAGATATTGTGCGAGGTTAAAGAGGTTATCCCTAAAGCACAAACTATTTAAATAATAAAGAATCGTTAAAATCAGTGAAAACATAAATATATGCATTGAATATAGAACCTCCTCGTTTTCCTTACTCGGTTAAAAATTAAAACATTGTAATGCCAAAGAAGACTATAAACCCGTAACGCTTACATTCTCGGGGATTTCCATTTGTTTGTTTCCTACATACTGACAAGCGAGTTAAGTAGGTACCTACCTTGTAATCGTCCTATCTGCTATAAATCCCTAAATTGTTCGAAACATACGGGGAAGTACTCCGGCACTTTTTAATAATGCATCATAAACCAAGACATCCAGCATATTGCATTTATAATCGAAGACTGATAAAAGACTAGAATTTACTTACTCTTATAATCGTGTATGATCGGTGACTTGTCCCTCAAATTGAAATAAAATTAAAACCCATCTTAATGTATTGTTATATAAATTACGCGTCACGTTGTTTGTCCGCGATGGACTCCTAAACTACTTAAGTACTTAACCTCAAATTTGCACACCGTGTGCAGTTTGGTCCAACTTGAGAGATAGGATAGTTTTTTTGCCCATGAGTGACACATTTTTTTTTTTGCAAAGTTAAGAATTTTTAATGGGACATGACAAAGAGTCGTCGAAAGGGCAGAACAACGTCTATGGCTTGTCTTATCCAAACCAATATATATATATATATATATATATATATATATATATATATATATATATATATATATATATATATATATATATATACATATAAATATATATCGACATAATTCACTAAGCTAGATCCTCGACAGAATGGGAGTTCCAGCTCAATTTTAGATAGGTACGAAGATAATCCAATAATTAGTAAAAATCAAAGGGCATAATCACTAATTTTTACGCGAGATTGCAATGTAAGAGAATAAATCACATCATCTCATCCCATGGGTGGCGTACGAGAAGACTAAGGGAAATACCAAAAACCTTAAAATGGCTTTTTGCGCTACAAGCATCTTGTTTACGCCAGATATAAAAAACCCAGACTCGCGACGGACATAACAGTCATAGGTTTGAGAAGGTCTTGTACGGTAATTTTCTGTCCACCTGCATAACGAGGCAAATCCTTCGAACAACGGTAGTATATATGTATGGATGTTCTGAGTGAACTTTACTAAGACATGCAAAGTGCAAAAGTTGGTTAATATTTTGTGTTTATGATTATTGATTAGTTATATTTTTCTACAAGCAATAAAATGAATTAGGTCATTATCACGTGGTTAATATAACAATTGTATTTAAAATAGAATGTAGCTATATTTTCATGTTATAAATATTAACTATATTAAAAGTAACATATTAATCATGTAAAATTTTATACGTATTGTAAAATGTATACATAGATCCATCCAATAAGTAGTTTGTTTCTGCAAGCCCTAACATCAGAACAAAATATCTCTTAGGTAATAATAAACCAAACCTTTTGCGCAATAAACATTTCACCAGCTTTCGTCCAACTTTTGCCAGGTCTATAAAAAGGCAATATTTACGCAATTTTGAAAGCTTCACGTTGCAAAAGCGCCTAAAAAGATATGATTTAGGAATAAGTACGATCACGGCTCTGTTTTGAACGTGCCGCTAATGGGTCATAGTAACAACGCTTTACAATTCATTACAATTCTATGCAACAGTAGGAAACGAATTACTTTATTGCAGGGAAAAATGGACGTTTACGACCGGCCATTGTTGTTACGTTGAACGTTCGACTTTGAAATTGTTTTAAGGGTGCCGAAAGGCAAAGTTTTTATATTCAGTTGCACGCACTAACTTTTTGTTTTAACTACGTTTACCGAGACATGGTAGGTAGATATTTCGCTAGCTGCGTCTTCTAAATAGTAATAAGTTTTGCTAGTTAGTAACATTAATATTTTGTAGTATGAAACTTAATTTAAAAACACGTTGAATATTCAATCACTTGAATAACCCGACGATACTATTGAAATTCGGCATGGAAATCGATAACATCGAAGAATAGCAGAAAGAACATATATTTCATAACATATATTCATAACATTTGCTAGGGCTAGTATCAATGATGTATAAACTTATATAATACGTCATTGGCTAGTATGTTATATTTTGAATAAACGCGGGTTGCCTCCCTCTATTCAAACATTAAATTCGTCAGTGGTCTTCCCTACTTAAACTAACAGCGATGTAGACATAAAATAATATTAATTAATTAAGATTTTTTTCCTTTATTAAAGACTTTATTAATGTACAATAAGTTATAAAATGGCCTGCATTTCTGGCTTTGAATTGCATTGGTTTTAAGCAATTTAATATTTGCAAATATTAATATTGTCACGTACTTCCAATTATAAAAGTACTTGCATTGGAGCGTGATTTTGATTTTATGACTAGGATTAACATGCATAATACGTTTTGTTGTATCATAATAGATTTAATTAGGAAAAAAAAATCGATTTTGTAAAATGTGCTAACTGGGGTGACTTAAGGCAGATTTTAAAGTTTGATTTTATTTGTTCCTAGTATAATATAAAGACGATAAATGGTCATATAAAGTAGATAACAAAAATAGCTTCAAAGGGCTACTTCTTTATTTCCGTATCTTTAATTTTGTACGCGTTCGTTGTACGCAAAAGTTTTGGCTTCACCGGAGAAAGACCATGTTTTGCAAAAATCTTCTCTTCATTATTTTTTAAGAGTTACTTTAAAATAACAATTTGTATGGTCATGAACATCTACTAATTTAGGAAGGATTAGCTTAAGTCATCATAAAAAATTACTTTTCAAGCTGGTCATTTATTAGATGCGTCATCTATTAGATGATCTATGTTCTATGAGATTCTTATACGTGGTAGAGCCACGCTGCAGCTATATTATGGTTGTAGCATGAATGGGTCGGCTCCACCGCGGAAGGACAAAGCTCTTCAGATTGTCAACTTAAAAATAGCCGCTTTATGCTCCTGAAAAATAGTAG
The DNA here is from genome assembly GCA_036936625.1 of Parnassius smintheus behrii. NCBI lineage: Eukaryota > Metazoa > Arthropoda > Insecta > Lepidoptera > Papilionidae > Parnassius > Parnassius smintheus. The sequence goes on from JAUPFT010000020.1 coordinate 17,782,776, forward strand.
CTTTATACTCCTGTGTTTCTGTGGTGAGTGTAGATATCCGGAGACCCTTCTTTACTGGAAAGGAGGCATTCCGTCTTTGTTCTCGGGGGTGACAACGCATCTGCGTTTCGATTCTTAATCGAGGATAAATTTAGATGTCTATGGGCCACAGCATCCACTTACCATCAGGTGGACTGTGTGCTCGTTTGTCACCCTTATTCTATAAAAAAAACTCTACGAGTAGGGCGGCTCAAATGAGGATGATGAAAAAGCGTTACTTCCAAAGAATTCCAGTATGAAATAGCAGCAAGACAGCGTGTTTTGTATCGAGCGACCAGAACTGAAGACCTTTGTACTCGTAACGTGACAGATCATTTTAGGCATCGGGGGTGACAACTAAGAAATCGATTTTTATTGGCTATATCATCCACTTACCATCGATTAGACTATGTGTTCGCTTGCTAAACTGACATGTATAAAAGCCAATTTATTGATATGCGTACTAGAATGCTTGTAAAATGTTTTATTTTTAACGTATCCAACATATTTTAAAACTACAGATAAAATCAATCATTAGACTTTAAAAGCAATCAATATCGAGACTTATTTTGAAAACTATCTCTACTCATGATCAAAGAATAGAAATCAATCTATTGAAATTACGTCCGTGCATGCCTTTGCAAAATGCTAGTGACAAAACGGCGAACCGTTATAAAAAAATAATCCCGAAACAGTTTGCGTATGTGAGTAGCGGGGACATTTCAAGTGGTCAAAATGCGTGAAATTGCGTCACTTTCAATCTGTAATAACTTGTGATGACAAACGCTTGAAGGACTCGAGAAGCGTCGCTCCACGGCTTAGGGTAATCGCTTGTGAACGAACTTTGAAAGCATATGTAGGTTTTAAATGCGCAATAAATACTTTTACTTATAAATCTCGTGGTTTTATTTTGCACATTTGGAATGGACCACCCTACAGGTTTTAACAACTTTTATAAATTTGAATGAGCGCATTAATTCTTGAAAATCAGCCCGTTTTTTTACGATATCTTACATTGATCATAAAAGTATTTTGTTGCCAACATAATTTACAAACTTTAAAGAATTATAAACCTAATTTACTTCTATGATGCTTCATCATCATCATCATGACGTAATGTACATCCTGATGCGAGCTTGTCCCAAGGCTTCCCCATAGAGGCTGTGCACAAAATGCTCAGCAGCAGGGGCGAAAGATTTAACCGCGCCCTCCTCGTTCTCACGAATGTGCCGGAGGCGAAAGCCATCTTCCGCGAGGTACAAACTGTGTGCGGCCTGTCGCGTGTAAAGGTCGAAGCCCCACACCGGTTACCCAGCGCAGTGCCACCGCTGCCAACTCTATGGACACGCGGCAGCCAACTGCTCAGCTCCACCCAGGTGCATTAAGTGCCTAGAACCCCATCACTCGAAAGAGTGCCCTCGGCCCAAAAACGCCGAATCCCCACCCTCATGTGTCCTTTGCGGACAAACAGGCCACCCGGCCAATTTTAGAGGTTGCCCTCGCACTCCTCGCCCACCTCCGAGCCACAAAACTCCACCCCAGGTCAATGACCGAACCTTCCCGGCTCTTGTAAGCCGCAAACCCCGCCAGGGCCAGCCCCTACCTCAGCCCCCTCAGGGCTGATCTCAGCCCACACAGGGCATCTATCGGCCCCCTCAGGGCCCCTATCGGCCACCTCAGGGCCCTCCTCGGCCCCTTATGAGCCTTCCGCTCTCCCAGCCTGCGCCGCTTCCAATAAACCCTTGGTTCCCAAAGGCGTCAAATATCCCGCGGCCCTCCGCCGACCCACAAAAACAGGCAGACCCTGTAGTAGAAGATCTAAGCCTAGTGTATAACACTATGAATAAGATCAATATAGAGGAAATCTCTATACTTGCGCGTAAACTGCGCACCGCTCAGTCCCCTCAGGACCGTCTCCTTGCTCTTACTGAGCACATCAACCTACTGAGGTCTTTGTTATAACACTATGCCGGAGCCCTCTACTTCCGCAATATCGCACGGTCGTATCAAACCAAAGGGTTTGTCGCTTCTTTCATTCAATATCCGCGGTTTGCGAAATAACGATGAAATTTCAATGAAAGATGAGATTTCATCTACTATCAAAGGACTTATGCCCAAAAAAGCACCGGGTGCGGATGGCATCTCCAACCAAGCCCTCAAATACTTTCCGGAGCAGTTGATCACCTTATTGGCCATAATCTTCAACGCCTGCTTCGAATTCAGCTATTTTCCCACCTCTTGGAAAGAGGCAACTGTCACTGGCATTCCCAAGCCAGGCAAACCTCACCACCTTCCCTCCAATCACCGTCCCATCAGCCTCCTCAAGGCCATGGGCAAACTTTTCGAACGAGTCATTCTCGTTTACATGAGGCGCCATTGGTTTCCCACAGACGGCGACCCACTTGTCATCCCACAACAATTCGGGTTTCGAGCCAAACACTCGTGCCCCCAGCAAGTTCACCGCATAGTGGAATATAGCCTCAGCGGGTTTTATCCTCATCGTCAAAAAAACATCGCGGTCTTCTTCGACATTGCCAAGGCATTCTCCAGAGTCTGGCACGAGGGCCTTATCTACAAATTGTACGACTTAGGCCTCCCAGACCATCTCGTTCGCCTTATAGGCTCCTATCTGAAGGATCGTACCTTTCGCTTTAGACAAGAAGGCACGCTATCCTCTACTCGTCAAATCAAAGTCGGTCTCCCTCAAGGCTCTGTGGTTGCCCCCCTCCTATATATAATTTTCACCAACGACATCCCTATCCCGTCGAATGGCTTTAAACTAGCCCTCTTCGCAGATGACACAGCCCTTTACTCTAAAGGCAACTCACTGCCACTGATTCGGAACAAGATCCAAAAGTCAGTAAGCGACTTAGGAGCTTGGTTCCAAAAATGGCGTATCGACGTAAACCCGGAGAAGAGCTCCGCCGTTTGCTTCGAATATAAACGACGCCGTCTCACCACCACTCCGTTAATCAGGATGTTAGGAACCCCTGTCCCATGGCAAACTACAGCCAAATATTTAGGCGTCACCCTTGATGCAAGGCTCACTTTCCAACCCCATATCAAGAAGGTAACTCGCACCGCACGATTTTACATGGGTAGGCTCAACAGCATGTTGGGCAGACACAGTAAAATGGTTCTCCGCAACAAGCAAACCCTATATAAGGTCTGCATACGACCATTTTCGCACATGCTAAGCCCTAAATAAGCTATAAATGAACTTCAAATAGTTCAAAATCTATTCTGTCGTAGGGCCACTAACTCGCCCTATTATGTCCGTAATACCGACCTACACCGAGACTTAGAGCTCCCAACAATCCAGCAGTTCCTTAAATCACTCTCTGAGAGATTTTTCAAAGCCTCAGAGTCCCACCCAAATCATCTCATTCGTGAGACAGCTACCTATGCAGCCCCAATCCACACTCGCTATAGTGTGCGCAGACCGAGAAACTCTCTCTCGGACTCCCCCAACAAGCTTTCGGCTGACCTGAACTGCCTCCTGGCGGCTCAGGCCGAGCCTACATAACACATCCCTTAATCTGACTTAGTTAGACACTCGTCTAAGCGGCTTTTCGCCGCTTGCGCCCTCCTTTCTGCCAAGGAGGGTCGCATTCGTATACTACTTAGAGTTCTCTAGTTAGACCGTTAAGTCAGTCCCTAAAAGGTGGAGTTTAGTGGGTAAAAGTCTCCACATAACCACGCAGCCGGCTACGTGGTATGCTATGAGCATTCCCCACCTCCCTCCCCCGTTTTCCGGAGGGTTGCCCATAATTGCTTGTTACATCCGATACCAAGCCTCAAAACCTGTAAATATACTAGCTCTTTACGTTTTTATTTGAAGTTATATGATGCTACGTATTTTCGTGAATTTATTGCAGTAAAATAGTTAGAGGCTAATAGTTATTGGCAACAACAGGCCATTAAGGGGATATAGTAAGTCAGCTCAAATTCTAATTTCGTCCCCACTTTCCCGCGCGTCGTATGCTATGTACCGACATGTTTGTAAACACAGTATTACTGTAAGTAGAAACGTCGTTAGACACTTATTTCATTAGTTTATCATATTTATGCCTGTTTCTTAACGCCAACCCAGTCGCTTCTTATTTTTATTACGGTTATTTCCCATTTTAATTTTACGTCGTCCTGTTGCGTAATGTGTATTCTGATCGTAAGCGACACAATTTCTCCCGTCAAAACCGGAGCGATACTAACGGGGCGGCAGGAATCAAGCTTACGCGCCGATAGTTTAGGTAATTTCTTTTTACAGTGAAAATAATGATATTTTAAAAAGTAAATAACATAAGCACTGCTTTATAGTTAGTTCAGTTAGTATTTGCATATAGTTTCATGATCTTATTTAAAGTATTTTATGAATAACAGCGGTTTATTGTTTATTTTGGAGGTAAATTTGGATTTTTTTTCTATCGAGAAAATTTTACGAAATCGTGTTTTCGCCTAACATAATCCTTAACATTAATCCTCAACATTACCATATATTTATTTCAAAATTAATGCTGCAATATTTTCGGCATAACGAAGGATCTTGCTAAGCCATTTGAGATTATATTTCCCCTTAACAGCTTGTTACATCCGAGATCAATGCCTCAAAACCTGTAAATATACTAGCTCTGTACGTTTTTACTTGAGTTTACATGATGCTACGTATTTTCGTGATTTTATTGCAGTAAAATAGTTAGAGGCTAATAGTTATTGGCAACAACAGGCCATTAACAGCTTGTTACATCCGAGACCAATGCCTCAAAACCTGTAAATATACTAACTCTGTACGTTTCAGACTGAAACACAGCAAATCAAGCACTGCGAAAAAAATAAAGAAAGATAACTGAAGAAATAATTAAACAGAAACAGAAACAGAAACAGAAGATGATGAAGATGCACCTTATACCCATTTTGTATCTTCTCTTTACCACAAATAGTCCAATGAATCTGTAAAACCAGCTAGATGTTTGTGCATTAACAAAACGAGATGATTGCTTAACTGACTAACTTGAACGAATTTTTGTTCAAGCTGACTAATTATGCTATAATAACATGTATTAAAAATTGAATTTTTTAAAAGAAATCAATAAAAATATGTATATATCACGTCTCATATTAGTCTTTAAACTCGATGTGCCAATGCACACAGATTAAGATACATCGATTTTATTTGCGAAAATAATTCATAAATAATGAATAACTTGAAATAACAGCCAAAAATTAATTAATTGTTATACTCTTAGGACTTATGTTCTGCAGTGAACTTGTGTTGGGCTGTAAACGTTGATAATGAATATTCAAAAATACACAGGTAGGATTTACTGAGGAGCTTCCCTAGCCTACTCCTGTCGCAAAGGCGGGCAACGCATCCGCAATTCCCCTGGTGTTGCAGTTGTTCATGGGCGGCGGTAGTCTCTTATCAACAGGTTAGCCGCATGTTCGTTTGCCCCTCTTATATATATATATTCTTTCGCAGTGCTTGATTTGCTGTGCTTCAGTCTAAAACGTACAGAGTTAGTATATTTACAGGTTTTGAGGCATTGGTCTCGGATGTAACAAGCTGTTAATGGCCCGTTGTTGCCAATAACTATTAGCCTCTAACTATTTTACTGCAATAAAATCACGAAAATACGTAGCATCATATAAACTCAAGTAAAAACGTACTAGGTCTGTACGTTTTCACTTGAGTATATATATATATATATATATATATATATATATATATATATATATATATACACTCACCGGCACGGAAACTTGGCCACTCGTGAATTTGCTGATTATTTGCACTGAAATGTTTTTTTAACAGTAAATTAAGGGTAGATGCATTCAATAAGTGTCTCTAATGGTTTTAGAACATAGAAATTTAATGTTTACTTCACCGAAATTTTTCTTTTCAAGATAACATGTTTTCACTAAAATTAACATCTTTCCATTGTCACTTTAAAAACACTACAAAGTTAAAAATTAAGTCTGTTTCTTTATTGTCTATCAGTTTTAATATCGGGTGTTTCCTCCTCTAGCCCTGATAACCGCTTGCATTCGATCTGGCATGCTTTGAATGATGTTTCTGACATCAACTTGCGGTATGCTGTCCCAAGCGGCCAGCGCTGCATTTCGGAGCTCATTTAGAGTTTGTGGCGGTTTGGAGCTGGACTTTATCTTTCTTTTGAGCATACCCCATACATGCTCAATTGGATTTAAGTCCGGGCTACGAGCTGGCCACTGTAATTTTTGTATTCCAACCTCTTCCAGATATTCCTCTACACAATGTGCGACGTGCGGGCGTGCATTATCGTGCATGAGGAGGAATTGGTCGTGTCCAATGAATCCCGAATAAGGCATTACGTGCTCCTGAAGAACTTCCTCGATGTATCGAGTAGCTGTAAGCCGATTATCGACGATGACCAACTCTGTACGTGCGTCGGAACTTACACCTCCCCATACCATTATTGAGCCTCCATGGAAACTCACAGTTTGGGTGGTGATAATGGGTAGAAACCTCTCTCCTCTTTTTCTCCACACTCGTTCTCGACCGTCTGGAGCACGTAAAGCTATTCGACACTCATCTGTGAACAACACTCTAGCCCATTGCTCGTGGGTCCAATTGACATGTTCTCTTGCGAACTGAAGTCGGGCTACTCGGTGCTGTCTGAGAAGTTCTGGACCTCGTGCTGGTCTACGAGCTTTTAAATTCACTTCCTCCATTCGTCTTCTCACCGTACGCTCACTAACATTAACGCCTCTTGCGATTTGGAGCCGCTGGCGTATCTCAACAGCGGTCAGGTAGCGGTTTCTCAAAATCTCCATAACAATAAAACGATCGTCCCGGGCCGATGTGCACCTTACGCCCCCACTGCCTGGCCTGCGGGTGTAGCGGCCTGTCTCCTGGTATCGTTTCAGTGAATACTGCATTGAGGACCGTGGTACGTTAAGCACAATAGCAACTTCACGCTGTGTCAGCCCTTGGTCAAGTAATGCTACTGCTTGTGCAACTTGTGCTGGTGTTAATGGCATTTTTATTGGCTTTAAAGCACCTTTAGTTATTTAATTAAGACACAAGATCACAATAATTGAATAACCTTACAGTAAACTTTTCACAACACACAAATTTAAAATGTGAACTTAGTCGCTCAAATGACCCGATTCAACTAAAAATTAAAGAATTCGTCATGGTGCACTTAAACATAATGAATTACCCTCTTGAACTTGAGGGTAAACATTTTTTGACATACTTGCATAACAAACATTCATCAGAAACACTTAAAGCTTTTGCTATCGCGAGATAACCGCTTGGCCAAGTTTCCGTGCCGGTGAGTGTATATATATATATATATAAAAGTATTATCCGCTGTCTAAAAACAGTGCTTGCACCGCTGAGTTCCTGTCAGAATCTGAAGGTTACAGAAAGCTAGTATAATTACAGGCCTTGACGCATTACATCTTAAGCCTAATTTATACGAAACTAGTGGTATAAAAATAATTTCAAAACATAAATTTCACTATAATCTCACGTGTAAACGTCAAGTTTTGCAATGCTCATGAAACTGATTTAGTTTCGTGCCACGCGCAATTTTTGGGTAAAACTAATGTCATGCCATTTGACCAAAACAAAAATTGCGAACCTTAGTGTTGAGAAAGTATTCTATACAGCTCTCAGGATCTTCATCTGCTAATTCAGAAATTAAATGTGTTGCATCTAGATGATTTCTTGTTACCACCCATTCTCGAACCTACCAAAAGGTGTTAGTAGATTCGAGAATGAATAATAATTTCGAGACAACCTTTTTTAATTTTTTTATTTTATATTATCATCCGTACGATAATGCTTTTGACAGCAAAATAAAGTTGCAACACTGATGGGGACATAATCTCAACGATACTGTTAATTTCTCGACACATTTCAACAAAATTCGCCGAGTCCTCAGTGTCAGTGTCCACGAACTGCGGTAGCCACTTACCATCCGGCGAGCTACAGCATTATAAAAATAGCTTCTCACTTAGCCTAGTGATCAAAGTACTTGATTACTACGTCGTGGGTCCTGATTCCGAATCGAGTCAAAATGTTTAAAAACCGATTTGTTTCTTTTCGATTTTAATTCGAAAACAACAGTAATGTACTAGATGTGTACCTATGCGAACTGCGGTAATTAAATGAGATATTATTATGATTGAAATCAAATCGTTGCAGAGCGATGTCTCTACTCGATAAGAGGTTTGCTCTGAACCTAGAAAGCTACTTGAATATTTTTATTCTCGCTTAGTGCCTTAGAAAACATAACGTAAACTCATATTTTCACAAGTCTTCGCTTCAAAATAAACTGTAAGATAATCCTCAATGCGGAAAAAACCTCTACTTGGGTGGTCTTTGGTGGCGTTAGAATGTGCCAAATTTTACTTCGTGTGCTTAAATATAAACGTACAAAGCGAAAACGCATTAATGCTGTATTCAACAAGATGCAAATTCTTGCGATATTCACCTTGTTGTTATTAGACCGACAGGTCAAATATTTACTTTCGACTTATTTTATGAATGAAATTATGAAAACCAAAAATACTTTGTAAGCATTGTTAATATATGACAGTCTATGATATAAATACGTTTGTAATGTTTATACGTTACGCTAAAACTTTAGACAGTAATTATTCAAGATTACAATTCGTGATATGGTCACTAGTAGATAACCGATATGCACATTTACTCTGTACAGGAACAGAGATAGAAATTTTTTTATTCAATATAAATTATAAATAATACTTATTGAATGTCACTCTTTTGTTTTTTACCACTGGTTCGGAAGAAAACCTATGTCCTGGGCTAAATAACAGCTTACAATCACGTTTACGTTACAAAGATAGTTGAAAGTTACGGGTTGTCACTTTCTTTGTATGGGCTATACCTACTGGCCTAAATAAAAATTAATGACATTATTTAAAACAAAATTTTATCGCCATTTATTCGACCTACAGAATATGGTAATGAGTGCTTATTCCTGTAACACAAACGACATCAAACATGTGTACCGATGAACTAGGGATAAGTGCACATGGAGACTAAAACATTGTTAAATTTTCTTGTCGAATTCGTAAGCCTGAGTCTAATAATAAATTAAAAATATAAAGTAAAAAAATTACATTACTATCAAAACACACCAATTTATTATAAAAGATCCTTATTTATGATGCTTAAAAAGAAATTTACTGTGAAAATAAGTGTTAAGGTAATAATTATCATAAGAAACTGATTAGAGCCACTTAGGCTTACATAGCCCGTAAAGCGCATTTGACCTTATTAAAATTTTCAAACTTTTCTGAAATGCTGATAAAGGAATAAAAAAATGCATCTCAAAATAGCTTTGCCGAAAATTTAAAATATTAGATGTTTGACAACTAGATTATCCAAAGAGTTAAATCATTTTTTTTATATAAACTACGCTTTAGCGAATTAAGGTTGATAGCGAAACTGAAAAGCACTTCTGGCTATAACGTGTTGATTATGTCCGAGGTTCCATTACATTACAACACCGACACATTAGCCGTCGCTATTCATTTTGATGGTGGTGCAAGTTATAAGCAAAAGGTTATAAGTAAAATTACAAAAAAAAAAGATTTTGGAGTTTTCTTCCATAACAACAAGTACAACTTATCTGTGGAATTGTTTACCACCGGCGACTTTTCCGGATCGATATGACTGGTCCCTAAGTCATATCAAGAAAAAAGCTTACTCCTTTCTAAAGGGCCGGCAACGCACCTGCAATTCCCCTGGTGTTGCGGTTGATCGGCGGCGGTAGTCACTTAACATCAGGTGAACCCAACTCTGATTCGTTCTGATTCTTACTTACGTAATATACTGCAGCAATTCTATTTTTATTTTGTTAAAGTACAAGTGGCTACTCGCTGAAAACCAGAGCACTAAGCCCTACGGTTTAACAAGCAATAGGTCGGCTATATAACTCGAAGGACCAACTATTGATGTAGAAGGAAAGTCCGCGAAAGGCAGCCTCGCACCAATAAGTGAAGAGTATAATAATAGATAATAGATGGAGTGATAATCTAGTTAAGAGATGCAGGAAGTCAATGGATGCAGGTGGCTGGGAATCATATTTTGTGACATTTCGTGGGGAAGCCCTTTCTTCAGCTGTGATAATGTAAAGGGCTATAATGATGACGATGAAATCATAGGCTTGGTTTGAAGGAATAACAGAGCTCGTCAGAGTTCCTCAAGAAGCATAAAGCGGGTGGAGTGTTTCCTACATCTTACTCATAAATCTATATAGCTTCATATATATCAGAAACGAACGTTTACGGGTAGTACTTAGGCACTTTAAATTGAAATTAATATAGTTGGTGGTTTTGCAAATGGAAATATGATTAGCATCATATTTCCATTGTTCGCTTAGTATGCAAAACATACTATAATAGTTTTACAGAGTAAAGAACTTAGTTTTTAGACTATGACAGTTTAGGTACTGGTACCCAAAAAGTAAAAAATATATAGTACGTAAGGGTCATATGGTCATTCGGCTAATATGTTCACTTTCTTATAACTCAAAAACTACAGCCTTGTTTGCATTGATGACTGTGTTTTTTTATTGAATAAGGGTGACAAACGAGCACACAGTCTACCTGATGGTAAGCGGATGCTGTGGCGCATAGACATCTACATTTATCCTCGATTAAGAATCAAACCACAGATGCGTTGTCACCCCTGAGAACTAAGACGGAATGCCTCCTTTCCAGTAAAATAGGGTCTCCGGATCTCTACACACACCATACGAAACACAACGTAGTATTAAGCTGCTATTTTACGCTGGTATTCCGAGAGAACGTGGTCCTTCCCCGGTCGTGCCGACCCATTCGTGCTACAACAAATCTTTATCGGCCAATCAAATATGTAATAAAGGGTCAAAAGAGCGCTGCTTTATCGACGCCATTTTGACAATTGACATTGTAGTAAATATTTTAGTCGATTTTAGTGTAGTGTAGACAGTATTTTTAGTTGATCTATCGAAGTGTTCTTAATTATTGCCACAGCTTGCAAGTTCTTAGTCTTTTCTTTTCTTAATATAACAGTATACTACTTTGTGTTTTTGTATCTGTTAGGCAAAGCCACAGGTGACCATATTACCTTCACGGGCCTTATATTATAATGCAAAAAATCTAAATGTCAAATGGATGTAGGGTTTTAACGTCTAAATATATTACACTTCTTTGGCTAAAGTAGTTTTTTCCATATTCGTACAAAATGTAATTTATGTTAACCAAAACAAATGCAAACTAAATTATTTTACCACTCTACGAGTTAAAGTCGCTTTTTGGTATAGACGCAGAACAGTACAGTAGATTACCGCTGGGTTTCTACAAATTGCGACCATACTTAATACGCAGTTGATATCACCGCTTTGATAGTGACTGACACAATAGACTTGTCACGGGTGTTATTTTTATTGGTGTCTTTATATGATAATTCCATAAAGGATAATATGGTGATTGTCACTAATAAAATATAGGTCAGGAAATCTTTTGATTTCCTGAATATCATTACTGAAATACGGAATATAATACTAAGATAAATTTGACCAAATCGTATATCCAATATACTCATCCTCTCCTTAACTAAAGGCATCTGAGCGTACTATTGGTCTAAGCAGGTAACAAGGCAATTGGGAATTTCAATTTTGAGTGAATGTAATGGCTTTTCCCATCTTCGCGATGATACCTGCTGGTCTACGGAATTAAATATTTCAGGAATATAATATGAATTCCGTCAACACGAACTGCGCTGTGCGACCCTCCAACCCCTCCATAACTCTCTTAGAAATGAGAGGTGGTCTGTGTGAATTACTCATTTTTAAAAGGCCGGTAATGCACCTGCAATTTTTTTTAATTGTTACAGTTGTTTATGAGTGGCAGTAGCATCTTATTATCGGATGAACTGCATGATCGTGCCCCCACCTTCTATGTATAGAAAGTAAATATAGGCAATAAAATTCTACTTTTAGCATTTGGAAAAGTAACAACCAAAAATTATTACAATAAAGAGATATTATAAAAAGAAGTAGGAAAATAAATCCGAGGCAACACTATTTTCCAATATTATATATTCAGCTCGTTTTTGAGTAGGTAAATAAATAAACGTTTCAGCACTTCCTATAAAATCTCTATCTTCATCATCAGTAAGTAGGTAATCTGTGGACTCGGACTTTGGACGGGACGGATCGCAGATTTTGGCACCAAACGTCTCGCATGCTGCTCTTCGTCACTGGTCTGGCTGTGGCTGGTCTAGACATAGTCTTCTTTTATAAAAATTATTGGGCGAAATGTGTACTACCTACGACGTAAATACGACCACAATATGCGACTTATCTAACTAGCGCCATCTGAATCTACCTAATTCGTAAATCGTTAAAGCTTACAGGTACGAAAATATTGATTGAATACATTTGAATAATATATAATATCAAAATAACAACATTCTAACATATAATATTGCGGTTAATTTAACATATTGTGGTTTGTATTTATACATATTTGATAAAAAATAAATCAACAAGATTAATACCTAACAATTACTGGTTATCACGCGCGCATTAAACTTTTTCTTGTTTCACAAGTGCTTTTTAGGTAATAACATATAAAAATTTGAGAGGAAATTCCACAGATCTTTTATAGAGATAAAAAGCAATGAGTTGTAAAGTAAATAAATTAGTAACATTAATTCATCAGTAGGTACGTCGTAATAACAGAATAGCGTGATTTTATTCTCTGTTCTTTGTATTTTGGCTCTTCAAACAATACTCGTTAGCTATAGCCAGCGGCATATTCCGGTATTATTGATATAAGATTATATCATAGTGTCGAAAGTATTAATAGAAACAGAGGTACCTACACATTCGTTTTCACGTTCACATATTATTAACGTTTATGAGATATTAATGTTGCGTTCTTATCGGATGAAAATCCAATATAATCTAGAATAATGGCCCTAAAGATTACTAAAAATAGGTCATAATAGTGAAATTAAATATATCTTTTATTTACTTCCGTGTTTTTAATAATAACTATAAAAATGATTCCACTCAAGTCAAGAGTGGTAACAATTTTAATTTTAAATTTAACTGAATTCATAAATTTATTAGTTTAATCTGTATTTTTAAGATCTGTAATAATGCATACACAATACACACTTCAATCTCATATACGTGAGAACATAACACGAGATTACATACTCATACACCAATCTGTGCCCTTGACGTGAAACTAAACGAGCGTCGACTAAGCTTACATGATTATTGACATAGACCGACTTAACATTATCAGGCGGTTGGATCAAAGGTTTTGCAATAAAATATATTGGTCTTATACCGGCTACCGTTACAGTTGTCGGCGTTTGTGATCCACTTTTATCGATCGTCGGCACTTTTTGATCTGATATCGGATACTGCGAACCCTTATCTATGACTACCTGTGCATTGTTACGTTTAACACGGCCGTAATGGATAGTTTGCTATGATAAATAGGTGGTGATAATGTGTTAGAAATGTATGGAAAGTAATTTTATAGTTTCCTAGAATTCCTGAAAATATGCAGCGGAAAATATTTACACATTACGATGTATGTATCTTTTTTCCCCTTTTGAGTGTTTAAGGAATATTCATTCTTTAGGTAGTCGTCTAGGTGGTAGCTTCATTTAAAACTTCCTATTTTGGGGCATTCCTTAGAGGAGATCTACGTTCAACACTGGACTTGTGAAAGACTGTACTGATATGGTAGGTATATTTGTATCCCTTTTGTTAAGAAAAATCTGTTTTGGTTCATTTATTTTTTTAAGATGCAAATACATACTAAGTGACGAAAAGTGCGTATGTTAGAATAGATGCAAGATATTGTGGGTCTAGTCTCTTATCGTTGTATTAGGAGATCCAGATTTGTAAAGGGGTTATTTTGTTTGTTAAAGTAGCGGTATTATGTCTCTCTTGGTTCATTAATATTCAATTAAGATACATCACTTTTTACTTTTTTCTAAACATATTTATTCTTAAATCCGACCGGTGTCAGTTGTTTAGATTGAAGTAAAAATAAGTTATAAACATTTAAATCTTAATGGTTGGTAAAGAAACGGAAAGGTTTTTATAATTATAGAGTTAAAATATAAACGAACAGTCAACTTGATGACCATGGGCTGTGGCTGTGGGGGTGACTACTGGACATCAAGGAGCATCTAACAAAATTCCAGAAATAATATAGAGTTACAGACATAAAAGTGGCGGCGTTTTCATCCTCTATATCTTGAGATAAAACTTTATACAATAGGAAATTTTATTAACTCCCTAACCCTTTCAACATTTATCACCCGCTTTGCAGTGGGTGCAATGCTGCTTCGTGGCGGATGTAGGATCAACTCAGATCGACTGCTAGGCAAAAAGGAGCTTTATCACGTAAGAGGTAAAGAAAGAAAAGAGTAAGAGTGTTTCTGGCTGCCTCGTACCCTTAGAGTACACATAACCACTTATGCCCGTACAGATAAGTGAAGTTTAGGGCGACCCCTACTACATGAACTGACGACTTTGGACCGTAATAGTGACATTCTTTGGGGAAGGGATATGTTCAACAGTGGATGGGCTGGAACGATGATGATGGTGATGAAAAGGTTGTAAATTAAATAACAATTACATTTCTCTTTCATACTATTGAATCTGAAGTTAGAACATCCCTTTGTGATAAATTAATAGCTGATACTAGCGGGTTTTTTTTAGAGCCGTGGTAGCTCAGATGGTTAGCGCTCGGTGTAAATTTCACAATTCGCGAGCAAACCAGGTTCGATCCCCGCCGGCACCAATGAAATTGTTAATTGCAATTTTAGTTGCTGATTTACCACGTGCTTGGCGGTGAAAGGAAACATCGTGAAGAAACTTGCATTATTTCGAAGATATGTGAAGTTCACCAACACGTATTGGGGCAGCGCGGCGGACTGTTCCTTGCCCTAAAACCCTCTCAGAAATGATAGGAAGCCTGTGCCCAGGAGTGGGACGTACCTATGTAGACAGTAACTTTACTAGCGTTTTTATTTTTCAATTTTTGGGGTGGGAGGGGGGGGGGCAATGTTTAGCAGTGATTGATCAGTTGATTTAGTACTCTGCGACAAAAGGCTTGTTATTAAATATTTATAAATTACTTATTCATCAGTTTAAAAATCGGAATCCCAATAAATATTATTTTAGACACAAATTAGTTAACTTTTAAAAATGGACTGTTGTATTTTATTTTAATATTAGAGTTAATGTTTATTCTCTTATCGTTCTCTTTTGCCGATTAACCGATTATCCGTAGATAATCAAAGGCTTATAATGATAGAGGCATAACAAGCACGGACTATAGTTGTATGTAGTAAATATAGTATGTAGAAAAAGTGGGCAAACATTTACTTTGTTGTCCTTTTTAATGCCCAAGTAATTGCTATCGTATGATTGATTTGATAAACGTTTTTTAATGAAATAAAGGGTGACAACCGTGATACCAGACGGTTTGTATCTCAGAAACAACTAAGTAGACATCTTTTCATAACTATTTTTTCTGATATAACATTGATAAACGGATAACAGTCTATGTTAATAGTTCTGCAGCCCACGGACACTTTTTTATTGAGTAAGTATGACAAACGATCTCACAGTGAACCTGAAGGTATTTGGGTGCTGTGGCCTATAGAAAACTACATCTATCCTCGATTAAGAATCAAAATACAGATACGTTGTCACTTCCGCGGACTAAGATGGAACGCCTCGTTTCCAGTAAAGATAGTCTCTGATTCTCTATAATCATCATACGAAACGTCGTTGTTGTCCTCTGCAGGGCATAATGCCGTGCAGGTCTCGGGCCTCGGGGTATACCCCTTTACCCGGATGTTCCTCACGGCACACTACAGTGTGCCGGTCCTGGGCGCCTTGATGGTAAAGGCGTTGTTTAGGCGACTTTTGTCGCGGTCGGTTAAATTGTATTAAATGGTGGTTATCTGAATAATTATGTTTAACACAATTATTATGTCAAATTTGGCCTTTCTGCGGCATTGTGGAATTTACTCAACTCCCTAATCTATATAGGGAGGAGTTCTCTTGGATAAGGTCGCCCGTCCAGCGGCCTTGCATGCAACGGTGCGAAGCCGTTGAGGTGTTCATGTGGCCCGTTGTCGGTACGGTCAAACATACCGCGCGCCAGCCGGACCACGAATTCATGCAGGCTGGTCATACGAAACACAGCAGAATTAGGCTGCTATTTTACACGGGTGTTTTGTGAGAGTGCGTTGCCAGCCGTCCAGATAAAGCACACAGTCAGGCTTTTTGGTTGCATGTAGGCACATGTAGGCCAAATTTGACGGTATCCGGCCCGTCCAATTTTTTAATTTGACCATTTTGTTACATTTCATGCGCTTACATACATAAAATTAATATAGCAACTATTAAAATTAATATTGTAATGAATATTGAATAATTAATAATAAATAAGACAGATTTATTCAATTGTTGCTATTTCGTTAAAATTTATGAAGATTTTATGGTAAATGATAAAAACATGGTTTTACTTTGCAAAAATATGTCGTTTTAAGACGACTAAAAATTAAGGGTTTCCGGCCTTTTTACCAAAAAGTCCGACTAAGCTGGTTTGTCCGGCTTTTCGGTTTTCAGACCTGGCAACCCTATGTGAGAGCATGGTGCTTTATCGTTCGAGTCGACTTATTCCTGCTACATATTATATATAGCGTAGCTCTAACATATTGTACGTAGAAGATGTAATTAACCAATTAACCATAACATAATTTTATAAGAGTTAACCATAACATAATTTTATAAGAGTTTCGATGAACTGAAATCATCTAATGATGACTTCGCTATTTCCCTCTCCTTCACTCTTATTACCTTTTTTATCTTTAAAATAAGTTTTAGTATTGGACATTGACTTATCCCATAGTAGATGAAATTTTCTATATAACCATAGAGGTGTTGTAAAACGTATTAAAAAAAAACAAAAGGAACGCGAAACAAGCCCACGGCATGCTCAAATTTCGTAGAAAGTTCAGAGTGCCTTTAAAAAGGTTAAATTACCTTTTATTAGTTAAACAACGAAGGTATAATTAAGTCTTTACATTTAAAAGTTAAATACGAACCTTTTGTTTGAGCTAACATTTTGTAACTGATAAGACATTTCTGTATAAGTCTCTTAGTCGGCGTTACAAAGCAAACGGTGGCAAATAAGACGCCTTGATTCCATTATATCTACTGTAAACAATGATTTGCTATGTTTACTGCCCGGGTATTATTGTTTTTATTGGAAGCAATGGTCGGTGAGCTTTGAAGAGAGGAAATTGGGGCGATAGGTACGTTGGTGACTGAGCCTGTAACACCAAACACTTCCTGTGGACTCGTGAGCTGCGTTTTGTTTTGTACGGAATATTTTACTCAACTTTTTATTGTTGAATAAATAAATTTATTGGAGTCTGTCTAAGTTAATAACACGTGATAATAATAACGCCCTCCAGATCTAATTTCAGTACCGGTTGCCTACTGCCGGTACTGCACGAGTGATGCAAAAACAGAGGTGCACTCCCAATAACCTCATTCTCAAAGTCCGATGAGTCGACAATACAAAACGACTCATCAGGCGCAGGACCAACGGCTTTCCGAGATACGAGGATAAAACATAGTCAAGTTCCTGATTCCGGGCTGCCATTAAGAATTTTTTTACAGAAAAACCGAATAACTGATTTGGCCCGAACCGGGAATCGAACCCAGAGCCACATTTTTGGACGTCGCGTTTACCACTTAACATGCGAGACAGTCAAGCGTATAGTATTGCACTAGATAGCAACCATGTTCTAGTATGAGTGGTGGAATATTATGAGTTATCAAAGGCAATGAGGCATTTAGCGTTAGTTTTGGAGATTACAACGCGTCTGCGGTCCCTTGGGTTCGATGTTGGTTGTACGTGATAGAACCACGTTGCAGTTATATCAAGGTTTTAGAACAAATGGATTGACTCGATTGGGGAATGACCACGCTATCACAGAATATTTGCATGATGCTGTTGTGTTTCATATGGTAAGTGTAGAGAACCGGATTTTTTTTACTGGAAACGAGGCATTCAATCTTAATCCTCAGGGGTGACAACGCATCTGCATATTGATTCTTAATCGAGGATAAATGTAGATGTCAATAGACCACAGCATCCACTTACCATCAGGTGGACTGTGTGCTCTTTTGTCATCCTAATTCTTAAAAAAGAAAAAAAGGAACTTCCATTATCAACCACGCCAAATTTATATTAAAATTTTAGAACAAATAGGTTGACTCGATTGGGGAATGACCACACTCTCACAGAAAATTTGAATTATACTGCTGTTTCATACGATAAGTTTATAAAACCAGATTTTTTTTACTGGAAACGAGACATCCAATCTTAGTCCTCAGGGGTGACAACGCATCTGAGCATCTATTGAGGATAGACGCAGTTCTCTTTAGGCCACAGCAACCACTTACCATCAGGTGGACTGTGTGCCCGTTTGTCATCTTATTCTACAAAAAAGAACACATGGGCTGCAGAACTAATAACATGGACGGTTTTTAACTTGTTTTTAAATATAATTAGAAAATAAAAAAATATTTATGAAATTAATACGTCATTCTGTCATGAAAAAGATATCTAAAAGATAAAAAAGATGTCTAATTTATTTAAAGGTACCTACAGACCCTCCGCCAAATTATTTGTCAATGATTATCTGTTAGACTATATTAAAATATATCTATATAGTTTTAATCAACTTGGAAAATAACCTAGGGCGAGAAGTGAACTAATTATCTTTTTACGACATACGTAATATAATCATGGAGGATAGCAGTGATACTGGCGCTTCTAGCAGCCCGTCTTAGGAGGGCCGACAATCATATCCTACATTTTTGGAATTGTTGCTGGCATAGGTTGCAATGCAATGGCCACTTGTACACTAATACAACTTCGATCATGGCTTAACCATCATCATATATGTATAAATAGGTAAAGTTATTAATATTCATATATTATATGAGCGGAAATATATTTATTACGTATTGTGAATTAAAAAAAAATAATTTTTATTGACAGACTCATCAACCAACGTTATCTCCATTTGTACGCGCATTTTTAAAAACCATAACATAAAATATACGACGAGGAACTGGCTTAATATACTACATCATAATGTGCTTTACACATCTTCCGAATTTTTATTGCGATTTAAAGACTACATTTTGCGTCAAATGTGTACATTTGATTCGGGAAGTAATTATTCTGATTCTAATTATCGAAAACACTTGGACACATTACTTTGACATCAGTTTGAAAAGGAAGGAAAACATTTTTTAAGGGGAAATATAATGTCAAATGGCTTAGCAAGATCCTTCGTTATGCCGAAAATATTGCAGCATTAATTTTGAAATAAATATATGGTAAAGTTGAGGATTAATGTTAAGGATTATGTTAGACGAAAACACGATTTCGTAAAATTTTCTCGATAGAAAAAAAATCCAAAGTTACCTCCAAAATAAATTACGATCAGAATATACATTACGCAACAGTACGACGTAAAATTAAAATGGGAAATAACCGTGATAAAAATTAGAAGCGGCTGGCTTGGCGTTAAGAAACAGGCATAAATATGATAAACCTAATGAAATAAATGTCTAACGGCCTTTCTACTTACAGTATTAGTGATTACAAACATGTCGGTACATAGCATACGACGCGCGGGCAAGTGGGGACGAAATTAGAATTTGAGCTGACTTACTCTATCCTCTTAAGTATTATAAACCAGTTCTTGATTACCATCGTACCTGAAATGCTGAAGCGCAACATTGTAATCTGATGGAAGGACTCATCACGCTGCGCTGGTAAAATATTCCACTTCTTTGCTGTACGCATTATTAACGACAAAGCAAACTATTTAGTTCGAATGCGTGATATGTCGACAACGAAGGGGTGCACACCAGCCAAGCGTCTATCAGTGTGATGATGGAACGGAGAGGGAGGAATTAATTCAAGTTATTGCTCTTTGAAATATATCCTGTAAAACATTGAAAAGCTAGTTTGGCGTCTGTGCTCGAAATGGTAAGATTGGTACTAACTATATTGGTGTCACCAATAAGCCTCTTAGCAAACCATATATGGTAGCAATACGCCATGTACGATTGGACTTATGCTTTATATAATATTAGGAACTGTACCGGCGTAAATTATCTTTTACGCCGGTACAGTTAATTATTATTTATAATATATATAGTAAGTATTGTATATAATATTTAGTAAGTATTATTTTATCGTGTTTAATTTATTTTATTTTTAATACCCGTGACCATGGGTGTTGGCAAGCACAGGAAACGTCAAAAAATAAATTAAACGCGATACAATCCGTAAAAGTGGTTTTAATCAATATCGCCGCACTTTTGTAAGTAAACTTCCTTGCAGCTGATTTAGGCACGGACTGAATAAACCGCCAAAAATATTAGTATGAGGAAACGTCAATCGGCAGCAATTAAAGACGTTTTATGAATTTCAATGATACGTTGAAAGAAGAAAGCAACGCGAGCTGGCTCTATAGTGGTGTAGAGACATGCTAGTGTTTTGAAAACATTGAATATCACAAGATTGGTATTGCCCCAATCAGAGACTGCAAAAATAATTTTGCACGCTCAATCTTGAATTGTCTTTTAGGCTAGATTTGAGCACCAGCTGATATGTTCCTACAAATGTACTGTCATCTGTGTACCCTGGCATATGCAGGATTTGATGGACTTTCAGTGGCACTTTCAGGTTTCTTTTGATGGTTTTTAGGTGTTTCATCACACGAATTTAAAGTGTATTAGATGAAATATCATTCAAGGAGGAGGAAGTGTGATACATCTTACCACACTAACACCACAAGGAACTTATCTACATATGTGTGTATGTATACATGTTTCTCTCTCTCTTTCTCTCTCTATCTTGCAGTGACACTGGCTAGCTACTATCATGCACAGTAAAATTCCATTGTTTGTATGTTTATTAAGCTCTTGATAAATATTTACTTACAGTAGTCGGTTGAGGATTATTTTTAAAATACCCTCAAGCATGTAATTTAATCATTTTTAAGAAAACAATAGTCTTGAAAACATTAAAGATTAATTATTATTAACGAAAAAAAATTGCGTAACTATTTTGCAATCGGAAATTTTAACTACTAAGATGTATACTTAGAGACATGTCGTATAATTCATGATATTGCTCTAATTAATGATAATACCCCTCATTATCTTAGAGCAAATGAAGAAGTTTATTGACGGTATTATAAATGGTTTTTATTTGAAAGTTTTTATAACTTCTTTACATGAAGGAGTTTACTTCATATGAAATGTTCATGTTTTCGCTGATTGAGTGTACGTTTGGCATTACACGTTGCAATTGCAATTGCAATTGCCGTATGGTGGCGGTTAAAAAGATTCATCTATGCCCTACATTATGATTGTAGTAATGGCTCGACCGTAGAGGGACTAGGATCTTACAGAAAACCAGCGTATAATAACAGCTTAATACACACAGGGTGTGACAACTGACAATGCATTTGCATTTCGATTCTTAATTAAGGACAAATGTAGATGACTATATGGGTCATAGCATCTTCCTACCACAAGGTGAACTGTATGCTTGTTTGTCACCCAATGCTATAAGGAAAAATCAGCCACCAGGCTGCAGACTTTCATCTGGTTTGTCGCGTTGATTCTATAAAAAGTCTATCGTGCCATTTAATCCTGTGTTTTCCTTTTAGTATCATAACGACTATGGCGAAGTGAGAACGATCCCATGGGCTCCGATATATGGCCATTTACCATATTGTATACAGATTGTTGTCGGAGAGCAGCATCAAGGGTGCAAAATGTTTATAGCATAATCGCCAATCAGTTTTTTTATAGATCATGGGAGACAAACGAGCACACAGTCCATCTGATGGTAAGTGCATGATGTGGCCCACAGATATCTGCATTTATCCTCGATTAAGAGTAAACACGCAGATGCGTTATCACCCCTGAGGGCTAAGATGAAATGCCTCGTTTCCAGTAAAAAAATTGTCTCCGGATCTACACTCAATATAGGAAACATAGCAGTTTTTAGCTATCACTATACCTTCGATCAATTATATGCTATTGATCGAAGCACTATACGCTAGTATTCTGTGAGAGCGTGGTTCTTCCTCGGTCGGACCGACCCATTTGTGCTACGAACATAATATAGCTGCAACCTGGCTCTCCACGCATAAATTGTGCTAAAGCTTTAAAAATACTTTCTACAAGGAGATACCCATGTCTAGCAATGAGATGTTATGCTGAAGAAACGTAATAAAATAATAATTGAGTAGTTTTAGATCAACGTATTTTAAAGAACTGGACTAATGCCAACATTTTTCTTATTTCGTTACCGTTTCCGTTACCATTACCACCGTCTCCTGATCTGAGTGACACTCAGAAGATGATAATATGGTGCTATGGTAGTATTCTTACACCGCCACTACAGGGTCAAAAAAGGCCACGTTACCGGTAAAAAATATCACTGGTTATCATTACTAAACATAAGAACCGCATTATCTTTATGCTGCTATTTCACGCACGTATTCAGTGCAAGCGAGGTCCTTTGCCGGTTGAGCCAACCCATACCTAAACACTCACGCCTGACACCCAGAGGGGTAGGCAGCAACTACGGACTTTCATTTGGCACGATCCTGACACACCTCTCTCGCCTCTTTCACATCCATATACACGTATACACGCTCGTCAGTTAAAGTTAAGAGTACCCTTAACTGACGAGCATGTATGCAGGCCGACCCATTCGTGTTATAACTATAATATAGCTGCAGCATGGCTCGACCATGTATAAAACAAGTAAAATATGAAATAAATGTAAGTAAATTAATATTAAGTAATTGATTTTAGTCTTAACCTATGATATTTCAAATCGTTTATTTATATCATGAAGTTAAAAGTATCAAATATGATTTTTTTAAATACTTCGATTTTGACAGTCTCGCATATATTCTATATACCTAATGAATTAAAATTTATGTGAATTAGAAGAATCGAAAGAACAAAACCGCTGTTATTGCCAGCCTTTTCGTAACCGTAACCAAATAATTTGTTTAAAATATATGTAGGTATTGTTATTCTGTGGTTATGAATATAATGTATTCATTTTTTACCTGTGGTGGACTAGAAACGATTGGCAGATATTGTGAGACAAATTTTCAATAAAACAGTTTACGCATGAAAGAGCATTGCGAAATGCGTACAAAATACAAATATAAATGTAAATGCTATTAACTACAGTGATTACTTCTATCAATCGTCACTACCTGGTAAAAATGTGCATAGTAAAAATAAATATAATATAGGGTAAGAAATTAAATAAGTATCGTCGCATAACTTTTACCCTTGACTGCTTTATCGGTGCGCTATAAATAAAAGTGGTCCCCTAGCGATTTTAACTACATTAAGATGACATTTGGATATAGATAAATATCTATATTCAAATCTATATTCAAATTATGAAGCAATCTTTGAAGTACTTAATAAAATCAGGCAGAAATTGCTGTTGAGCATGCAAATTCGATACGTACTTCGCAATATACTGATATTATCTGTTTCATTTTTAAAATAAAATTATTAATGTATTGTAAGAGTGAGAAACAGTCACTTTACACTTGTCAGACATTAAATATTTTCACATGATACGAGTATTTCTCATTCATCCAATTACCGGATTGTAGAGCCGGTAGATTCTTTAAATCCGTAAAAAGAGTTTTATTTTTTTACATAATATACCTATTATGTAGTGTCCTTAACATAATTCTGCTATTTCAATTGATATAATTAATTTTGTACTTTTAATTTTTTTATATAACCTTAAAAAGAACTTTACGCTGTGCCGATGAAATTTCGATATCAAACTTAAAATAATACAATTTTGTTTGATATCGAATTTAGTTCTTAAAAATAAAAAAACCCAGTTTACATTCTGAAATAATCCTAGAACGAATTTCCCGGTTCCACAAACAGTTGTCTAAGACATGTCATAAAAATTACAAGAGAGCAGAACAAGGCTTATCAGAAAACATTATCAGATATTGAAGGCAGTAAAATGAATTGTCTTAAAACTTTAATTATTTTTATTATATTAAAACGGTTTCTCGGCGTATTTAGTTCAAGCATGTAATCTGTTTAAATTGTACTGTAAACGAAGGTGACTTTGACACAGAAGTCAAGCGTAAATAATACATTCTTAGTATGATATATTTAACTTGGCTTAACATGACAGAATTTAATATATTGCGCCAAAGCTACGAATATTACTTCCGTATTCCGGAAGATATACTACAAACAATGATGTAGTTAAAATAAATAACAAAAAAATAATCCATCGTTTATACCATTGCCTTAAATAATGCGTATGGTGAGTATAGAGACTTGAGATTTTTACTGGTAAGTGCCTTAGTTTTTAAAGGTGACAACACATCTACATGATGACTCTTAATGGTAAATAGATGTTAGATGTCTGTGGCCAGAAGTATCCACTTACCATCAAGTGGATTGCGTGCTCGTTAGTCAGCCCTGTTCTATAAAAAAAAATTATGACCGGGATCAGGCTTGTCGTGTATTATAGCT